>CM057821.1:7620489-7990489 GCA_030067965.1 Latrodectus elegans
AATTATAATGAATGCATTTTTTAATTCATTTACTTTCGATACTGAGTGATAATGATTATTAGTTTTCTCGCGAATTTAAATATCCAATCCAATTATAGAAATATTATTTAATATAGTTTATTGTACTGAAGTGAAAGTGTGATTAATATCAAATACAAAATTTAGTATTGTCGGAATGTATTGTCCCCTTCTACCTAAGGAACCGGCCAGAAAAAGCGACATCTTTGCCGCTGAGCCGTTACCCAGGTGCACCACACGGGGTGGGCCACCATTGCACCCTCACACATGCCATAGGGACCCGTTTATAGGGTAGGCATCATTCATGCTTCATTCACACACACAAGGAAAGGACAAAGACAGGACAGAGAGAGAGAAAATACATCCATGCCTGAACTGGGATTCGAACCCAGGACCTCCCTATCCGTAGTCAGACAAGCTGACCACTAGACAATATTAATTTGACGTTATAAACTTAAGAATTTCTGTGTTCTAAATTTCTGTAATTCAAAAACCACTATAATTATCCGAATCAATTAAAATGCCATATTCCATTGTACTGTTATATTATTGAATGAAGAAATCATATATCTTTATATTTTAACTGTCAAAAAAAAAAAAAACCTTAAAATAAAGAATTCAAAACCTAATCTCTGAACTGAATTGCCAATATAAAAAAAATTAGCAATACTTCTATAAGCTATTGAAATTCACTTTTTTTCAATCTAATTGACACTCCTTTAAACGATTTATTGTTACGCCTCTTAAAAGGAGTGCTTTACCCGCATCTTTCAAAAGGGAGAATTTCTATCTTAAGAATTGGTTGAGTTTGTGACAATGATACTGAAATTTCACTCCTTCTGAGTGAAATTCTATCTATCCTGTCTTTGTCCTTTCTGTGTATGAATGAGGTGTGAATGGTTGTTTACCCTATAAATGGGTCCCTATGGCATGTGTGTACTGAAGCAGTCGGGCTTCACACCAAATATGGTTCAATATGAATAAGTTGAGCAGCGCACCCCATATTGTCAGCTTAGGTGGCACAAGACAAAAAATAAATATTCGTATTTCATTGATTTTTTGGGATGTTACTGGACATAACCTATAGGGTAGTTTAGGAAGTAAATAATCTAGGTGTTTCTTAAAAGGGTAAATCCTAAGATATAGTTTATTTATCTAATAAAATTAGAGATTCTATAATTCCCCCCATTCTCATATTTTTATGCAGTATAATCGAAATTGCAGTGAGTAAAATTATACATAACTTACATATTCATTAATTTTATTCGAAAAGAAAATTTTCTCAGTTTATATGCGTTTCTTATTGATTATTAGCGATTCAAATTTTAAGGACATCTAACAAAATTTTTTATTTATAATTTAATTTTATTCTAAGAAGTTTTCATAAATGATATTTCAATTTTATGAAATTTCCTCTTTTGGGAGCTATATTTCATAATGTTATTGTTGTCACACAAAATACAATTTAAAGTTATAATTTTTTATTTACAAAAGAAAATATAAAATATTAATATATATTGTTTGTTAAATAAAAGGATCTAATCTCGATAAAGAATTTAATTTTTTAAAGGATAAAAAATTTAATCGAATGCTAAATAATACTATTAAATTAACATTATTATTTAACATTAATAATGTTAATTTAATAGTATTATTTATTAAATTAACTTTATTAATGTTAATTTAATAAATTTTATTAATTATTTAATTTTCTTTAGAAAATTAAAACATCAAAAAAAATTTTTTTTTCATTTTGATTTTTTTAAATAGTAAATAATCATATCTAGAGATAAGTGCTGATGATATATTTATCAGCCGAAGCAATATTAATTAGATGTTATATACTTTATTTTGAATAGAAAAGATTTATTTGATTAATCAATACTATAATTTGTCATAGACATGTAACGACCTGTAAAAAAATTAGGACTCGCGTAAAAAGAACAATGATTCTTCCTGGATATCTCATGAGCTAACATTTCGGGAATCTGCCTGGATTACTGATCAATAAATCAAGATATATAACATCCACACAAAAATATTTTGCTATTTAACTTTAAACTAAAATAGAAGACATTTTAAATGTATAAATATGTTTAAATGTATAACAGCAATGTGTAAAAAATAAAGTTTCTTTTCATCAACTTTCCTCCTTTTCCATAATCATTTACATATTTTTAGATCAGTTTTTATTATTTTTGGAGATATTTTGTCAATTACTAATGACTGATTTAAATGGATAAATCTCCTAAATGAATAATTTTTAAATAAAAGGATTTGGAATTTATGGAAGCAGATACTTTTACCACAAAAATTGCAATAAATAAATTTAATAGTAAAAAACGTTTCTTATTAGCTAATAAAGTTAATTTTTGATAAACAATTTAAAAATAATATGAGAGATAATATTTTAACTAAGGATGCTTATTAAGGAAAAGCAATTTGGCGAGTACATTTCAAGAATAATATTTTTAAGTAATACTTTTTTTCAAAATATTAAATTTACAGGTATAAAAATATACCAAGTTTACAGCTTTTCTGATAAAGAAGTGACGCTTCTTCATCAGAAAAACTGCAAACGCGACGTACTCTTTTACCTATAATTAAAATTTTGAAAAATAATTACAATGTATTAATAAATCACAATTCATTTAGGTTGTTGAAAGATTTATTTAATAATATAAATACTGAAATTCTGTTCTAGGATAAGTAATGAAAATAACAACATGAATGAGTCTTGAAAATAGATTTTTAAGTTAGTAATTAATAATCTATTTGAGTAATTTTTAAAGTGATATAAATGAAGAAAAAAAAGAAACATTATAGGAATTTGATGTATATGTTTGTGAACTATTGAATAATAAAATGATTTTCAATTTATCGAATTATTAGTTAAGATGCTTAGCCCCGAAAATCAGAGAAAATTCATTATTGCAATATAATATGAAAATCAACTATAATTTTAGTGAAAATATAATGCCTGTTAAATTTTAAAAGTTATATCTATTAAAAAATTAATTTATTCAGTATTTGTGATTCAGATTTGGCTCATATTTTATATAGCCTTTGAAAATAATTGAAAAATTATTTTCGGTTAACAGCTGAAGATATATAAATTAAACATTTATAACACGCAGCTTTTTAATAATTTATGTCTTTGAGAATTTCTTTCTGAATGTATATTTCCAAAAATAAATCTTTTTCTTTTCAAAGAAAAATTTAAAATAAGGCAAAAATATTGCTTATTCAAAAGTAACTTTTAATTTTCAGAAATAAGAAAATTACAATTAATCTTATAATACTCTACAAAGATATAAATACCATAAACAAGAAATATTAAATTATTTACTTTGACTCTCAGATCTATATAAATTCATTCAAAATAACATTTTTTAAAAAATATCAGACTAAGAACACCAGCTGTTTTTAAATATTGGATCAAATTTTGACTTAAAAATCTACCTTACTCTTGAGAAAATTTGTGCGTAAAAGATACGATATTAAAGATACATGAAACTACTGTTATATCTAGAATGAGTATTGATAATATATTAAATAATAATAATTTGTAATAGATAGAGTAATAAAGTAAAAAAATTGTACTTATTTCTAATCAATAATAAGTGATTATCAAAAAAATAAAAACTTTCAATGCTTTGGATGAATGAATCTTTTAGCATTTATTCCAGTTATAAGTTTTATTACATAGTTAATTCCACACTTTTTAAAGGTTTGAAATTAAATAATGAATTTAAATTCTTTTTATCAATTGAAATTTTATAAATTATTGAAATATATGAAGCTACAAGTAAATGGCAAATTAAATTGATAAAATAAAATTAAATAATTAATATGATATTAGACAAAGTAAATTGATGGAAGATAATATAAGAAATTTTGTTTCAGATGTAGTTAGATAAATTATCTATTTTGATTACAGAATATATTCCATAAAAATTTTATGCAATTTAAACGAAAGGTGAATTTTACAATCATTCTGTCATTAATAATTTATGAATCAAAAATATATACTTTTTTTATTAAAGAGAAATAAACTGAATACATGTATCATTTAATAAGCGATTTTAAATATTATTGCATTAATTTGCTTTTGGATTCATAAAATTTCTATTATCATTTTCCATATTTGCTAACATTAGAGAACCCGCCTTACTGGTTAACGTCATTAGCCACACCCTTTTTCAAACAACCCCTTTAGGTTTGTGTTAAACAACGACCAATATTGGTCTGTGATGCACACCGATTATATGTAATAACAGACAGCAAAAATACGAAACAATGCTTTAATCACTACTTTCTTAATCGGTGGTTTTTAGAGCAAGGATATGGCTTCAAATACCAGATAAGTGTTGATAAATTCGATACAAATACCATAAAATTATACTACTAGGTACGCATTGTCATTAACAACTAGCTGTGTACTCTCTTTTCTGCTGCGTTGATAACAAATTTTATTTCAGTTTATGCTGAACTAAAATGAAAATTTCCTTTAAAACTTTGTAGCATTCTTAGAAACAAGGATAAGCAGAACACTCTTTGTTCGAGACTATAATAATGTTTCAATACATGTATCCGATAGTTCTTCCTGCTGCTGTTCCCGAGGGAAGCGAAGATATCATGGACTGCAATGACGCTCCTCAGGATACTGCACATGGAGTTGCTATGCCGAATTCTACTGCTATTGGAAAATGTGCCCATATTGTACACGAAACGTCAGTGTGTCCATCTAGTGTTTCCAACCAGAGCAATAGTAATTGCCCTTGGCCAAAAGGCCCTTCTAAATGCCAGCAATAATCCGATAAAAAACAAAACAGTGGAAAATGCGTTCTCCAAAGCCAAAATGCGTTATGCCAAGCTCCCGCCATGGGAGTTCCTTTGTAATCATCAAAGGATATGTGCCAAACTTGGATAACCTACTCGCTACGGATCTTAGTGTTCCGATAACAAAAACTGAACGATGCAAACTACTGAGTGATCTGAAGAAGAGCAGTGAATCGCTCGTTACTCTCAAAAACCGATGATGGATATCTTCGAGAATAAAAATATGGACTAATGGAGCTATAACAATGGAATTTATCAACAAGCATTTGTCGCCTCACAACAACTCTGGGATAAGTATTCCAAAAGCAGTTACTGTTTAATTTCAAATTGTGATTTGCATGACAATGTTTCTGTTAATAGTAATTTAACTATACAAGCATAACTATATAATTTAACTCTTACAAGCAAGGAAAATGTAAATTATTTTGATAGTAATTCTTATGCTAAAACTATTGTTAAGAAATCTAAAGTTAAACGTAAATTAATGAATGTTAATAGTAATGTTAAAAATATTAAATCGCTAAGCAAAAATAATATGCATAATATTTCGTCCTCGGTCACAGATGATAATGTTGATAAAGTAAATTCCGCTATTAAAATTAATGCTGAAAGTAGAAATGTAAATAAACGCGTAGATTGCTTTGTTTATGATGCTAATGTAAGTCAAACTCTCAATGATAGTAATGTAAATGAGTTAACTAATAATGTAAATAGTATTAATATAAATAATTCTGATATTTATGCAACTGTAAACAATATTTTTGTAAGAAATGCGGGCTTGCCAAGCTTCAGAAAGGATGGAATTATCTCAACAAACGCTATTAATCACAAACGTGTGAAATAGCTTGATACAGACGAGGAAGGTTTTAAAAAACTAAAGAAATTTGCAGGTGTTTTTAAAATTGTACCTGTAGCTCCTATCGATAATAACAATAAATATAGCGCCCTTTCAAATAATAATGATTTAAATGAAAATAGTGCCCAGGGTACTAATAATCAGAACATCCAGCCAGTTGAAGATAAAAATAAAACCTCCCCCCATTTTGTTAAGCTAGAAGTTAACTATAATGAATTGTTAAAAACAATTTAAACTAATCTTGATAAAAAATTTAACCACTGAACTAAGTGGAGAGTACCTGAAATTGCTTCCTTCCTCTGCAGACACACATAGAGAAATTACAAGGTATCTAACAAATAATAATATAGAATGCTTAATTCTTAACTATAACAAATCTAAGCCCATAAAGGCTGTTATTAAAGGTCTCCCCTCTTCCACCCCTATAGAAAAGAATAACTAAATTAAAGAAAGAAGACTTAATTTATTTAAGTTATATGATGTTGAAAACGTTGTGGTTATTAGAAGATTTAGGAAAAAAGAACCCCTGCCATGCTTTCTGGTAAATCCCAACTATAATGAGAAAACAAATAAAATCTACGAAATAACTCCACTCTTAAATGTTATTGTAAAACAGAAAAATATATAAATAAATCACCCACCCAATGCTTTAATTGTCAGCAATTCGGGCATAACTCTTCTGTGTGCTTTTTAAAGGCAAATTGTGTTAAGTGTGGCGAAAAGCACAAGTCTAGAGAATGCCCACATAAAAGAATTGAAAAACCTACATGCTGCAACTGAGGCAGAAGCCATACAGCGTCTTGTGCTGGTTGTCCACAGCACCCAACTAACAGGAAAAAAGCACGAAACAGTTCAGCAAAAACAGGCAAACAATAATTATGTAAGAACAGGATCCTATTTCGCAAACATAGTCTCCGGCAAAACAAGCAATAAACAAACCACGTCTACCCCCATCCACCATATCGACAATGTTGACAATGTACAAAATATAATTAAATTAATTAACGAAATCAATATAATCTGCCAAGGCTTCCTCAACCTAATTAAAGCAGTCTCCCTACTTGAAAATGCTCAACATCTCTCTGACAAATTACATGTATTACTAAAAGCTCTCAGTCAAAATAATAATATCAGTGATGAATAATAGACCCAAACTAAATTTAAAAATCATGTACTGTATCTCAAATGGCATAATTAACAAGTTCACTGAATTTAAAAACTTCGTAAATGATAATTGCCCAGACGTTATTCTACTTCAGGAAACTCACTTAACTGTAAAAAACAAATTCACCATGCCAAACTACAGTACCTATAGAAATAACAGAGTTATAGAATATGGTGGTATAGCGGTTCTAACCAAAAGCAAAATCCCCCTCACCCATTACTACTCCCGAACTGAGTGTAGCTGAAGCTACAATAATTAAAATACATCAAAACAATAATAATGACTTGTCTATCGCCTCAGTATATAACCTCCTGCGGAGGGCAACAATTAACTGATGACTTACAGAAACTTATATGAACACATAATAGCATTATAATGGCCGGTGACCTCAACTCCAAACACAGAGATTGGGGATGTAAGTATGAAAATAATACAGGTCGTCTGATTAAAACACTAATTGATACCATCCTTGTTAACTTATTTCAACCTGACAAACCCACGCATTATAGAAGTAGGTACGGGAACTTTATTGATATAAATATGGTAAGCAACGCCACCCCCCTCCCCTCCTGCTGATAACACTACAGTGGAAGATTTCTCATCGGATCATTATCCAGTAGTCGTAAGCTTCGGCAACATAAACAACGATAATGAATTCACCAAAATAACTGTAAATTGGAAAAAATTTAGAGTCGCAATCAACGATCAAATCCCCATTAATAATATGCACAATGGTAACACTTCCAGCGAGATTAATAGAAACGTAACTTTTATTACTAACGTAATTCAAAGAGTTCTCGAGTCAAACACTACAGCAATTAAAAAAAAGTAATACAAGTTTTCCTAAATATATTCTTGATCTAATTAAACAAAGAAATAGGCTCAGAAAACAATATCAAACCTATCGTATCCCTGATATCAAGCACAAAATAAATTCCCTAAGAAACACTATTAAAAAAGAAATCGCTGCTCATAATAACAAAACCTGGAGTGATTACCTAACCAAACTTAATCTTGAAAACGGATCATTTTGGCGTGCAATCAGAAAAGCCAAAACAGATAAACAGTCCTTTCCTGTCCTAAGAGATGACTCCGCCATCGCAACATCAAATGCGGAAAAATCCGAGCTTATTGCTAATAGTCTCGTGGCCCAATTCAAATTAAACGACTTAGAAAGCTTAGCACATCAATCAAATATTGAAAACCATGTGCTAAATTACCTAAATTCAAGCAAACAGAATATTTGCTGGAATTTTGAGCCAGTTAAAGCATCAGAACTAGAAGATGCTATTTTCAGCTTAAAACCGAACAAAAGCCCAGGGAGAGAGGCAATTTCAAACAAAATGCTAAGGCAACTTCCAATTGTTACTATTTGCTAGATTACGAACATCATATACGACGTTATTAGAATAGCTTACTTCTCTGATGCTTGGAAAAGGGCATTGGTTCTACCCATCAAAAATCATGGGAAAAATCCACAAATGCCATCTAGCTATCGACCACCACTGCCACTGCTACCCTTGTTAGCGAAATTAGCAGAAAAATTTATTTTCCAAAATATCCAGCATATAGAAGAAACAAATAAAGTCATAATTCCCCAACAATTTAGTTTTGGCAAAAAATTATCTACTTCCCACCAGCTCTTGAAAACTGTGGAAAAGATAGCTCAGCAACAAACAGTCAACAAGGGCTCTTTTCATCGACATCGAAAAAGCTTTTGACCGCGTTTGTCATGCGGGTCTGATCTACAAAGTTATTCAATATAAATTTCCCACACAACTTATTTTACCTCGATCGCAGAAACATCCAGGTCAAACTCAATTATCACCTATCCACAGTTAAAACTATAGAGGCTGGAGTTCCTCAGGGATCTCTCCTCAGCACATTTTTATTCACCATTTACATTAATGACTTCCCACAACACAATGTCACCTTACTCTCACTATTTGCAGACGACACTGCCATCATGACCACACACAAAGACCTTGACACCAACCACACATACCTTACTGCTCACATTAAGAAAATTGAAAACTGGTTAATCAGATGGAAAATCAAAATAAAGACGGACAAATGCACTGCGTTTCTGTTGTTAAGAAAAAAGAAAAGAATAGCAAAAAACTACAAATTTTCGGAAACAAAATACAATGGTCCCCACAAACAAAATATCTTGCAGTAATCCTCGATAAAAGACTAACGTGGAGGCCACACATTAACGAAATAAAAACTATAGCCAACAGCGCTACCAGAGCACTGTATCACCTCCTAGATAAAAACTCAAGCCTATCTATGAGGAATAAAATCCTAATTTACAAAATGTACATCAGGTCCATAATAACATATGCCTGCCAGATATGGGGTGGTGATTGTGCGACTTCCCGAAAGGCAACAAAATAAAGTCCTTAGGGTTATTTCGAAAACGGAATATTACTTCCGGAATGCCCAAATTAGAAAGGACTTAGGTATATTAATCCTTAGCAACTGTATAAAACACCTTGCATTTAAATTCTACAGAAAATTGTGTAGTATAGAAAACACGACAGTACAAAATATCCCTAACTATAACCCGTATGACCCTAAATTCTTTCGTAGGCCAAGAGCAGTATTTCTTCTAAAACCAAAGACAGTTAACTTCTAGCAATCATACCTTATGTCTACTAAATAGTTGCCACCTTTCTATTTTAACTCCATCAATATAGTGTAAAGATATTGTCAGTACGCTTTTAAATTCTCCTACTCATTTATTGTTGGTAAACGAATGTTTGCTTGTAAACAAACGCTACAAAATTAAGCAGTTACGACGATACTATCAGCGGATGGCACCGCTTCTACCTACGCCAAAACTTAAGTGAATTTTCCTGCTTATATTAGTTAAATATTTTTATAATAAGAAGATTTAAATGTGTACACACACAAAATAAACAGATTAAACAACTTACCCATAACACAGTCATGCAAACCCAATTCTAGTCCAGGGAGTACTTGCATTGGCCTTATAAAATGTATCTGTAATTATTTATTTATTATTTTTTATTTAATTAATTTTTATTTTTTATTATTTATTTATTTTTAAATATTTTGCTAAGCATTTATGTTATTCTTATATTGCACACACTCGGTGTACTAAAGAATTGTAAAAATCTCTATGTATTTCTCTCTGGTATTGCAAGATCTTGTATAATTTTTCTTAAATTTTTCACAAACTCTCGGGAAGCTTAACGGAGTTAGGTAAGTGTGCTCCTGAATATATGTCTTCTCCATCTCTTAGGCAACTTCAAATTCTTCATTAGGTCCCAAAATTTTTAACTAGTACAGAGGCAAATGGCTTACAACTAGAAACCTCACAGCAAAAATTTAGACCAGATCTGTCAATACATGTATGTGTGTCGTCCCATTTTTGGAATAAAATAATTATTACATTCCGGCAGCTTCAATGAACATTACTATAAAATACACTACAAACTTTAATTAACTTTCATGTGAAATTATAATTTTCACATTAAAATTTATATTTATTTACATTTCTCTGCTTAATGCTTGAAAGCAGGTTTCAACACAGGCAATTTTAAGTCAAGATGACTCATGTGATTCTTCATGAGACTGTTTCTTTGAATTTTTAAGTAATAAATGGATTACAGTTGATGCTTCGTTAAAAAATAAAAATACCTTCTAAAATGCTGTGAAAATCAGGATCACTATTGCTGAATATTAAGAATGAAACTCTAAGAAAACATTTGGAGACAGCTTTATGCAAGAACAAAATCTGTCGTTGTCTGAGACGCACCTTTGTTCATAACATACTGCAAGTGCATGAAAATCAATCCTTGGTGAAAGTAATTAGCATTGATGACAGTAATATTCCATGAAAAATTTTGTGGAGTATTTTGCAGCTGTATTTACAATTCAAACGCTATTGTTTGAAACTGTTACAGCACCTGAATCAAGATGATTATAGCAGAGATGGCCTATACAGTGGGTGATTGGTTAACAAACATAATCAATTACAAGATTATGTTCGCTATCCGAATACTTTGTTAACCGATCATCGATTTACTACTAATTTCTTTGTGAAATAGATTAATTCGTTCTGGAGACCCTAAAAATTTAATTAAAAAAAGGTTGCATAGTTTCATATAATTTCACAGTTTTTTTAAATGCACAATACTAAGGAAAAGTACATTATTTTAGTTAGTTACTAATTGCATTTTTTACAATGAACTAAATTTTTCTAATAAAAAAGGTTTTAACTATATTGATTTAGTTGGTTAGTTGGTTGGGTTTTATGGCGCAAGGTCCAAAATTGGACATGCTGCGCCAAGAGTAAGACTTTTGTAGTTTTATTTTTATTTGTTTATTTTTTATTTACTTGTTTTCTTCCAAAACCAAGCAACTTTAAATTTAAAAAATTTAAAAACAAAATCTAGTGTATATATTACTTAAAATCTATTTAAAATCTAATTATAAAACAAAGTAGAAATTGAAGTATATATAATTTCAATAGTTTAAAATACAAATTAAATAAAATGTATAAAACCTATGGCTCTCAAAAAAGCGAATAGGTTTCTATGGAGTGGATCCCCTATTAAATCAATCATAATTAAAACATCAGAATTAAAATAGTGTAAACGTTGTTGGTTAAAATCATGACATGAAATTAAAATATGATAAACAGTAAATGGTTCATCACACGCCTCATACCATGGATTTAAATCATTTAAAAATAAATGTCTATGTGTGAAACGTGTGTGCCCGATACGAAGGTGAGTTAATCTAACATCAGCACTTCGTAAAGGTAAAGCTAATAATGAGGTGAGGGATGGGAAAATGGTATGGAGTTTGTTTCCGACCTGCATGTTCCATGATTCTTCCCAAAGCGAAGGATAATTAAAAGATTTGTTCCTTTCCAATGCGAAGGAACAAATCTTTTAATACCCTTTCTCACATCTGAGAGCGGAATTGATGGTAAAATTGGATCTGCTGCAGTTTTTGCAGCTATGTCTGCTCTCTTATTTCCATCAAGACCTACGTGACTTGGTATCCAACAAAATATTATTTTGTATCCCTTGCCAGCAAGGGAATCCAATGATCTGAAAATTCTTGACACAACAGGATGACAGGTAACACTATTGTTTTTCAAGGCTTCAACAATACTCATGCTGTCAGTATATATACAAAATTTATAACAATCATCTGTATTCACATGCTGAAGCGCATAGTAAATCGCTGTAGCTTCAGCAGTAAAGATGGAGCAGGACGAATGTAGGCTGTAGCTTAAAGACGTATTATTGATAAAAACTCCACAGCCGACATGTCCTGCGGATTTAGATCCGTCCGTGAATACAGGTTTATAGGATTTGTACTGACAGCGGTGAGAGAAGAATATCTGTTGAAAAACAATAGGTGTTGTGTCCGATTTTTTATACTGAGCAAAGGTATTAATAAATATACTTACTAGATTATACCAAGGCGGATGAGTAAAACAGTTAGTTGTCTCTATCCCGATATCACATAGGTCTGTGAGCCACAGATGCGATTTGGCTCGAGTGAGAAAAAGTGGGATGCTCATTGAACGAGCATCATAAAGTCTCTTAAGGGAGGCATTCAAAACAATGGAACGTAATGGATGATGAGGGGTTGATATTATCTTAGCATAATAATTGAGAGACTGCTGCATTCGTCTCACGTCTAAAGGTAATTGATGACATATCACGTATAGACTCTGGACGGGTGATGTGCGGAATGCCCCAGAACATATCCTCAAAGCAGAGTGATGAACTGTGTCCAGTCTTCGTAAAACAGAAAATCTAGCCGATCCATAAACAACACATCCGTAGTCAATGCAAATTGACCATACGTTCGAGAGTCTTACATAAGCAACTCGTCAGAGCGATTGGTCGATAATGCAAAGGCTCTGAAGGATCCTTACCAGCCTTTAGGACTGGAATCACTGTTGCTTCTTGCCATACGGATGGAAATTCATTTTGAGTCCAGATTCTATTGAACAGGTAAAGTAAGTTCAACAGGGAGTCTGGACTTAAATGTTAAAGCATGAGATAACTAACTCCGTCAGGTCCTGGACTGGAATTATTGGCCTGTTGTAAAACTTTCTTCAATTCAAACATTCCAAATTTACAGTTGTATGGTAAGGTTTGTCGATGGTTGAAGTGAATTGGTACTCGCTCAGCACGACTCATAGTCCTCGAAAACGAAGGGCTATAAGAGTTCGAGCTTGAGACGTTAGCAAATGCTTCACCAAGGACATTAGCAATATCCGTAAGAGAAGAGTATACAGCCACTCCGGATTTTAAAATAGGAATGGAAAATTCACTATAAATTCCATTGGCTGCTTTCATTTTTCATCACAACTGCTTACTAGAAGTTGAAGATGTTATTGAAGATACATAGCAGGACCAGGATTCCTTCTGACTTTGGTGACGAGCTCTGCGAGCTAATGCTTTTGCTCTCTTAAATGCGATAAGATTCACCGTTGTGGGGTACCTCCGAAATAATCCTCATAACTTCCTTTGTTTTTTGTAAGTTTGTTGGCATTCTTTATTCCACCATGGTTTGCAACGCCTTTTCGATATATAGGAACTTTTGGTTATTATTACATCAGCTGCATTTATAATTGTTTTGGTGACTTTTCTAACGGCTTCATCAATACTCTCGATTAAAACTATTTCATTATCAATAACTGCCAATTGTGTAAATGACGCCCAATCTGCCCGACTGTACACGTAAGTAGGTAGACGTTGTACTACACTACTACCTCCAGTCTGGGAGATGACGAGAGGAAAATGATCGCTATTATGCAGATCATTTCCTACATTTAAATTTAACAATGGTAGCAATGATGGTGAACAAATAGCAAGATCGAGAGAATGAAATTTCTTGTGGGTACATGGAAATATGTCTTCTCGTCAGCATTAATCAGACAGAGACTATTATCAGAAATAAATTTCTCTATCTGGCGACTGCGAGAATTAGTATCATCACTTCCCCACAAGGCCGTTGAAATCACCTAACAATAGGAATGGTGTCGGCAGCTGATCAACTAATTCATCTAGTTCCTCTTGGCGGATGACATCATGTGGTGGTAAATATAAACTACAGACAGTAATTAAGAATGAAGTATGTATTCTTACAGCTACAGCCTGTAGACTAGTATTTAATTGATGAGCAGTGCTTGGATAATTATTTGATGTTAATATACAAATACCTCCAGATACTGCACCATCATCACCACAGTCTTTTCTGATGATTTTAAACCCACGCATGGATAAGTTATTGCTAAATTTCAGGAAAGTTTTCTGAAGTATTACACATGCGGGGTTATAAGTGGATATAATAGACTTGATGTCATCGAAGAGTGTGAACGCAAACCATGGTAGTTCCAACAAACAAAGGAAGTTATTGTTTAAGCAGAAGAGCTCCTCCTCCGGAGCCGGAAGTCATGTCTTCCATTGATTCCCCGAACGAAAAATCATCGTCCCAGGGATGAAGTTTGACAGCGTCCGATTCCAGAGTTAGCAAAACTTTTCGGGTGGATAAGGATGATTTTGTAAGACCCTCCTTTGCAGATTTTAATTTAGAGGACATAAAGCCTCTTGTTTTTGTACTTGGAGCTCTTCGAGCAGTAGGAGGTGAAGATTTTCTTTGGGGTAATCCTATAGAAGAAAGTGGCAGAGTATCCGTTTGTGTACTAACACATTTGGTGACTTTTTTTGCTGCGGCCGCATAACTCACTCCAGACTGTGGCGTACGAGAGGTAAATATTTTTCTCGCCTCAGGATAAGAACAATTATTTTTCACTTTAATCGTGGTAATTTTTCACTTTAATCTTTTTCATAAGCCCACTGAGGACAACTTCGAGAATAGGAGGGATTGTTACCCTGGCAGTTAACGCATTCCTCCTTAGCTGTGCAGTTTGAGCTGTCATGGCTAACCACCGCACAACCAGCGCAGGTGGGTTTGCCTCTACACGCATTCCTCGAGTGTCCAAGGCGCTGGCATTGGAAACATCGCAAGGGATTCGGAATATACTGTCGAACGGGTAAGCTCATATATTCTGCTTTAATTTTGTCAGGAAGGTCTGGAGTCGCAAAGGTCAGAATGAGATGTTTAGTATCAATGAACTTATCATCTCTTCTGACTCTAATGCGTTCAACTCCACAGACCTTTTGACTTCGCAGATTATCTAGAATCTCATCTGTCGAAGTGTTTAATAAATCCCCAGCGGAAATCACTCCACGTGAAAAATTCAAATTGCCATGAGGCAAGACAGTCACCTCTATATTTGTCATCACTTGCATGTGACTTATTTGTACTGCTTGAGTTGAGTTAGCTACCTCTATCAATAAGTCACCAGATATCTTAATTTCTGGATACCCTTCACTTCTCCAATAAAACCCGATATTCCTTTTTGTATAAGAAAGGGAGACACTTTTTCAAATAAACCCTCCTTTCTTGTAATCAAAAAATATTTGCAGTTTGTGTCATTCAGAAGATGCTCCCGTGGGAGAAAAGATTTTTTATTTTCCATGTATAAGTTTAAAATTTCGGGACTTGACCGCACCACCCACCACCGAGTCCAACAAAGGGATGCAGACCAGTTGTGCCAGTGTAATCAAGTCCTATATGCTCTCAGTACATCTCTGAAGTGGCCTCCACCCTTAACGAGTTACCCAGTATATGTACTGATCGATTGATCCATAAAGCCGATTGATGTGCTGAGGACCACAACACACCTCCCGTTTACCTGAAGCAGAGGCCAAAGTAATGTGTTGGTCTCTGGGGGCCTCAATTACCAGGACCCTCCTTTCCTGGGACACGGGTCTCCACGCACGGCAAACACGTGGGTGATTTTGTCCCCAAGAGGAGCTAATAGCAACAGAGCGGCGAAAGCTACTCAAGGGGAGCCCTCACCTCTTTCGAGGCAACCACAACGAGGGAGAAAAGGAAGAAAAAGCAGAAGTGTAGAGGAGAGAAGAAAAGAAAGAAAAGGAAAGATCACCAGGGTACCTCGGGATTGTGACACCCGTGTTTACCTAAAGAAGGTAAACCCCCTGAGGGGACTATATTGATTTAAAAATAACTTTAGTATAAATGAAAAATCAATGTATTAAGATTTTCATTAGATATTCTAATTTAAGATTTTTTCCTGAAAATAAGCATTCTTATATTATTTGCATAAATATGTAAAATTTAGTTAAAAACTAATTTGTTTTGAAGATATTGTTTATGATCAAATGGTTTATGTGTAAGAGTTAAAATACAAAATCTCATCTGGATATTTTGTATATTATAAAGAATATACAAAATATATCCAGCATTACAAGTATTATGAAAGTAGGAAATTTTGCTTACAAATTAAGGGAACGCAGAATCTTATAGAAAATTACATTATCAAAACATTCAAAATGCTAAATCAATGAAGATGTAAGCAATTCATATTAAACCATTTTACATAATATTAAACATCTTTTTTCATTAAAATAAAAAAAATGCTTACAATGAATCAATACTTCAATTTCTAGAACCTTTAGAGACAACAAATTCAAAATTTAAATTTTCTAGAAGATTCTCCAGGAAAGTAAGAACTACAAATCTGGTATAGAAAATAAATATATTTTCCATTAAACTACAAAATATAAATATTAATTTTCAAGTATACATTTTAATAGCTCTTCATTTGAAATATTAGTCCAGTATACATAAAAAAAATTGGGTGATATAATTTTTTCTTGCTAAGCAACAAAATCTTGAATTGTGGATTTAAAATCTGATATTCAATAAAAAAAACATACAAAGTCTTGAACAGTGTATTTAAAATTTGATATTCAGTAAAAAAAAATATTAATAATAAATAAATAAATAAATAAAAACACTCAGATTTTTAATTCAACAGTAAAAAGTATTTTAACTAAACATTAAATCTTAGAATTAAGATTATCCGAAAATTAAATTTTATAAATTTGAATAAAATCCTAATAATGATTAATGTGTTTATCTTGTTGAAATGAAGAGATAAATACACATTACTTTGTTTGACAAAATAATAATAAATAAAAGTAACTTAGGAGAGAAAAATATTTTGAATTGAAGGACATAGAAATGGTTTTTATTCAAGAAACTTATTTTGCAGTATAATAAATTTTCCAGCAATTACATTCTGCTATCAAGCACATTTTATAAATAAAAGCAAAATTTATCTTTTAACGTTAATTTAAAAGTTACAAATGTAATTTTTTTTTAAAGTAAAAATACACACTTAAACATGGCTGGTTTTCTACACTTAAATAACACTATTCAGTTTTTAAACTTTATTTCTATTATGACTTTTTTGGAATAAAAATAAGTAATTTAAAAATGCTAAAATATAAATCGATAAAAGGGAAGCAATTATTTTTTAACTCTTATTAGGTTAAATATTTCTTAATGTAGACAAAGATGTAAGGTTAAATATTTCTTAATAAGCGCTTGTAGACGGCACAGGTGCCGATAATCCTAGCGCCAAATTCTGAGATTGGCGACTTCGTGGCGGATTTTCTTATGTATATTGCAACCTTGCTTTTGTTACGTGATACATAATCAGACCTATAAGAATTGTGCAGAAAATTCTATTTTGGTAACCCTAGTATTTACATCATCGCGCACGTCACGATATATCATCTTGGCAGCATTTCTTCATCACCAAAAAAAAGTTATAAGTTTTTTAATATCATATTGAACGTTATGGGGAGGGGGTCCTCAATGCTTTAACACTAGAAAGAACGACATATTGCGAGTTTCACTTAAAATAAGAAAATACAAATTGAGGCACATTTTATTTAGTTAATTTTTAATTTTAGACTTCTGGACCGAACATTTTTTGGATTCCATTCAAATAATAGGATCCAAAAATGTTTGATTTAGCATTTATACAATTATTTATAAGTCTACAACGTGAAAAATTATTTTAAAAAATTTTGGTGACTTGAAACATTTCTTTTAAGTTTCCATCATTTCTTAATGTCTGCAATAGTATATAATTATTTTATGTAATTGAATATTTTTTAATGATTTTTCTCTTAAAACTTCTGTAATATTGTTCGATTACATTTTATGCATAAATTTTGTGTTAATTTAGATTTGTTTTTTCTGAGTAAAAGACTTGAATGAATTTAATAATTGAAGGAAATTCAAGTAAGTGGACCAATAAGATATAATTTATTTTACTCATATATAAATCTGGAACAATTCCCAAAATTAACTATATTTTAAAATTTTCACTAATTGGTCTATGCAACACCCAATGAATTAATCTATGTATCCGTAGAAAATTAAAACACAATAAATAGCTATATATATATATATATATATATATATATATATATATATATATATATATATATATATATATATATATATATATATATATACACACACACACACACACTACTGGCCATTAAAATTGCTACACCACGAAGACATGCAGATAACAAAATGATATTTATTGGACAAATATATTATACTAAAAATAACAAGTGATTAAATTTTCAAAACATTTGGCTGGATAGATCCTGAGAAATCAGTACCCAGAACAACCACCTCTGGCAGTAATAACAGCAGTTATACGCCAGGGCATTGAGTCAAACAGAGATTGGATTGCATGTACAGGTACAGATGCCCATGCAGCTTCAACACAATGCCACAGTTCATCAACCATAGTGACTGGCGTTTAGTGACGAACCAGTCGCTCGGCAACCATTGACCAGACGTTTTCTATTGGTGAAAGATCTGGAGAACGTGCTGACAAGGGCAACACCCGAACATGTTCTGTATCGAGGAAGGTCCGTACAATACCGGCAGCATGCGGTCGGGCATTATCCTGCTGAAACGTAGGGTTTCTCAGGTCTCGAATAAAGGGTAGAGCCACGGGTCGTAACACACCAGAAATGTAACGTGCACTGTTCAAAGCACCGGCAATGCGAACAAGAGGTGACCGAGACGTGTATCCAATGGCACCCCATACCATCACGCCAGGTGATTGGCCAGTATGACGATGACGAATGCACGCTGCCAATGTGCGTTCACCACGATGCCGCCAAACACGGATGCGACCATCATGATTCTGTACACAGAACCTGGATTCATCTGAAAAGATGACATCTCGCCATTCGTGCACCCAGCTTCGTCGTTGATCACACCATTGAAGGCAGTCTTGTCTATAACGCAGCGTCAAGGGAAGCCGCAGCCATGGTCTCCGAGCTGAGAGTCCATGCTGCTGCAAACGTCGTCGAACTGTTCGTGCAGACACTTGTCTTCCAAACGACCCCGTTTCTTGACTCACGACTCGTGACGTGGTTGCACGATCCATTACGGCCCTGCGGATAATATGCCTGTCTTCTCGGCTGCTAGTGATAGGTGGCCGTTGAGATCCCGCATGGCGTTCCGTATTACCGTCCTGAACCCATGGATTCCATATTCTGCTAACAGTCATTGGATCTCGACCGACGCGAGATGCAATACTGAGATAAGATAAACCGCAATCCCGGTACGCTACAACTAGACCTTTATCAAAGTCAGGAACGTGCTGGTACGCATTTCTCCTTCTTACACGAGGCATCACAACAACTTTTCACCAGGCAACAATGTTCAAATGCAATTTGTGTATGAGGAACCGGCTGAACAATTTCCTCATTTAAACACAATTTAGGTGTCGAATGCGCTTAAAAGCTAATCATTCGCATATCATAGCACCTTCTTCCTTTCGTATAAATTTCACGTCTGTAGCATGTCGCCTTCTTGGTGTAGCAATTTTAATGGCCAGTAGTATATATATATATATATATATATATATATATATATATATATATATATATATATATATATATATATATATATATATATATATATATATATGAACTAGTCAAAAAAAACAATTTTGAAAATATTTTATACATTTTTGCAGAAATAAATAAAAGTGGGATATTTTAATCTTATCTTGCCTGTAATACATAATTTCTCCCAAAAAAGTAAATCAACGAAAAGTTTTTTTTTTTTTTTTTTTTTTTTTTTTTTTTGTAATTTTATGGATGAAGTTTATAAAAAAGATATTTAACTAAAATTTGTGGCATTACTGATTTTGAATTTGTGCATCCTTAGAAAAGAGCCCAGAAATCTGCATTGTTATTAATATTTAATAAGAGATTTTCAAATCAAAATATTATAAAAGTACAATTTACTAATTAAAAAGCCAACACTAAAAATATTTCTATAATCATGCTGTATATTTTAATAAATACGAAATTTGCCTTCAATAACTTGAAACTATTAGAATGCATTTAGAATATTGTGAAGTATAAGTTAACTAAGGCCGATAAATCAATAATAATATAAACTTAGATGTTATAATATTCTAAGAATCAATTAAGTGCATCCGAAGATTGTCCTACATTCTCTTGTAATATGAAGAAACACGCAATTACTGTTAAGTCTAAGAAAAGTTGCTTTTATCCATCGCCCCAAAAGGCAAGTCTCTCTAGCTTTTTTGCTGTACAATATTTATCAACTCAAATGAAAGTTCTCATTCAAACATTTTTTTCTCATCAGTACTGTCTTTGGGTCAAAATATTATCATCCGGTAAAAGGTCATTTCCCAAAGAAAGCAGGAGTTTGTTTTCAAAACAGTGCATTTTTCTACAGATTAATATTTTTTAAAAAATTTCTTGGTCTGAAGATTCTAAAATATTTACGAAAATTTTGTATTACTCTATAATGATTCTGCAAATCCAGCACATGGGTTCGTAAAACTGTTAATGTCTTCATTTATATTTATAACATACTTTTCTTTATTTTAACTTGCTTTAATTTTGAATTTTATTACCAGGGACAATGAGAAAATTTTAAATAAATAACAAAGTTATAATAAAAATGATAATAATAAATTTAATTACATTGGTATAAATACAAACCATAATGAGGATCTAAATGTAGCTATTTCGAGGGTCATTATTTAAAAACTCATTTTCTTCTAATCGGCCATATAGAGGATTAATTATTAAAAGGTGTGCTTTTTATTTTTAATTACATTCTCAAAAGTCTATATCGTAGGATGAAGTAATTCTTTTTCTAGATTCTTTTAATTTAATCTATATTTTCATTGCATATTTTGGAATAATCAAAGAATATAATGAAATTTCCCCCTAGAAAAATACACACTGGTTTTAATTCTCGAAAACCTATTAACGATAACAGTAGGCCGAGGTACCCTATTGGTAAAGACATTAGCCTTCCGTCCGGCAGGGCTGCGTTTGATTCCTAATGCCGTCAAAGGCCCACCGAGTACATGCGACATACAAGCTCATTAAATTTGTGGAATCGAAAGTTCTGTGGTCTATAGTTAAGCAGTTACCATGGGTGTATTGGTCTGGAGAAAATGTCCTCTCCATCCTGATCATCGTCAAAATTGAGAGAGTGGATCCTCTGGTGGTACCGTCTATCGGAGGAATTTTAGAACAAAGTTGCACTTTCACTTTTGGGTGTTCTAGTTAAATAAAAATCACAACCTTTACTGGCTTAAATTCGCATAGCCAATGGCAAAGAGAGCTTGGCCTGTCCAAGTGTCATAAGAAAGAAAAACGACGAAAATAGCATTTTTTTCCGATTTAAGCGATGAAATTCAGTCATTGATATTGACAACTAAGTGGAAAAGTTAACCGCCACAATAAAAGATGCTATAAATAAGAACCAAATTATCAATCCAAATATTAATCCCCCACATCTTCCTGATAGAGTTAGGCATTTTATTAAGGAAAGAAACATATTCCCTTAAATTTAAAAATAAAAATGAAAAAGATGAATTTAATGGTAAAGCTTTTAAATAGAATATATATCCAACATTAACCCTGAAGATGTCTCTTTCTGAAGATTAGTTAATAAATCTAAAAAGAAAAAAAACAAACAAAAAACACTTCGAGTACTAACGGATAACTTCACGATAGCTACTACAAATTCTGGTAAAGCAGAAGTTACTGCTGACTGCTTCGAAAACAAATTCCTGCTAAACAACGTAGGTGATGAAATTAAAGAAAAACAAATTTCTGAGCTTGTAAATATCTTTCTAGCTAATATCAATACCAATCCTGAACGTATTTTCTTTTCATATGATGGTTTTGATTTCACAAAATGAACTAACAATTAAAAATTTTAAGATAAAAAAGAGAGCCCAGAACATGATTTTATTACAAATAAAATTTTAAAACAACCCCAATAATAGCTATTAGTATGATAACATTAATAATAAATGATGTGTTAAAAATGGGCTACTTCTCTTCACAGTGAAAAAAAGTCATTATTATTCCTCTGAATAAACTGGGTAAAAATCCTAGATCCGCCAATAGTTATATAGATCTATATCACTTCTACCAGCCCTAACCGAACTAATTGAAAAATTTATTTTAAATCAACTCCAAAATTTTGAAAAAAGAAACAGAATATTCATATCGCATCAATTTGGATTTCGTGAAGGACTCTCAACAACACATTAATTACCGAGGGTCCACCAGAGCAGTATTTTTGGATATTGAAAATGCGTTGGATAGGGTGTAGCATATTGGCTTTATCAAAAAACTGATTGACTTAAAATTTCCTCCTAGTTTAATCAAACTAATTTACAATTATTTATCATAGATATTATTTAGAGTAAAAATTAATAACTTTATATCTAGAAATAGACTCATTAAGTTGGGCGATCCAAAAGGATCGCTTTTACTTCCCTTTTTGTTTAATTTATACATTAATGACATCCCTCAATTATCAAATATTATGTTAAGTTCATTTGTAGATGATAAAGCAATTATTGTGCTACTAATAAGGACCTGAATAATTTTCACAAACACCTTACTGCACATATTAAAATAATTTAAAAATGGTAGAGGGATTGATTGGATAATCAAAATAGACCTAGCAAAGTCTGTAGCAACTCTATTCACCAAGAAACTTAAGAAATGTAAAAAAAAAAAAAATTGATTACAAATTATCATGAAATAACCAAGTTATATATATTCACGACAAGAGGTTAATCTGAAAGACACACATTACTAATAGTAAAAGTAAAATTAAAGCAGAGAAGGTCGCACTTTATCTCTTTAGAGCCATAAGTTTTCGATTTTTAATATTGACATATAAAACTTACATTCGTCCCATAATGACTTATACTTCCCCATTATGGAGGAGAGAGCCTTTAATTCTTCTATTCGCTTCTTGGAACCACAACAAAACTTAGTTTTAAGACAAATTGTAAATGCTGATTTTTAAATAATAAATATTTTCATCCGCAAAACTAAAGGACTTCTTTTATTAACTAAATTAAAAAATATTTATCTTTCATATTCTACAATAATCTTTATAAAACTCAAAATCTCGAAATTCAAAAACTAGATTATAATCCATCCGATAAAAAAAAATTTCACCTTCCAAGAGGTTTTAAGAATAAAACTAACCCCAATGACTAAATTATCAAAACAAAATATTTAATCTTTTTCAGTCAAGATGGTGCCACTATGGCATCAAATTAACTCACAAGTATAACACAATAATATATTAGTATATTTATTTAATCAAACAGCCCTATGAGAATTGCAGTACTTGGAGTACTTCGACCAAAATAATTATGTATGTATAGTTTGGTAAATATATTTTAAATTTTTGTAGATAATTTAAAGTTACAAGAAGTGTTTTTATATTAACCAAGAACTTCTTGTTAATCAGAAAAATTTGTTATTTTTTAAAATCAAGATGTAAAATTAATTTCTATACTTGTGTTGTGCATGTTTCTGTATATCTGCAAACTTTTGTTGAAATTTAGTAAAAAGATTCATGGACACGACGGTAGAATGCAGGAACAGCGGGTAGAGCTGCAACTTATGTAGGAAATCTAGTGCTGAGCATTAGGATAACAGGTACTTCTGACAAGGTAAATGTCCAAATCGGCTTGTACGCCTTGCTCACTATTAGACCAAATATATTGAAAATGAAATTATATACCATTCAAGATCTACTACTGTATATCTATGTAAAACTACTTAAGATTCTCAAACCTTTCACTTTTGATTTCAAGAAAAAATATTCTTGATGGATGGTGACGACAAATAAATAGGAAAAAGCAGAAAAGTTGCACACCACCTTGAAGAAGTTTAAAAGTATATTCTGGTAAAAATCCAAACTTAAGCAAGTTTAAAGAAAAAGTTATGCTGTGAAACAAATATTTAGAAAAGAGGGAAAGGGGCATATCAGCTATTTCTTTTTTCTTTTTATAAATGTTAATAGTGTAAAGAAATGATTCACAATTTGTGAAGAAAAATTTCGTGAAGATTTCAGATCCTTTCGAGATTTTATAGAAAATGATGTTTCTGATATTCACGATGTTTCTGCAAGGGAGAGGGCAAATGTAAAATATCAGAACTGTAAATCTAAGCATCTCATGTATTTAAACAAATTAAGCATATAAATAAATACAATTTTAAAATATAGTTTTAGTTTGTTTTGAAATAGAAGAGTCTTTTTTATGAATTCTAATAACGTAATTTATTTTCCAGGTGTTATTCAAGTCCAAAATTATCTATACTAATTAATATTGAATTTAAAATTCAGTTTTGTTTAGATAAAAATAAAGTATTTAGTAAAATAACAACAGGTTTTATATTTTAATGTCATCATTTTGTATGTGATTATTTTATATTTGATCATTTTTTATTTTTAAATACTTTTTATGCCAGATATATCTAACTTATGCTATTCTCTTCTTTTTAAATTATTTACTGAAATAAACGTATAAAAAAGTGCACTGCCATTTAAATTTTTTAATGGAAAGATTTAAATGAGTTTTATTCTATAAACTGTCAAAAAAAATTCTTAAGAAGGAAATGTTTAATATTGCCTGAAAATATTTATTTTCCAAATTAAAATATTGTTGCGGTTATAATTACAGCTACCTTCCCTGTTTAAGTGGGTAGAACGCGCTAGGCGCAACTAGTGAATTTCCCAGAAAGACACTTGATATCACTTAAGTCTTAAGATATTGAAGTGGTTTTGTTCATTGCTTCTTTCTTTATGTGGCTGTTTTGTGAAATTATATGTACATACTGTCACACATTACTGTTATATATTGTGATGTGCAACTTTAATAATATTAATAAACATATGTTCCTGAAAGCTTTGTTATTCTCATTTATAGTTATATTTGGAATCATGTGTTTATACAGTGGCACCAAATGTCAAAAAATGATCATCGAATAATTGACTCGCCAGGAGTCTAAAAGCTAAAGTGTCATCCCGGCACGTGATGCATATTTCTTTTAATGCGAATGTAGACTTGGCTTGTAAAGATCATCTCAAGTGCCATCTCTTAATGCCGTTAAATTTTCTGTGCTATCCTACTTAAATAATTCAGTCATACGAAAAACATGCCAATGAAATAAAATGTGTTTCATCCTGAATAAGTGCCATTGAAAGTGAAAGAAAATTTTCCTCGTCTCATCGTATTCCCTTACCCGGAAGTTCGGTGAAAAATCCTTCCTCTCTGTTTTTCTTTGTTTTGATCTTAATCCCGGATTTTGAAAATATGTTCTTTTATTTTGTGTTTATTATATTAGATATTTATATTTATAATTGATATTCAAGCAAAGGGAAGAGTTATCGATAACTTATGAATGTTTAAATAAATATATTTCAATTTTTACAAATGATAAGATAAATGAAAGTGATATTATATGTTTATATATATGTTATGTGGAAAATAAATATATGATGTTTATATATATATATATATATATATATATATATATATATATATATATATATATATATATATATATATATATATATATTTTATGGTTTTGTTTAGACACATACGTAATTATTATTACCACTTGCTACATATTAGAATCTTATTCTAGTATATTTATGCAGAATACCTTGATACAAAAATTTGACAAATTACAAGAATTAATTTGTTGATTACCTAATTGTATTCGATATTAATTTTACTACATACAAACAGTATTAACGAATCTATTCTTTCATTTTTCTGATAAAAACACTGGTATATATTTATGCATATTTGTTTTATGATGTTTTCCATGTATTACATCCAATTTATTTAAAACATTGTTGTATATTACATTATTTTTTAAAGTTTTGTTATCCTATTCTATAAGGTATTACGTATGGTATTAATAAGATTTTACTAGCGATTATTCAAAAAATATTTTTCAAAAAATAAGAGTTTCTTAAGTAATACTTTATTACCAAGTATTTGATATATAATTTTGCTTTTCATTTTAAGATGATGTGTTTAATAGGTGAGATAATTTCAAGTTTCAATTATTTTAAATTTATTTACTTACTGATATTTTATGTTGCATTCATTTGTGGTATACACAGTAAATGTTTTCAAACTTTATATTTTATAAAAATATCATAATTACGTACTGATTGCATAAATAGATTATCAAAATACATAACTTGGTAAGTTATTGCAACTATTTCGAAACTATCTCAACTCACATGTTTAATAATTTTAACTGAAAGTATTGTGGTGAATTTTATGATAATGTGCTGTTTATTTTAAAAAGAATATTTTATTATTTAATTAGATATTTTAAGTAGTTTTTTTATCCTAAATATTTATTCTATATTGTTTTCAATTACCTCAAAAGGGAAGATAGTTGGTAATTCATATTCAATTACAAGTTTTGAATTATATAAAAATTTCTCTTTGAATCTAATAGAAGGTAAACATGGCTTTTCTCTCAAAAGGTAAGAAAATTGATCTCTATAATTTAGCATTAGAATTACGCATACCTGTCACTTCTGATGATAAAATTATTGATTTACGTGACAAAATCACTAAATCTTCATTCTTTAAAGATAACGAACAATTTATTAAAGTTACATTAAATAATATTATCGAAGATCGGAAATAATTTGTGAAGATGAGGAAATAAAGAAATTGGAAAGAGAAAATCAGTGTTTAGCTGAGGAAAGAGCATTCGAACTTGAAAAGCTTAGGCTGTAAGCATTAAATTCAATAACAGCTTTATATCCCAGTCACATTGATCCTACTCCTACGCGGATTAATTTGAAAACTGTCTTGTCTGTATTTAATCCTGATTCAGATGATATGACAATATTTCTAACAATGTTTGTAAGGCAGATGAAGCTTTTAAATATATCTTCTGATTATTTAGTATCACATTTAGTATGTATACTCCAGCCAACTTCCCTGTACCTTCACATTTAGTAGGTGTACACTTCCAAGTGATATAGGTAAACTAATCGCAAGAGAACCTGAAGAAATGTTAAAAAATTATAGCCATATTAGTACTATATTGTTGCAAAGATTTAAGTAGACAGCAGACAAACTTAGAATTCTTTTTAGTCGCCATCAAAAACGCGAAAATTCCACTTGGAAAGATTTTTTTTTTGAGCTCACGACATACTTTGAAGGTTGGCTTCATGAACTAGAGATAACTTCATTTGAAAAATTAAAAGAACTTATTCCTGCTGATCAAATTAAGAAAAAATGTCCCCCAGATTATAAAAATAACTATTTAGATAGTTGGGAAAAGCTCAATGATCCTGCCTTGTTAGCTGATAAGCTCGATTTGTATGAAAATATAAAATCTCTTTATCAGAAACTAGTAAAACATTCAAGAATTACATGAATCTAAATATCCTAGAAATGCAGTCAATCAAGAATCAAATAAATACAAAATTCCTAAATTTAAAAGGACTGAAGCTTTTAGTAGCCACAAAAATACACTATCTAACCCAAATTATAGGCCATCAAGAAATTTTGAAAACTCCGTTTACTGTTATGGATGTGTCTATCCAGTATTTATATAAAAGCAAAATGTCCTAAGTGTTCTCAAATAAAAGACAATGTTCATGTCAATTCCATACAGATGTTTACTTGTCTCACCTTTCCTGTAGCTTTACTTGATATTGAATTTTATGAAGCTACAGGGACAGTTTGTGCTGACACAATCACTTGGTGGAGAGTTAATGTTTAACTTTTTAAAACACTGAGGACAAAAATTTGTAGAAGTTGATCTTACAGTGTGTTTGGCTGATGGTCAACAATCCACATCAATTGTTAAAAGAACTACAGTTTCAATTACAGTTCATGGCCCAACTTTCCGAATAAATTTGATTTTTCTGCCACATGCAAAGGCTAATCGTACTCTCTTAGGTGTTGACTTTTTAAAAAAATCTGGAATATGAAAATATGATGGACCTGCGACACAATTGCTAGTACTTTGGTGATAAACCTAATCATAGAATACAGTTAGCAAAAGATTACCTCTACCCATAAAACACATTCCTGTCGAAGTCAATAATAGTCCTTGTCATACGAATTTAATTACAAATGATGGTCCAATACAAAGAAATCCTACAGTTATACTCGAAGCTAACAATCTTTGCTTGAGAGAAGAAGAAGGACAGAATCTGGATACAGAAAACAGAAATTAATTAATTGCTTTGATTAATGAAAATGAAGATATTTTCCAGCTAGGGGGAGAACCGACTCCTTATATTAAATATTATATCAATACAGGTGACCATCCACCAGTTGCATCTACACCTTATAGACTATCTCCTAAAAACAAAGAACTTTTAAGGAAAAAAAATTGATGAACTTTTGGCCAATGATATTATAGAAGAATGTGAATCACCGTATGCATCACACGTTGTTTTAATTCCTAAACCTAATGGAACTATTAGACTGTGCATAGATTATCGTAAATTAAATGCGATTACTGTTCCTGATAAGTATCCACTGACTCTCATGGATGCTCTTTTGCACGATACGAAATCCACAACTTTTATGTCTACTCTTTATCTAACAACTGGATATAATAAAATTGAGGTTAATCTTCAGGATAAGGACATGACTGCATTTGTGTGCCCGTTTGGTGCGTTTAGGTATAAAAGAATGCAATATGGTTTAAGAAACGCCCCAGCAGCTTTTCAACGTCTTATGGATCAATACCGAAATGGACTACTATCAGTGAATATCTTAGTCTATTTAGATGACATTATTGTTTTGTCTGAAACCTTTGAACAGCATGTTCAAGATTTAAAAATGGTGTTTGATAGACTTCGAAAATTTAAATTATCTGCAAATAGAGACAAATGTAAATTTGCGTGCCCTCGTGTAAAATATCTAGGATTGTGGATCACTCCTAATGGGATAGAGGTGGATCAAGATAAATTAGCAGCAATACAAAATATTCCTTGTCCAAAAAATGTGAAAAAGTTGCAATCATTTTTGCAAACGTGTTCATGGTACAGAAAATTCATTCCGAATTATTCAACTATTGCTAAACCCCTCAGCAGTTTGACCAAAAAGAACATTGGAAATGGAATGAACCAGAACGACAAGTATTTCAAACTCTAAAACGATTTCTAATAACTCCACCAGTTTTGAAACAAGTTGATCATACAAAGCCATTTATCTTTCGAACAGATGCAAGTAGTTATGCTCTAGGCGCAGTCCTTCTACAAGGTGAAAGTCCAGCCGATGAACAGCCAATCGAATATGCAAGTAGACTTTTAAGCTCTGATGAAAAAATATTTCACTACAGAAACACATGCTTTGGCAGTCGTATGGGCCTTAAAAAAATTCGAGGCTATATTGAAGGCTCAGATATTACCGTAGCATCAGACCACCAACCATTAAAGTGGTTAATGACTTTAACGTCACCAACTGGAAGATTAGCCAGATGGGCTCTTCAGATTCAAATTTACAATTTGAAGATCCATTATTTTCCAGGAAAATGTAACATTGTGGCTGAAATGCTGTCCAGACCTATGGAAAGCATGGACGAGAACAATGAAAAATCTTGCGACTTAATTAATATCGTTCTTGATGCCCCATAAAGAACAGCTGGTCAACTCAGAGAGGAACAGTTGAAAGATCCTAAATTAAAGATCATAGACTCTTTGGAAGATATTAACAAAAGTGCTGACTTTGCGAATTCGACGGAGAGAGGGTACCTCTTGAATAAAGGTGTACGGTACCATTATTCTGTACACTCTGAATCTGAGGAAGCACAGTTAGTTGTCCCTACGCATCAAAGAGAAAAAGTCTTAAAACTTCACCATGACGCTCTCACAGCATCACATTACGGAGCTGATGGTACCTTTTTCCGAATATCATCTAGACATTATTGGACTGGAATGAGAAATTACATTTCAGATTATGTAAAGAGTTGTGCAGAATGCACACACATATGATACAAAGCAACAATCAAAAACCTGCCGGTTTATTGCAAACACCTGTTCCTGCTCAACGTTGTGAAAGCATCGTCATTGATCTTTTGGACCCTTGCCAGAAACCAGTGAAGGCATGAAGTGGATTTTTACTGTTGAAGACTGTATATCGAAATGAGTTGAGTTATTCCCGTTAAAGCAAGCTACTGCTAAAGAATGCGCTTTAACATTATTAAATGAGGTATTTTTAATGTATGGATTACCTCGTCGCCTAATAAGTGATAATGGGTCTCAATTTGTCAGTAAAGTAAGTCAACAATTATGTTTTGTTTTGAACATCAATCAAAGTCTCATACCAGTTTACCATCCACAGACCAATCCTGTCAAACGGAGAAACAGAGATTTGAAACCTCGTTTGGCAATGTTGGTAGGCAACAACCATACATTATGGACTGAACAACTGCCAGCTATAAGATTTGCAATGAATACCGTAAAATGTAAAACTACTGGTTGTACGGCAGTAGCAGTATATCTTAACTTTGGTAGAGAATTATGAACTGTAGACGATGAAATTACTGATCTGCGCACTGTAATTCATAATGATAGTTTTGTGCCAGAATTCACTCCGTATTTAAAACGTTTTCAAAGATATAAGTCACAGATTAAAGAAAATATCGAAAAAAATCAGGATCGTCGAAAAGCATATGCTGATAAATTACGTAGATCAAATCCTGTTTATAAACCCCATGATTTGGTTTGGGTAAAATTTCACCCTGTTAGTTAAGCTAGCCAAAGTAAGAGTGCAAAATTTATACCTAGAAAAAATGGACATTACATAGTTTCCCAAAAATCACCCACTAGGTTTGAAATAGCCAGTTGTGACAAGCCTGAGGAACCTTTAGGTACATACCATGTTTCGTCACTAACACCTTATCAGAATGTTTCTTCAAACCATTCTCCTGTGGTACATTTGAGCAAAAGAGGTAAACTTCCTAAACAACCTTTAGCCTCAAATAAAATTGCTGGAAAAAGTAAAAAGTCTATTAATAACACATCAACTCACCGAGACGGCTTTCGGAGGTGTAGGGAGAGGGTGTAGCGGGTATAATTACAGCTACCTTTCCGGTTTAAGTGGGTAGATGGCGCTAGGCACAACTGGTGAATTTCCCAGTAAGTCACTTGAGAGCACTTAAAATATTGAAGTGGTTTTGTTCGTTGCTTCTTTCTTTATGTGGCTGTTTTGTGAAATTATATGTAATGTGCCGTTACTGTTATATATTGTGATGTGGAACTTTAATAATATTAATAAACATATGTTCCTGAAAGCTTTGTTATTCATGTTTATAGTTATATTTGGGATCATGTGTTTATAATATCCCTGTTGTCACCAAATTCGAAGATAAGTATTTTAACAATACTTTCAATGTTATTTTTCATGGGATTTGCATCTACTTGATGCTGGAGATATTTTGATATGATCATAAAAGTATTTTCAAATAAGATTCATTAAGTAAAACAAAGAATTCAGTGATAAACATAAAAACACAACTTTATTACAACATTTTTACTCTTCCACTAATTTATATATAAAAAAAAAATTATGAAATAACAAACAATGCCGCGTAGCGGCCAGTCACAGCTCATTTCTCTTTCTAACAGACGATATTACTTGTGGCGTCATTCACTTTCTAACATCCTTCCCCCCACCCTTGAGACTCAGACTGAGTCTCAATCTCATAACATGCATAACATGAAAGATCAAGTCTCTTTGGTAATTTCACACATCTACCAGATGAAGTAAATTTTTTCAAAATAACATTTTCAGGTCTCATTTGGTCTCCAGAAGAAGTTACATCAACAATCCTCATATTCATTTCTTATCAACATTAATATTGTCTTCATTTGCCTGTATCTTCATACGTTGTATCGGTCTCAAAACTGTTCCATGTTGGATTTTAAGCCTTACGGTACGAATCTTATAATCGCTACAGGGAATTAATTCTATAATTTTGGCTAATGGCCAAAATAAACGTTCTTTGTTATCATTTCCTATTAATACAGTTTCTCCTACTTTAGGAACACGAGATGGTTTTTCCTTCTTCTTTTGAACCAGTTGACTCAAATATTTTTTTTTCTAAAACGTTGTCTCAAATCACTTAAAAGCTTACTTCTATATTTTATTCGTTTTACAAGACTGTCTGTTTACTTGGTCAATTTCCTGAACATCGAAGTTCCGATTCTCGATAAGAAACATTGCAGGTGTCAAAGGAACCAATTCCTGTGGATATTCAGATACATAAGTCAATGGTCTACAATTAAGTATAGATTCAAAATGACAAATAATGGTATACAATTCTCCATACCTTAACACAGATTTACCCAAAGTGCGTTTTAACTGCTCTTTTACAGTGCGAACCAACTTTTCCCACCAGCCTCCCTACCAAGCTGCAGAGGGAAGAATAAATTTCCAAAGTATTTTATAAGAATTTGTTTCATTCAATATTTTGTTCCAATTTAATTTCGAGAGATCATTAAATGCTCCACGAAAGTTTGTTCCATTGTCACAGTAAATTATTCGTGGTCTGATGTGTCTAGTAATAAACCGTCTAAATGCCAGGAAAAATACATCAGGAGAGAGGTAACTAACAAGCTCGAGGTGGATAGCACGGTATACTGCGCAAGTAAATAGTGCTATCCAAACTTTTCCTCCATGTTTAAAAAATAGAGGTCCGGCTAAGTCAATGCCAACAATTTCAAATGGCGCACAGTGGCGTAGTGAGCATAATTAGCGCCTGGGTACGATACCTTTTTTGGCGCTCCCTTGAAAAGTAAATAATACTACAATATAAATATGGACATAAAATATATTAAGTAATAAAAGAAATGTAATAATACAACGATGTATGATACATTATAATAAATAGAGTATAATTGTAATAAGAATAAACACACACAATATAAATCATAACAAAATGTTGTACCTACTATAAAATAATCGAAAATATATTAATTTAAAGTATCAAGCTCAGTTTTAAATTTAAACAAAATTCAATTCTAATTTAAAAAATACTTATACTGAATTCGGAAAAGTGTCATTAGAATAACCGAATTTATGCAATTTAGAATTAATATTATAAAAAGACATAATCGATTTTAAATACTAATACAATTATTTTAAAAAACATAAAAAAATTTTAAATGGAAAATAATTCGTTACGTATCATAGATATAAGCAGATGTAATTATTTGCAATCTAATATACTACACTATTCACATTTTTCTTGCCTTTGCTGAGGCAAATTGACCAATTACTTAATCAAAGTTGATCATTTAAAAATTTTCTTTTTTTATACTTAAAATTTTTAAATCACTTAGACAGTTTTGACTCATGGTGGATCATAAATAAGTTAAAATTAATTTCATTTTGCCAAATGAACGTTCGCAGCTTGCAATTGATGCAGAAATAGTAAAAAGTATTTGAATGGAAACCTCTTCTTCTATCTTCACCGTTTGAGATAAGGCATGTTGGAAGTTCTAATAGACTTTTTGGTTTAATTTCTTTTCTACTGCTGAATAACATCTTTCAGTCGCACATTTCTCTATAGACTTCTGTTCCATGGAAATCTGTATGACAAAATTCACCCAAACTTTTACAATGTTAAGCATGGTGACTTAGTGCTCCCAAGATACAGGTCCAAGGTTCGATTCTTAGGCTAGGTCAAATCAATATTTCATACTTCCAGTCGCTCGATTAACTGAGTACCAATCATGCTCAGGAACTAAACCCCGGGAATTTAGCTTTAGTTGGTTGGTTGGTTGGTTGGGTTTTATGGCACAAGGTCCAAAATTGGACATGCTGTGCCAAGAGTAAGTTTTTGTTGCTTCATTTTATCTTAATTTTTATTATTATTATTTTTTTGTGTGTGTTAAACCCAAACGCAAGCAACATTAAAAATTTTAAAAAACAAAAATCTGTGTAAATGTTATTTTAAAATCACATTCTAAAATATAAAAGAAAAAAATCAATTATATATACAATTTTAAAATTTAAAATGAAAATTTAAATAAAATGTATAAAACCTATTGCCCTCAAGAAAGCGAATAGGTTTCTATGGGGTGGATCCCCTATTATGTCAGATAAAATTATAAAATCACTTTTAAAAAGTGTAAACGTTGTTGGTTAAAATTATGACATGAAATTAAAATATGATAAACATTGAATGGTTCATCACACGTTTCACACCATGGATTTAATTCGCTTAAAAACAAATGTCTGTGTGTGAAACGTGTGTGTCCGATACGAAGGCGAGTCAATCTTACATCTGCACTTCGTAACGGTAAAACAGGTAATGAGATGAGAGATGAAAAGATGGTATGCAACTTGTTGTCAACCTGCAAGTTCCATGATTCCTGCCAAAGACTATATATGAAAGTTTTTATATCTTTTCTCACATCTGAGAGAGGGACCGATGGTAAAATAAGGTCTGATGCAGTCTTTGCAGCTGCATCTGCTCTCTCATTTCCTTCAAGACCCATGTGGCTTGGTATCCAACAAAATACAATTTCTTTTCCCTTGCCAGCAAGGGAGTCCAATCTTTGAAAATTCTCGACACAACAGGATGACAGGTAAGACTATTGTTTTTCAAGGCTTCAACAATACTCATGCTGTCAGTATATATACAAAATTTATGACAATCATCTGTATTCACGTGCTGAAGTGCATAGTAGATTGCCGTTGCTTCAGCAGTAAAGATGGAGCAGGATGAATGTAGGCTGTAGCTAAAAGAAGTGTTATTGATAAAAACTCCACAGCCCACATGTCCTGCGGTTTTCGATCCATCCGTGAATACAGGTTTGTAAGATTGGTACTGGCAGCGATGAGAATGGTATAGCTGCTGAAAAACAATAGGTGTTGTGTCGGATTTTCTGAACTGGGCAAAGGTATTTATAAAAGTATTTGTTGGCTCATACCAAGGTGGATAGAGACTTTGATCAATAGACTCTATCCGAACATCACATAGATCTGTGAGCCACAGATGTGTTTTGGCTCGTGTGAGAAAGGCGGGATGCTCAATGGACGAGCATCATATAGTCTTTTAAGGGAGGCATTAGGTACCAAGGAACGTAAGGGATGGTCAGGGGTAGACATGATCTTAGCATAATAATTGAGAGATTGCTGCATCCGTCTCAGGTCTAACGGTAGTTGATGACATACAGCATATAGACTCTGGACGGGTGATGTGCGGAATGCACCAGAACATATCCTCAAAGCAGAGTGATGAACTGTGTCCAGTCTTCGTAAAACAGAAGATCTAGCCGATCCATAAACAACACATCCGTAGTCAATGCGGGATAAAATCAATGACTGATAAATTCGAAGAAGTGATGTGCGATCTGCACCCCAAGATGTATTTGACAACACCTTGAGGATATTAAGCGATCGCTCACACTTCTTCCGCAGATGCAGAACATGCGGAAGAAAGGTTAATTTTCGGTCAAAGATTATTCCCAAAAATTTTATTTCATTGACTACTTGTATTGGAGTGTTGTTGATATTAATAACTGGATCATTATGCAGACTAGTCTTTCTACAGAAGTGGACACATTTACTCTTGCTGGGTGATAAGGTATGGCCATTTTCAGCACACCATGCAGCAAGTTTGTTAATTGCTGTTTGCAGTTGTCTCTCAATTAACCGAATATTTGACCCCTGACATGATATTTGCAGGTCGTCAACGTAAAGTGTACCATTTACAGTTGATGGTAAGTGATTCAAGATGATACTAATGAATAAATTAAAAATGGTGACACTTAAAATGGAGCCTTGGGGAACACCCTCGGCTTGAATAAAAGTATTGGAAAATACAGTTCCAATACGAACTTTAAAAATACGGGAGCTTAAAAAATTTTGTAGGAATATCGGTAAATTACCCCGAAAGCCAAAATCATATAATGAACGGAGAATTCCATATCGCCATGTACGGTCGTATGCCTTCTCGATGTCAAAGAAAATGGAGACCAGATGGTTCCTCCGCACAAAAGCATTGCGGATTTGGGTCTCCAAATATGTGATATTATCAAGAGTGGATCTCCCTTTTCGGAAGCCACTCTGATTGATATGTATACATTTATTTTTTTTCTAAGACATATACGAGACGGGCGTTGACCATACGTTCGAGAGTCTTACACAAGCAACTCGTCAGAGCTATTGGTCGATAATTTGAAGGAACAGATGGATCCTTACCAGCCTTCAGGATCGGAATCACTATTGCTTCACACCATAATGATGGGAATTTATTTTCAGTCCAGATCCTATTGAACAAATAAAGTAAATTCAATAGGGAGTCTGGATTTAAATGCTGAAGCATCAGATAACTAATTCCGTCAGGTCCTGGACTGGTATTATTAGCCTGCTCTAATGCTCTCTTCAATTCCAACATCCGAAATTCACAGTTGTAAGGCAAAGCTTGTCCATGGTTGAAACGAATTGGTGTTCGCTCAGCACGAATCTTTGTCCTTAAAACAAGGACTATAAGAGTCGTTGCTGGAGACACTAGCAAAGGTTTCACCAAGAACGTTAGCGATGTCCTTAGGAGAAGAGTGTACAGCAGCTCCGGATTTCAAAATAGGAATGGAAAATTCTCTATAAATTCCATTGGCTGCTTTCACGCTTCTCCACAACTGCTTACTGGATGTGGAAGAAGTAATTGAGGACACATAGCGAGACCAGGATTCCTTCTGACTTCGACGACGAGTTCTGCGAGCTAATGCTTTTGCTCTCTTAAAGGCTATAAAATTCTCCGTTGTGGGGTATCTTCTGAATAACCCCCATAACCTCCTCTGTTTCTTATAGGTTTTTTGACATTCATTATTCCACCAAGGTTTGCAACGCCTGTGTGATATAGGGGAACTCTTAGGTATTGATGAATCAGCTGCATTAATAATCGTTTCGGTGACTTTACATACGGCATCATCAATCTCAGCGATCGTAACCATTTTCTTATCAATACCTGCCAATTGTGTAAATAACGTCCAATTTGCCCGACTGTACACGTAAGTAGGTAGACGTTGTACTACACTACTACCTCCAGTCTGGGAGATGACGAGAGGAAAATGATCGCTATTGTGCAGATCATTTCCTACATTTAAATTTAACAATGGCAGAAGAGATGGGGAACAAATGGCAAGATCGAGAGAATGAAATGTTTTTGTGGGTACATGGAAATATGTTTTCTCGTCGGTATTAAGCAGACAGAGACTGTTATCAGAAATAAAACGCTCTATCTGCCGACCGCGAGAATTAGTATCATCATTTCCCCACAAAGAACTGTGGCCGTTAAAATCACCTAACAGTAGGAATGGAGTTGGCAGCTGATCCATTAATGCATCGAGTTCCTCTTGACGGATGACATCATGTGGTGGTAAATATAAACTACAGACAGTTAATAAGCATGTAGTATGAATTCTTACAGCAACTGCCTGTAGAGTAGTATTCAATGCATGGGCAGTGCTGGGGTAAGCATTAGATGTTAATATACAAACACCTCCAGACACTGCACCATCATCACCACAATCTTTTCTAAAGCATGTAAACCCTCGCATGGAAAAGTTATTGCTTGACTTCAGGAATGTCTCCTGAAGTGCAACACATGCGGGGTTGTATGCTGAAATTATAGACTTGATGTCATCGTGATGAGAACGCAAACCATGGCAGTTCCAAGAAACTAAGGAAGTTATTGTTGAGTTAGAAAAGCTCCTTTCCCGGAGCCGGAAAGCATGTCATCTGACATCTCCAAAGAGAGATCTTCGTCAGAGGGATGTAGATATACAGCGTCAGCTTCCAGGGATAAGGCTTTACGGGTGGATATGGAGGGTCTAGGGTTGCCCTCCTTTGCAGATTTTAGTTTTAAAGCCTTTAAGGCTTTAGATCTAGCCGTTGGAGCTTTTCTACGGACAGTAGTTGCTGATGTTGATTTTGACTTTTTCTCAGTATTAAGGGGTAATTTAACAATTGGAAGTGACAGAGCATCAGTTTGAGTACTAGCCGTTCTAGTGACCTTGGCGGCAACAGTTGCATAGCTAACTCCTGCTTGAGGTGTACGAGCGGTAACAGCACGTCTCGCCTCGGGATATGAGCAATTGTTCTTAACTTTTGTGGTTGTGATCTCCTTTTCCAGTATCCAGATAGGACAACTTCTAGCGTAGGAGGGGTGGTCACCTTTACAATTGACACACCTCTCCTTTGCAGTACAAGACAAGCTGTCATGGCCAACTGCTGCGCAGCGAGCGCAAGTCAGTTTGCCCCTGCAAGCCGCTTTGGAGTGACCAAATCTCTGGCACTGGAAACAACGCAAAGGATTTGGAATAAATGGCCTGACGGATAGATGCATATACGCAGCTTTAATATGCTGCGGTAGGTCTGGCGTCGCAAATGTCAGTACGAGATGTTTAGTATTAATAACTTGCCCATCGCGTCTGACAGTTATGCGTTTTACAGCACAGACCTTTTGATCTTTGAGATTTTCTAAGATCTCGTCCGCAGACGTATTTAACAAATCCCTGGCGGATACCACACCACGTGAAAAGTTAAGATTATTATGAGGTTGGACGGACACCTCAAGGTTAGCAAGCATGTTCATGCTGCTTATAAGAGTAGCTTGTGCATCTGATGCAACTTCTACCATTAGATCTCAATTGCTTTTTGGATTAGGAATTGCTTTTTGGATTAGGAAAGGGGATACATTATCGAATGTACCCTCCTTCCTTTTCACAATATAAAATTTAGCTTTTAAAAGTTTCCAGGTATGCTCCCGTGGGAGAGAAGAAAAAATAAACGTTTCCATATTTAACATGGAAAATTCGGGACCTGACGGCACCGCCCACCACCGAGCCCAACAAGGGGATGCAGACCAGCTGCACCAGTGCTAGCCAGGTCCTATACGCTCACAGTACATCCCTGAGATGGCCTCCACCCTTAACGAGTCATCCAGCAGATGTACCGATCGCTTGATCCATAAAGCCGATTGATGTGCTGAGGACCACAACACACCTCCCGTTTACCTGAAGCAGAGGCCAAAGCAATGTGTTGGTCTCAGAGGCCTCAATTACCAGGATCCTCCTTTCCAGGGACACGGGTCTCCACGCACGGCAAACACGTGGGTGATTTAGTCCTCAAGAGTAGCTAATAGCAACAGAGCGGTGAAAGCTACTCAAGGGGAGCCCTCAACCTCTTTCGAGGCAACCACAACGAGGGAGAAAAGGAAGAAAAAGCAGAAGAGTAGAGGAGAGAAGAAAATAAAGAAGAGGAAAGATCACTAGGGTACCTCGGGATTGTGACACCCGTGTTTACCTAAAGAAGGTAAACCCCCTGAGGGGGGGGGGAATTTAGCTTTAGGCTGACCAGCTAACCGGGACATATGCTTCGCACCCTAGGGCCCTCGGTTAGGAAAACAGATATGGGCACTGTAGGCCTTGTGATCCGTATATTGCAGTTTTGAAGTTGGTATATTTATTTATTTATTAACTAATTTTTAACTTTTAAGAAAATTCATTTTAATGATTTAAAAATTTCCATAACAATGTCTTACAAAATTTTTAATGCTTTTTTTTCCTAGCTTGTTAACTAATTGAAACAAATATTTTTATTCCCTATTAATTGTGCATTAGCTTATTTATGAAAGATTCTATAAATTTTTGATCATTTGGTGTTGAACGTATGCTATAACTTATCTTAACATATTTTCAAAAATTCTATAATATTACTAACTTTACAAACTTTAGCTATTTATTGCAAAATAATAATTGAGTAAGACTTTATACTCCTAATTTAGGATCAACTCACATCTGATTTTTCACAATGATATCTTTTTAAACATTTCATTTATCACAAATTAAACAGAAAATTTTATTTCAGAAAAATTCCTGTGAAAAACAATTTTAACTTTATGGGAAATTTCGCGTTTAAAATAGCTTTTTAAATTATATCATTAAGTCCATTAAGATAAACCAAAATTATTTTTATTCTAAAACCTTTAAATCCCAGAACGTAATATTGATAGTTTATAATATTTCATTTTTATACAATATATAAAACCAATTTTTGTGATTCCAAAATTAGAAGACCTTTGTTAATACATCTTCATCTAATTTCAGTTTAGATAACTAAATTATATGCCGTAGCATTATCAATGCAAATATCTGATAAGCAACGGAACTTAATATAGACAACAAAAATATTTTGCAAATTTCTTAAATTAAAAATCAAAACACGCATAAATTCAAGTAAAATTATGTATATCTAATATAATCAGAAATTTTCAGTCAAATAATATTTTTTATATTATTAAGAATAATTTGTTTCTCCAAACTGAATCACTGTATATAATTCTTTCAAGTTTTTCATTGATTCAAAATATTATCAAGAATTAAAAATGCTGAGACAAAAAGTATATTTTAATTGTTATATCGCATAATTTTATGTGCATAAATTTTCTCAATTAGTTATCAAAGTAGTGAAAATTTTCTTCGTATTTTAAAGGCATTTTTTAAAACTGTTAATTTTTATTAAAATTAAAATTTATTTCTATTAAGAATCATTTTGGAAGTGCTGTTCATCGAATGGCATGTAGTTTTTTTCTTTCAATAAATTTAAATCATTTAAATTAATCTTATTTTTGAATTTTTACAATGTAGAATGAGAAATATGTACGATTTCTTTATAAATATCTTGAACGAATTTTTCAAGCTTAAAGATTTGTTTTTTTATATAAATTGAACTAATTAATTAAGAAATATATTCTGTATGTTTAAGGAGTGCTGTAGAGACAGCTAAAACCTGCAATAGGTTGTTACGCTATTAAAGATGAAGATTCTGTATGTTTAAACATACAGAAAAGAAAAGAAAAAAAAATTAAAGAGGAGAAAAACATTCATAGATTTTTAATTTCTACCATTTGAAAAATGAATTTTTCAATATAAGAAGCTAATGTAAAGCCAACAAAATTACGAGTCAAATAAAATTATTTCACCAAACAAAATCATCTAAAGATTATATAAATTAGTTTTAAATGAATAGTTTTAACAAATAAATAATTTAATATTTAATTTTCAAAACTCTGCAAAAATATGTTAGTACTAGTTTTATAGCAGCAAAAATATGAAATAAATATTTTTATTGAAAGAATACACAGTAGACAGAAAATAGAACTTACGGCAATAATATTTTAAATGTCAAAACTCCAGATTTTCAAAAGTTTATGTTTTTGTTTCCGATAAAGCGATGTTTTGGAAGAAACGAAATACTAACCGTGTGAACAATAAAAAGAAAGGAAAGTTAACGTGTTTTCCTAGAATTTGGAGGTAATAACTCTTGATCCTCTCCAGTTCTATTCCAGGAAGGTGATTCCCTAGGGGGCATACTGTATTGCTATTTTATGAAAACTTTCCTCCCTTTCTTTGAAGGTCAGTCTGGTGCCGGACACAATATTTTTGACAAAGTGAACCGTTAATATGAAACACGTTTCAGCAGAAATTTTCTCACGAGTGTAACGCAACACTAGACTGAATGGCTACAGCAGTAAAACCTTAGATAAAAAATATACAAGGGTTTTAATTTTATTTTGGGACAGTGAATAGTACTATTTCACTAAGTCTCAATAACTACTGAAACGGATCTTTCTATATCGCTTCTTGATAACTTGAGTAAAATCTGACTTTTCTGTTATTATAAGTACATTTAAATTCTTACACAAATATTTTAGTTATATGAATTTGTTTTTTTTTTTTTTGCGCATAATTATTTATTGCAATCAAAATGAGATTAAATTTTCACATTTTTATCAAAAACATTAGGGAAGTGCTGCTTGTTAAATAAAAGGATTTAATCTGTTAAGAGAAATTAAAAATAGCACGTCAAATAATATTTCAAAATTCCGAAATTTCGACAAAAACGTTTAAGTTTTGAATTTTTGAATAATTATAACATCCAGAAGGGTCCAAAAAAATAATATTCATTGAACATTTTTTTTTCCTTTTTTTAAATTTTTAATTTTTTTATATTGAGTAAAACAAACGTATTTGTTTTATGCATTAAAATGGAACTGACCAATTTAATATTCCAAAAATTTTATATGAAAAAAAAAAATCAAGATATTTTCGTTATTTACACATTTACAAGATTTTTAGTACAAAACAATAGTATCACAAATTTTGAGCAAAGTATGAAACTTAAAAAGGAAAGGATTAAAAAAAGGAAAATCGATAATCTAACTAGTTAAGAAATGAAAATCGAAGCATGGTTAAAAGAACAAACTTTTTAAAAGGAACTAATCCCTGCAAAATTATTATTAATAAAGAAATATAAGAGTAAGAGTTTCATTTATGGCAAGCTCCTGCAGCTCTTCCTCGTTTTTCATCAACAACCTCTTCTATATTCCAAATCTGATTCCTTCTTGGAGCTTTTTTTTTAAATTTTTCCCTGGACATGACACAATAATTATAAATTGCAAAGTTTATTTCTCTGAATAAAATTAATATTATAATAAAACTAAATAGATTGAAATTATCTGAAAATTTTTTTTTAGCTTTGAAATGATTTAGCGCCTGGGGCATGATAGACCCCCTTGCCCCCCCTGTCACTACACCACTGATGGCGTGCAATCCGTTACTCTATGTTGCAAATATATGTCTATAGGGGGCGCTGTATACGAATTTTTGTTTACAAACAGAATAAGATTATGCGCCAAGCGAGGTAGCTGTTTGTTCTATGTCCTGTCTTGTTTTGTATTGTCCCGTTTATGTACTATGTTTAATAAAGAAGAAAACCTGCTCAAGGTAAGCTCATTTAGAATTTAAATTGAATTATTATTAAGATAATTTAAATAAACATGATTAGAAATAAGAGAGTTAATAGAGAAATATTACACCCTATCTGGTGCAAAGGTGTTGGTTCGCTTGACATAGCTTTCGCGTTTTGAACCTTTTACAAACAACACAATTATATAAAACATTTTTTATAGCTTTTCTAGCCCTAATAATCCAATAATTTCCTCGTAAAAGACATTGCATCATTTGAATGCCTGCATGGCTATTATTTACATGAACATTTCTGATTAGCAGTTTAGTGAATTCACATTTCTCTGGTAACAAGATTGGATACAAGAAAGATTTTGAATCATCTCTATAAACTATTCTTGTTCCAACTCTTAAAATACCTTTATCATCTACAACAGTTTCAATGAAATTTGAAGGTTTTACATTACCTAAGTAATATTTTTGAACAAGACAAATCAATATTTCTTTCGAACTCTTTATTTCTTAAAATGTTAAGTTCATGATCTTTGCATTTATTCGGACTAATTTTGCAATTATTTAAAAACATCAATAGCCATGAAAATATTTTAATCATTTTATTATAATCTGATACATTATTCAAAAGCCAAGGGGGGTGCGTCTTTTGAGAGATCAATATTCCTTACTTTAACCTTTTTTCTTTCCAAATCTACTTGTTCAGTTTGGCAGAGAGTTTCACCAACAGGCCAATTTTCAGAACATTCTCGAAGCCACAAAGGGCCTTCCCACTATTTGGAAAAATTCATTTGTTTCGCTGAGCAACCATACGATAATAGATCAGCGGTATTCATATTTCCTGGAATATGTCTCCATAACTGATCTTTTGTCAATTCACGAATCTCTTTAACTCGGTTTTGCACGAACATAAACCAATTCCCTCGCTCTTTTACCCACCAAAGAGCAGTAGTAGAATCAGACCAAAAGGTAATTTTTATTTCTGGCAAATCGAGCGCATTAATAATAGAATTTGCAAGTCTCAAACCTATGCAGCAAGCCATTAATTCTAAACGCGGAATACTTAAAGGTTTTAAGGGTGCGACTCTAGATTTTACTCGTACAGAGTTACCTTAACTTCAGAATCGAATACCGATCGAACAAAGACGCACGCTGCGTATGCCCCCTTGCAAGCATCCACAAAAACATGTAATTCAGATGTTGAATTAATTGCCAAATATTGAGACAAAGATACATCCTTTAAAATAGATAAATTTTTGAACCATTTTAAAAATTCACATAAATTATTTTGAGACAATTCTTCGTCCCAAGAAATTTTCATTTTCCACAAATTTTGCAATAACATTTTAGGAAGCAATGTAACTGGTGTTAATAATCCAATAGGATCGAAAATTCTTTGTATAATTGATAAAATTATTCGTTTTGTAATTTTAGTATCACAAGTCAAGGCATCCAAATCAGTGCGATATTTTAATGTATCGTTATCCAAATTGCAAATTATTTCTAACACAGAAGTATCTCTTGAATGTTTATCAACATTTACACCAGCGACATTGCTTTCAAAATTACACGCAAATTAAAACATCCATTCATCATAATTAATTTAGCTTGTTTTATAAATTGTTCTTGGTCATTGCTATTAAATACATTCGACACACAGTTATCAATCTAAAAGGAACGATTAAGCTTCTGAGATACATCATAATATTCAGGTTTATAGTTTTCTAATAAATACATAACAGAAGCATTAAGCAGGAAAGGGCTTGAAGAGACTCCAAAAACAGCCCTACAATGTCTATAAACTATTTGACCTTTATTGGATGGAAAAGAAAATCTAAGAAAATCTGTGTGATGTGGTGCTATAGACAACATTAAAAAAGCTTTTTCAATACCAATAGGATACATTCTAAATCTATCAAGAATATCAGGAATTAACTCAATAAGATTAATTCCTTTATACAGACATTCATTTAAAGAAGGTTTCCCTTTCTCCGAGGCAGAAGCAATAAATACAGGACGGATTTTAGTGGTTTGGCTCGCTAATTTAATCACTGGTCTGTGAGACAAATAAAGACATTCACTGTTAATCTCAAAATCTGGCACGCGCTCAATAATTTTTAATTTCCCCAATCCTGAAAAACACACTGATAATCAACAAAAAATTCACTGCATCTTAATTTTTTGTTAATAATTCCCGTGTGTCTTTTCCAAACTAGTTCTTTATTATTCGATAGATTCATATCATTATTTTTCCATGGGAGCTCTACTTCATATCTTCCATCAGGAAGAATTTTCATTTTATTATTTAAATCATCTAAATTAAAATCATCTTTTTCTTTTTCGACTGGGGTTGGATTGGAAATCTCTAGAAGTTCAAGTTCCCATAATTTACTTAAGGGTATCTTCAAAGAATGCATCGATAGAGTTTTTGAAATATTATTCCCTTCACATGAATTATATTTTCCAAATACAGTCCACCCGAGTTTCGTTTCAATGTCTGTTAGACCAGATTTTAATTAGACCATTTTAATAGACCAGAATTTAATTCGAAAGAATTCCCAGTTAATAATTTTCTTATAACATCTGCACCAATTAATAGATTAATTTCTGTTTCCTTTCGAAAAGAATCGGTAAAATCTATATATATATATATATATATATATATATATATATATATATATATATATATATATATATATATATATATATATATTTATATATATATATATATATATATATATATATATTTATATATATATATATATATAGGTATATATATATATATATATAGTATTTTCTATTAATTCATTTAAAATCTCTTTATTCTCAATTTTAGGAATAAATCCACAAATCCGTTCTTCAGAAAGAGCCTCAAACGAGCAAGTAAAATTTCCTTCAAATTGGCGACTTCCACGGAAAACACTTAATGTTGTTTTGGTTTCGTTTCATTCCCCCCAAAGAGCGCATGGATCACCATTTCCTTCCTAAGAGGGGAGGCCCCAAATAGGCTCATCAACCTTTTGCTTACGTAGCTACTGTGATTTCCTGTGTCTATTACCGCGCGAATAATTTTCTGGCGACCATGACACCTAATCCGAACAAAAAGGGTCGCCAAAAATACCGTTTCTCTTCTGCCTACGATGGAAAGAGAACTCTCCTTTTGAATATATTTTTGTTCATTTAATTTTTATTGCTCATTACACATAATATCATAATAATTATTTTTACAATAAGTACAATTTGCCGAATACCTTCGGGTGGGACGGCTCAACACTTAAAGTTACAATAAGTACAATGTAATTGATTTTTTATACCACAATATTTACTTAAATGTTCAGCCTTTTTTAAACAAGGAAAACTTGCACCTCTTTTTAATAACGATTGCTTTTTTTATCTACTAATGTCATTTTCTTCGCGGTAAAATATTTTTCAGTAGGGTGCGCTTTATCACAAAAAATACAATTAATAATTGTCTTACCTGCATTTTCCAAACTTACGAGTGCTGAAGCGGTCACCTGTTCAGCTGGTTTTACCTGCTCCATTTTCCGTCGATTTTGACAGGGGCCGAATCCAGAGCGGGCCAGAATCATCATTTCCTCACCTTTTACCTCCTGGCGAAGAAAGTCCATTAAAAGTTCTAAAGATCTTATTTTTGAAAAGTCATGGTTACGGCTCCTTTCCCAGGCGACCAATACCTCCTCGGGAAGGCAACTCTCTATCAACGGCGTCAAAAATTGCCGTATTTTTCCTGCGTCTTTCCCAGACTCTCTAGTGCTCGTAGTTTGCTCTCCAGCACATCATAAAGAGATGGTAAATCAGTTCACGCTCTTCCCGAAGAGGCATTCTTCATGACCATCGATAATAAATCTCGAACATAAATCTGCACTAGTAAATTTTCACTCCCGAAAACTTTAAGCCGTAGGTTCCGGTCTAATTAACCCTCGTGTTCAAAAAATGACCGTTGAGCGACAAACAAACCAAACCTTTACGCCCGAAACGCTCCTTCAATTGTTCAATCGCCTTCGGATTGTTATCTGCAGTAGTTGGATAGCTAAGCACTAAACGTTCAGCTTTAGAGCCCGGCTCCATAGATTGTAATAAATATTGAATTTTGTCTTCATCGGCAATGGTTATGTCATCATGGATCTTTTGAAATTGACTCCAAAAGGTTAAATATTCTTTTACTTCTCCATTGAATTTTTTAATCTCAATTTTCGGTAGTAGTTTAAGTTTACGGGCTCTGCGCCAATGAGGAGGAGGAAGTTCTCGGTTTCTGCGCCATGAGGTGGGAGGGACAGTTACTGATAAGATAAGAATTTTTGTGGGGATGTAGATATAGTGTTGTTTTGTAAATAGAGTTAGCTTTTGTGATATGGCAACATTTATATTTTCATGAACGGTGATAATTCAATGGCTGATTTTATTCTTATAAAAACCATATATTATATTAACAGAATGGCAACACAGAATTATATTTAAATAAATCTACAACAGATTTGAAACTAATACCAGTATCATGGTGCCATCTATTGAGAACAGTAATCGATAAAAGAAATATTTTATTCATTGTACACTTCCGAAAAAATATTAGTAAATTTATTTTACAGTTTGTGATGATTCGAAGCAACGACCTATAAAAGAGTCCATGGGATTGTAGTTTTCACATGTATTAACCACTGTCCTATGGACTCTTATCTCAAGAATGTTTAGTTAGTCATATATGTGAATTACAAAATGTCTTTCATGCTTTTGAAGTATGAGTGCGTTCAGTATAGTTGAGATATTTTTTCCAGGAAATAATTTAAGATAAAATGGAAATTTGAATACATAAAATTAAGAAAGGTTAAATTATAACTGTCATTTAAAGTATTTCGTTTCACTGTGAAAGTGATAATTATAATCATCACTCAAATTTGATAACACGCTTTTATTCCTGTAGTTTCATGCTAACAAAAGATGATAAGTTCCAGAATTAATTTGTCAAATAATCAAGTTTTGTGTTGCAATGGAGAAAACATATGTGGAACCGGGTCACGAAGCAAGTTTTGGCTGTTTAAATGCCTTATACTGTGCTGCTCAAGGGAATGTACCAAGAAACACGATAAAAAAAATGGTTGGAAGGCGTAGACGCATACACTCTACACAAGCCGACCAGACGGAATTTTCCAATGAATAGAGTTATAGTATATGGGATTGATCATCAATGGCAAGCCGATTTGGTAGATCGATTACACCTGCGAGAATACAATCAAGGTTTTTGGTACATTTTAACATGTATAGACATTTTCTCTAAATATGCATGGGCGATTCCTCTGAAAACAAAACACGGGGAATCTATAGTGAAAGCTTTCTAAATTATATTTGCAGAACGTCTCCCAAAAATTATTCAAGTTGATAATGGCAGAGAATATCTGAACAAGAAATTTCAAAACTTCTTAAAACTGATTGGAGTTAAATATTGCACAAAGCATAATGTACACAAAGCTTCTGTAGTTGAGAGATTCAATCGGGCATTGAAAACAAAAATGTGGAAATATTTTACTGCACATAATTATATTAATAAGTTGATAAGCAGTTATAACATCACTTATCATTCAAGCATAAATTTGGCTCCGATTGAAGTAAATAAAAGTAATGAACGTGACGTGTGGTTTACATTATATGGAGATATGGAATCAGTAAAAATGGGATTGTGCAAATTCAAAGTAGGTGATATTGTTCGTGTTTCCAAAAGTAAACTAATATTTGAAAAAGGTTATGAAAAAAATTGGTCAGAAGAATTATTTCAAGTAAGTGAATGCGTGAGAAAACAATATTCCATGTTTAAAAGAAAGGACTTATTAGTGGAACCCATCAAAGGATTCTTTTACTCACAAGAGTTACAGAAAGTGGAACTAAAAAATAATTATATAGTAGAAAATATTTTGAAAAAGAGGAGAAGGAAAGGTCATGTAGAATATTTTGTTAAATTTCGTGGTTGTCCTCAAAATTTTAACCAATGGGTTACAGGGAAAAACTTATTAACATTATAAAAAGCAAGTATTTATTATTAAATCATCATTTAGCAAAATGAGTTTTTACATGACGTTACCTAGTGACAGTTCTGTGAGTTATTTTACTGATAATAAAATATCACATTTTATTATTCGCTTACCACAACCGATTGAATTGTTAGGAGAGTGGGAAGTATGACTGGTAGAGTTTATCTATCCACATACGTGGTATAATGTGAACTGTCAAAATAATTTAAAAGGGTTTGATTTATTAGGCAACGGTAAAGAAGTTTGACGAAGAATACCCATAGGATGTTATGGAACAGTTTCAGATATTATAAAGGCTATCACTATTGAAGATATGAAAGACAAAATTGTTTTTTGTTACAATCATATAATAAAAAGAGTTAAAATAAAAGTAAAAAAAAAAGACTTAAAGTTTGTTTCATATTCTGGATTAGCAGAAATGTTAGGATTCGAACCCATTGAAATTTCTGGTACAACAATAGAAAGTTCAAATGTAACAGATCCCTCTGCAAATTATAAGGTATTATTTTTATACACTGATATTGTTGAGCCACAAATTGTAGGAGATACATTTGCCTCCTTAGTAAAAATTATAAAAGATACAGGAAAGGATGGTGACATCATAAATGCACAATTTGATCGGCCGTACTTACTACTCAGTCGGAAAAATATAGAAACTTTAGAAATACACTACTGGCCATTAAAATTGCTACACCAGGAAGAAATGCAGATAACAAAATGATATTTATTGGACAAATATATTATACTAGAAATAACAATATAACATAAATTTTCAAAAAATTTGGCTGGATAGATCCTGAGAAATCAGTACCCAGAACAACCACCTCTGGCAGTAATAACAGCAGTAATACGCCTGGGCATTGAGTCAAACAGAGATTGGATTGCATGTACAGGTACAGATGCCCATGCAGCTTCAACACGATGCCACAGTTCATCAACCGTAGTGACTGGCATTTGGTGACGAGCCAGCCGCTCGGCAACTATTGAACAGGCGTTTTCTATTGGTGAAAGATCTGGAGAACGTGCTGGCCAGGGCAACAGCCGAACATGTTCCGTATCAAGGAAGGTACGTACAATACCGGCAATATGCGGTCGGGCATTATCCTGCTGAAACGTAGGGTTTCGCAGGGCTCGAATAAAGGGTAGAGTCACGGGTCGTAACACACCAGAAATATAACGTGTACTGTTCAAAGCCCCGTCAATGCGAACAAGAGGTGACCGAGACGTGTATCCAATGGCACCCCATACCATCACGCCAGGTGATGGGCCAGTGTGACGATGACGAATGCATGCTGCCAGTGTGCGTTCAACACGATGCCGCCAAACACGGATGCGACCATCATGATGCTGTACACAGAACCTGGATTCATGAGAAAAGATGACGTCTCACCATTCGTGCGCCCAGATTCGTCGTTGATCACACCATTGAAGGCGCTCTTGTCTATGACGCAGCGTCAAGGGAAGCCGCAGCCATGGTCTCCGAGCTGAAAGTCCATGCTGCTGCAAACGTCGTCGAACTGTTCGTGCAGACACTTGTCTTCCAAACGATCTCGTTTCTTGACTCACGACTCGTGACGTGGTTGCACGATCCCTTACGGCCATGCGGATAATATGCCTGTCTTCTCGGCTGCTAGTGATAGGTGGCCGTTTAAATCCCGCATGGCGTTCCGTATTACCGTCCTGAACCCATCGATTCCATATTCTGCTAACAGTCATTGGATCTCGACCGACGCGAGCAGCAATATTGCGATAAGATAAACCGCAATCCCGGTACGCCACAATTCGACTTTTATCAAAGTCAGGAACGTGCTGGTACGCATTTCTCCTTCTTATACGAGGCATCACAACAACTTTTCACCAGGCAACAATGTTCAAATGCAATTTGTGTATGAGTAACCGGCTGAACAATTTCCTCATTTAAACACAATGTAAGTGTCGCTACTGACGCCTGCTTTTTCTGAATGCTCTGAAAAGCGAATCATTTGCATATCACAGCACCTTCTTCCTTTCGTATAAATTTCACGTCTGTAGCATGTCGCCTTCTTGGTGTAGCAATTTTAATGGCCAGTAGTGTAGTTATAAAAACTTAAAAGGGTCAAATTACAACATTCGTACGAGGACGCTCATACGTAAAGTTACACTTTTGACAAAAGTACATTTCATGCTGTATGTGCCATATGGATGTCGCAAGAAATCTTTCGAAGATCATTTTTTAAATCAAGCAGGTGTTGAGTTAAATTATTACCAAGGTGCGACTTTTCAAAAAGGGTACGGGTTAGGAGGAATTTTTCGATCATTTTTCAGATCATTTGTTCCACTTTGGAAATCAGGTGCAAAAGCTGTAGGAAAACAATTATTTCATAGTGGCGTGGATTTGATAAATGATTTATCTAAAGGACATGATTTAAAGAGTACAATGAAAAGACGTTTAAAAGAAGCCGGTCGATAAAGCTTAAACTAAAATGAAGACGATGATTGGTTCAGGTCGCAATAAAAATAAGAAACGCGTCAAAGCTAAGAAAGTGAAAACACAGGATATTTTCTTATAAGAATGATTGTTTTAATGCATAAGAGAGGATTGCTTTAATTGCGTGTTCTAAATCTGAAGTGGACTTATTCGTTATTCCTCCCACCCAAACAGCTATCGAGAAAGGACAATTTGTCGAATATCATCCACTTTCCAATATTCAGAAAGGAAATTGAATTCATAATTTCTGGCAGTAGCGAAGAATATTTAGATACACCTTCATCTTATTTATATGTGAAAGTCAAAATTGTTAAATCATATGGATCTCCATTACCCGAAAAAGAACCCGTATCTCCAGTTAATTTATCTTTACATTCTCTTTTTTCTCAAGTAGATGTGAGTCTAAATGAAAGAGTTATCTCATCATCTAGCAATGCTTATCCTTACCGTGCTTATATTGAAACAATTTTAAACTATGGAGAAGATGCTAAGAAAAGTTTACTTACATGTGAATGTTTTCACAAAGATTCTAATTTAAGCTCAGTAGACCCTACAAGTGATTTAACAAGAGAGGGACTAAAAAAACGATCTAAGTTAACTGCAAAGAGTCATACTCTAGATATGATAGGTCAACTACATTGTGATATCTTCCAACAGAATCGTCTTTTACTTAATATGGTTGATTTTAAATTAAAAATGACTCGCAGCAAACCGAATTTTTGTTTACTATCACCTAAAACAGATGCTGAATGCAATATTCTACTAGAACACGCATCACTTTTTATTCGAAAAGTAAAAATAAGTCCAGGAGTTTCGCTCGGTCATATGAAAGGGTTAGAGAGGACGAATGCAAAGTATCCAATTAATCGTATTTTATGTAAAACATACTCTGTATCGAAAGGTCCTTTATGCAAGATAATGTATTTTTAGGTGTTATGCCTAAGCATGTCATTGTGGCATGCTTAGAAAATGCTGCTATGAATGGACAATACAACTTGAACCCATTTATGTTCGATCATTATAATGTAAATTTTTTGAATGTTTACATGGATGGACAACCTGTACCTAGAAAACTTCTAGAATTAAATTTTGATACTAATAATTATATACGTGCTCACCATAGATTGTTTTCCGGCTTCAATCAAGACAAAGGTATTTACATATCTAGAGACGAATTTCCAAACGGACATACATTATATTTATTCGATTTAAGTCCAGACTCCTGTGATGGTTCGCACCTTAATTTATTACGGCAGGGGAATTTAAAATTAGAAATCAAATTTTCTGAAGCTTTGACAAAAACAATTTCGGTCTTAGTATATGCTGAGTTTGAAAACATAATTGAAATAACAAAATCTCGTCACGTATTGTGTGACTTTGCTAACTAAGAAAAATTAACAGAGCACAACTGCAGCGAATACTGTCTGAAGATAAATTTACAAGGGAATATTTCCTGGGCGTTTTCCCAAGTGATCATCTTCCCAAGACAATAACTGCATACCCTACATGTTTTATCGCTAATATTGATACATCTAAAAAATTGGGAAGCGATTGGTTATCTTTCTATCTATCTGCACCGGATGAAATTGAATTTTTTGATTCATATGGTCAATCATCTACTTTTTACCAAGGATACATTTCTATTTTTATTTCTAATTATGTTCAGATAAATTATAATGCTGTTACATTACAAAGCGATGTAACGGCAGTGTGTGGTCATTACTGTATATTTTATTTATATTCTCGATGTAGAAGGAAAAGTTTAAAAACTATTTTATCATCCTTTGTAAACAATCACACTTGTAATGATAACCGTGTCTATAATTTTGTAGTAAAAAAGTTTCATGCTATGTCTGATTTTTATCAATAAATTTATTTAAACTTAATCTCTATGCATTTTTGTTCATTTATCATGGAATTTCCTAAACTACAACACCCCTTCACAATGATTGCTTGTGGCCCCACAAGTAGTGGTAAATCCTACTTTGTCCGTGATTTAGTATCTTTCAGAAAAGAAACATTTTCTATAGTTCCTGATAAAATTGTGTGGTTTTATGGAATTTTTCAAACCTTGTATGAAGAAATATCGAATGTTAATTTTCGTGGAAGGCTTACCTACAAATTTTAAACAGTATCTGGGTGCTAACACTTTATTTATCATTGATGATTTGATGAACGAATGTGGGAATGATAGACGTCTAACTAATTTATTCACACGAGGAAGTCACCATTTAAATTTAAGTATCATTTTTATCACTATAAGACTTTTTTCACAAGGGAAGAGAAATTACTCTCAATGCTTATTACCTGTTACTATTTAAAAATCGCCGTGATCTTACTCAAATAACTCATTTGGGGGAACAGTTATTTCCTAAGCACTTAAAATTTTTCCAAGAAGTATACGATGACGCCACAAGGAAACCTTATTCATATTTATTAATTGATTTGCATAATGGTACTCCTGAAGAACTAAGGTTGCGCGCAAAAATTTTGCCCAATCAAACGCAATATACATATCAAATAAAACATTGGTAAAAATAAATTTTCTTCACTTAACAAAATGACACTGAGTAAAGACCAACTGAAACAGTTAGAAATCTTAAGAATCTGTTCTCCAAAAGTACGTAAAAATTTATTAACAAACTTTCCTGCGTTGTGTGTAAAAGCAATTTGTGAATGTATTAAAAGGCAATCTTCCTTTAACTAAGAAACAGAAAGAGTGCTTGCGAAAACATAAAACAACACTTCGGAAATTGACCGACAAGAAAACACCGCTCTTTAGAAAGCGAAAGCTGGTTATTTAAAAAGGAGGTTTCTTAAATATATTATTACCTGCTGCACAATCTGCATTAAGTTTTATAAATGGAATTTGCTAAAAAGTATGCTCTTTTGCTGGAAGATACGTTGTCTTTTCACAAAGCAACTCAATGTTTTTGATAAAGAAATGTTAAAAATATTAAATAGCTCATTAGATGATTACGATAAAATTCAAAGATATAATACTCTATTGCAAAAGAAAATAAAAATGGAAAATTACAACTTACCTTGGTCACCTGTTGTTAAAGAAGAAATAAACATTCCACCTGAAGCACCTATGAAGAAAGAGAAAAATTCTCCACCACGAGAAAACTCTGTAAATAATGAAAACATACCCAAGAATGTCGACGGAATAGTGAATGATAGTTACACTTCAATAATTTTAAACTCCGTACCCATTCCTATGAAGAAGAAAGCAAAAACGCGACTTGAGTTACTATCAGCGTACCCTTCAATAGTGAATTGGAATAAAAAAGGAGAAATTATTTGTAAAGGGGTTGGTTGGTTGGTTGGTTGATTTTAGTGGCGCAAGGTCCAAGTAAGGACAAGCTGCGCCAAAAACATATTTTAAATATCTTTATTTATTAATTTTCTTATTTATTTATTTTCAATTTTTTTTTACTTTGAGACCAATCAACTCCTATAACACATTTAAAATTATTTGCAATGTTAAAAATTATAAATTAAAATATTAATAGACAAATACCCAACATACAACACAAATAATTATGATTTAAATAGCTAAAACAGAGACTAAACTAAATCAGAAAAACATTATGTTTATGATGAAAATTGTTTGCATTTAAAATTATATAAGATCTATAAAACCAATACATCTTAAAAATGCGAAAATATTTTGATGCGGAGGTTCGCCCAGCAAATCTCGCATCGTTAAAAGATCAGTGTTAAAAAATTTAAAACGATGATGGTTAAAATCAGGACATGAAATTAAAATATGAAATACAGTGTATGGTTCATCACACGTCTCACACCAAGGTTTTAATTCATTTAAAAATAAATGCTTATGAGTGAAACGTGTGTGTCCAATACGAAGGCGGGTTAAGTTAACATCCGCACTTCGTAAAGGTAAAACTAAAAATGAGATGATATGTGAAGTTATGGTATACAGTTTGTTGCTGACCTGCATTTTCCACGATTCCTTCCATAGTTGATGTACAAAACTCTTTACACCCCTTCTCACATCACAAAACGGAACAGAAGGCTGAAGTGGAGCATATGCAGACTTTGCAGCTGCATCAGCCCTCTCGTTACCATCAAGACCTACATGTCCTGGGATCCAACAAATGATGATATTGAATCCCTTGCATTTCAGAGAGTCTAATGTTAAAAAAATCTCCGACACAACAGGATGACAGTTGATATTAATGTTCTCCACTGCTTCTAAAACACTCAGGCTGTCAGTGTATATACAAAATTTATTTGAGCGTTTACCACCCACATACTGAAGCGCATATAATACAGCAGTTGCTTCAGCAGTGAAGATGGAGCAGGACATATTGAGGCTGTAACTAAGAGAAATATTATCTATATAAACTCCACAGCCAACATGTCCTGCAGATTTTGATCCATCTGTAAATATAGGTTGGTAAGAATCAAACTGACAGCGATGAGAAGAATAGAGCTGATGGAAAACAACAGGAGATGTGTCCGATTTTTTGAACTGTGCAAAGAGATTGATTACTTTACATTGTGGCTCATACCAGGGTGGATGTGAAGTTCTATTTATGGTAGTTATGCGAACATCCTGTAGGTCAGACAATAAGAGATGAGATTTTATTCTGATAAGAAAAGGTGGAATGCTCCTTGGACGAGCATTATAAAGTCTTATAAGAGCAGATGAAGGAATCATGGAATGTAATGGATGATGAGGGTCAGACATGATCTTAGCATAATAATTGAGAGACTGCTGCATTCGTCTCAGGTCCAAAGGCAATTGTTTGCAAATTGCATAAAGACTCTGGACAGGTGATGTGCGAAATGCGCCTGAACATATCCTCAAAGCAGAGTGATGAACAGTGTCCAATCTGCATAAAACAGAATGTCTAGCTGATCCATAAACAACACAACTGTAGTCAATGCGTGATAAAATTAGTGATTGATATATTCGAAGTAGTGATGTGCGATCAGCACCCCAGGATGTGTTTGAAAGCACCCTGAGGATATTGAGCGTTCGTTCACACTTTTTCCGCAGATTTAAGACATGCGGAAGGAACGTTAATTTTCGATCGAATATTACACCAAGAAATTTCACCTCGCTGACTACAGGAATAAATGTGTTGTCAATCGAAATTACTGGATCACTGTGAATACTAGTTTTCCTGCAGAAGTGGACACATCTACTCTTGCTAGGAGAAAGAGTATGGCCATTCTCAGCACACCATGCAGCAAATTTGTTAACAGCTGTTTGAAGTTGTCTCTCAATTAAACGCATATTTGACCCTTCACAAGATATTTGCAAGTCATCAACGTACAATGTACCATAAACAGAAGGTGATAATTTATGGAGTATGCTGCTAATATGAAGGATAAAAAGGGTGACACTCAATATACAACCTTGAGGTACACCTTCAACTTGATTAAAATAAATAGAATAAAATGTTCCTATTCGAACTTTAAAAACACGGGAGCGTAAAAATTTTTCAGGAATATCGGAAGATTACCCCGAAAGCCAAAATCATATAATGAACGGAGAATTCCATATCGCCATGTACGGTCGTATGCCTTCTCGATGTCAAAGAAGATGGAGACCAGATGGTTCCTCCGCACAAATGCATTGCGGATTTGGGTCTCCAAATATGTGATATTATCAAGAGTGGATCTCCCTTTTCGGAAGCCACTCTGATTTATATGTATACATTTATTTTTTTCTAAGACATATACGAGACGGACGTTGACCATACGTTCGAGAGTCTTACACAAGCAACTCGTCAGAGCTATTGGTCGATAATTTGAAGGATCTGAAGGCTCCTTACCAGCCTTAAGGATCGGAATCACTATTGCTTCACTCCAAAGTGATGGGAATTTATTCTCAGTCCAGATCCTATTAAACAAAATTAATAAATTCGATAAGGAATCTGGACTTAAATTTCGAAGCATATCATAGCTGATTCCATCAGGTCCTGGACTGGTATTATTGGCCTGCTGTAATGCTCTCTTCAATTCCAACATCCGAAATTCACAGTTGTAAGGCAAAGCTTGTCCATGGTTGAAAAGAATTGGTGTACACTCAGCACGACTCTTTGTCCGTAAAAACGAAGGACTATAAGAATCGTTGCTTGAGACTTTAGCAAAGGTTTCACCAAGGACGTTAGCGATGTCCTTAGGAGAAGAGTATACAGCAGCTCCGGATTTCAAAATAGGAATGGAAAATTCTCTATAAATTCCATTGGCTGCTTTCACTCTTCCCCATAACTGCTTACTGGATGTGGAAGAAGTAATTGAGGACACATAGCAAGACCAGGATTCCTTCTGACTTCGACGACGAGTTCTGCGAGCTAATGCTTTTGCTCTCTTAAAGGCGATAAGATTCTCCGTTGTGGGGTATCTTCTGAATAACCCCCATAACTTCCTCTGTTTCTTATAGGTGTTTTGACATTCATCATTCCACCAAGGTTTGCAATGCCTATGTGGTATAGGGGAACTCTTAGGTATTGATGCATCAGCTGCATTAATAATTGTTTCGGTGACTTTACATATGGCATCATCAAGATCATCGATTGTAACCATTTCACCATCAACAATTGCCAATTGTGTAAATAACGTCCAATCTGCCCGACTGTACACGTAGGTTGGTAGACGTTGTCGTACACTACTACCTCCAGTCTGGGAGATGACGAGAGGAAAATGATCGCTATTATGCAGATCATTTCCTACTGTTAGATTTAACAATGGCAAAAGAGATGGAGAACAAATGGCAAGATCGAGAGAATGATATGTTCTCGTGGGTACATGGAAATATGTCTTCTCGTCGGTATTAAGCAGACAGAGACTGTTATCTGAAATAAACCGCTCTATCTGCCGACCACGAGAATTAGTATTATCATTTCCCCACAAAGAACTATGGCCGTTAAAGTCACCTAACAGCACAAATGGTGTTGGCAGCTGATCTATTAATGCATCGAGTTCCTCTTGGCGGATGACATCATGTGGTGGTAAGTATAAACTACAGACTGTTAGTAAGTGTGAAGTATGTATTCTTACAGCTACAGCCTGTAGAGTAGTATTCAATAGATGGGCAGTGCTGGGATAGTTATTAGATGTTAATATACAAACACCTCCAGACACTGCACCATCGTCACCACAGTCCTTTCTAAAGCTTTTAAACCCACGCATGGAAAGTTATTGCTTGACTTCAGGAAAGTTTCCTGAAGTGCAAAACATGCGGGGTTGTAGGCTGAAATTATAGACTTGATGTCATCATGATGTGAACGCAAACCATGGCAGTTCCAAGAAACAAAGGAAGTTATTTTTTAATTTGAAAAGCTCCTTTCCCGGAGCTGGAAAGCGTGTCATCTGACATCTCCTCGAACGATAAGTCCACATCCGAGGGATGTAAAGATACAGTGTCAGCCTCCAGGGACAAGGCTTTACGGGTGGATATGGAGGTTCGAAAAGAACCCTCCTTTGAAGATTTTAATTTGTATGCCTTTGTGACTTTTGTTTTAGTCGAAGGAGCTTTTCTCTTACTTATTGAAGTACCTGAAGATTTTGGCTTTATTGTTGGTGATTGAGGTAATCTAACAAGGGAAACGACATAGATTCTGTCTGGGTACAAATTGATCTGGTGACTTTTCTTGTAGCGGTCGCATAACTTAACCCAGGCTTTGGGCTGCGTGAGGTAACATGTCGTCGAGCCTCAGGGTATGTACAGTTTGTAGTAACTTTCACCGTGGTGATTTCCTTCTCAAGTGCCCACTGAGGACAACTTCGAGAATAGGAGGGATGGTCTCCTTTGCAATTGACACATTTCTCCTTCGCTGTGCAGGTCGAGCTATCGTGGCCAACAACTGCGCAACGTGCGCAGGTAAGTTGACCCCTGCAAGCGTTTCTCGAATGTCCAAATCTTTGGCACTGGAAGCATCGCAGCGGATTTGGAATATAAGGCCGGACGGGTAAATTCAGGTAAGCAGCTTTAACGTGCTGGGGAAGGTCTGGCGACGCAAAAGTCAGAATGAGGTGTTTTGTATCAATAAACTTTCCATCTCTTCTGACTGTGATGCGTCTAACTTCACAGACCTTCTGATTTTGAAGATTTTCAAGAATTTCATCCGTCGGCGTATTCAGCAAATCTTTGCGGATACAACACCACGTGAAAAGTTAAGACTCCCATGAGGTGACACAGTTACCTCTAAATTTGCAAGGTTTTGTAAATTTAATAGCTTAGTCGCCTGAGTATTATTAGCAACCTCGATCAGTAAGTCTCCAGATCGCATTTTGCGTATACCCCTTACATCCCCTATATTTCCAGATATTCCTTTTCAATGAGGAAGGGGATACCTTTTCAAAATTTCCTCCTTCCGTTTCATAACAAAAAACTTGGCAAGATTATTTTCTATTTGTTGCTCCCGTGGGAGAGAAGAAAAGTTTACTTTCTCCATGAGTAAGTGATAAAATTTCGGGACCTGACCGCACCACCCACCACCGAGTCCAACAAGGGGATGCAGACCAGCTGCACCAGTGCTAACCAGGTCCTATACGCTCACAGTACATCCCTGAGATGGCCTCCACCCTTAACGAGTCATCCAGTAGATGTACCGATCGCTTGATCCATAAAGCCGATTGATGTGCTGAGGACCACAACACACCTCCCGTTTACCTGAAGCAGAGGCCAAAGCAATGTGTTGGTCTCAGGAGGCCTCAATTACCAGGATCCTCCTTTCCAGGGACACGGGTCTCCACGCACGGCAAACACGTGGGTGATTTAGTCCTCAAGAGTAGCTAATAGCAACAGAGCGGCGAAAGCTACTCAAGGGGAGCCCTCAACCTCTTACGAGGCAACCACACTGAGGGAGAAAAGGAAGAAAAAGCAGAAGAGTAGAGGAGAGAAGAAAATAAAGAAGAGGAAAGATCACTAGGGTACCTCGGGATTGTGACACCCGTGTTTACCTAAAGAAGGTAAACCCCCTGAGGGGTATTTGTAAAGGGGAAAAGTATGAAAATTCTAACATAGAGGATATTTTTAATGCACTTTTCACAAATAAAAAGAAAATGAATACAATTGCGGAGAATGAATTTTTAACAACAATGAATGAAATGGAATATAAACTTGGAATCACTGTTTATAACAGCAGAAATAACTGCTTTGTTTCCAGGCAAATCAATAACTCAAATTTCATCGTTACAGCAGAGGTTTTGGCTTTATATTTGGCGGTGACTAAATTCTTTATTTCTCCCTCTACTATGTTTAATTATCAGACTCCTTATCCTGTCTAAGCAGTTTGAAAACTCTCTCAACCTTTTCCCCAACCATCATTCAACACATCGGATCAGCTTTAGGAAATGCAACTAAGATTTGCGAAACTATTCAATTAGTTTGGATTAGATTGGAATTGCTGGGAACGAAAAAGTAGATGCTCTTGCAAAATCGGCCATTAATAAAAGTTATATTCTGCACTCGATTTCACATGAAGACCTTATCCATAATATAAGAAACATTTTTATGAATTATAATAACAACAAATGGAATAATAGTAAATACGCCTCTAACTTTTCGCACATGTCTTCTATCACGAAAATTCAACCGCAATTATACTAATTCTTGCCTTAAAGAAGTGTGACTAGCTAGAGTTAGAACTAGATCTTTTCCGACAAATGCTAAATTACACAAATTAAGACTTTCTTCAACGGATAAATGCTCTTGTGGAGAAAGAGAAACCATGGATCACATAATGCTGTCGTGTCCTCGATATGATCAAGCAAGAAATTCTTTAAGAGAAAGACTTGGTATCGGAGCTCATTCTTTCTCTTGTGGAAGTTAGTCAACGAGTCCTAAAGAAAAAACTGACGCAACAATTTCTTTTTTGAAACAAATTAATAGATACTAATTTTTTTCTCGTCTTTGTATTTCCAAGCGGCTTAGTTTCCCATTCATTAGTCAATCAAACGCCGTGCTTATCTTTTCGTTTTGATTGTCATTTTTTTTCAAAATCATCAATCCATCAATTTTTGTTGAGGTTTCAAATAAAAACTCAATCTTACTCAATGCAAGCTATAAGCCTATCAGCATAAAGCTCCAAAACAGTTTTTTGTTTGTCGTAACCTAACCTAACCTTAATCAATAAAAATTTTAATTAATATTAAATTTTTAAAAATCTGCCCATGCCAATTTAAACTAATTATAAAGTAAATGTTTTGTCATGTTTTTTTCACTATGCTTTTTCTGCTATTCTTTTGTCCATGTGTTAATCGTTTGCATCAATGGAAAGCGGCTTCTCAAACCGATGCTTTGCTCCTTATACAAGAAATAGTTTTATTAACAAAATGTACTTCGACACTACTATCAGAAATTCAATGGTGAACTTCGCCTTATATGCTGCCGCTCGAAGAATGTGATTGGTAGGCAAGCAACAAATTTGTCGATAAGTCAGATTTACAGCGCCATCTCAAAACGATGTGATGTGAATGGAACGTTACCTGATGTCATGGAAATTTTAAACCCATGAGAATCGTAGTAAACATTTAAGAACCTTTTGCGTCAGTTTTCTCTTTAGGACTTGCTGACTAACCTCTACTAGAGAAAGAAAGAGCTCCGATACCAAGTCTTTCTCTTAAAGAACACTCAGGATCTTAACTGTAATGAATGAAATAACTATTTTATAATTAAAAAAATAAGCGCAAAATGTTGCAAAATTAATTTTTTTTTTTTCAAAATGGGAAAAAAAGAATCAAAACATTTAATTTCAGTGAAATAAATATAAATAAAACTTTTAACTCATATTCTAATTTTTACATCGACACTGTAACAGAAAAAGTTATAAATTTAAAACTTGTATGAGCTAAAAACAACGAATATAACATGATAGAACTTAGAAATAACCTAGGTGTAGTTATAATATCGTGCTAAATTGCTGCATTTGGCGAAACATTTTTTTCGTGAAAATGATCGATGGGATAATACTTCAGTACCCAAAACGCTTTTGTTATCCAAAATGGGGAATTACAATTCCTAACTCTTATTATTATTGTTTATATTAATATATATTCTGAATTAATATATAATCCTTTCCATATAAAAAAAATTTTTTTGGAAAAATAAACTGCATTGAAGACAGAATTTGTGATATTTGTTGCATTCTTCTTTCTTCTAATTCATGCGCATTCATTTCCAGTGCTTATTAAAAAATTGTGTTATTTTTTCACTTCAATACTAACACATTTATGAAAACACCGGTGATCAACATATAATAATATTTAAGATTAATATATTTAGCCATAGAGCACAAAGATTTTATTTAACTCAACTGCATTGAATTATCTGGTTTAATTGATAAGAGTTAAATAGAGTGCTTAATTCTCTTTCAAAAGATGTCTCTGGATGAGCGGAAAAAGTAGTAGATTGGCATAATCTAATATGTGGCCGATGTATACTATTTAAATTGAAAATAAATTTCCATTCTTAAAGCATGCAAAAAATAGAAAAGAAATGAATGTACGAATAAGAGAAAATTTCTACTTTTAGCATAAAGAAGGAAAGTTTCCCATTATTAAAACTAGTTCACATAAAACAAAGTATACGGTGCATTTATGAAGAATAAAATGATTTTTCTTAACACAGCAAATCTATTTTCCTTTAAAAATTAAAAAACCGAGTTGAAAATGAAGTGTTTAGATCGTTCACCTTTGGTTCACCAGTTTGTTAACTCGGAATTAATTAAATGCTTATGGAGTCCCGACAAAATTGCCTATGAAAGACAAAAAATCCGAAGCATAAACTAAAACATTTTTTAAGTTATACTATTAATATCAAAGATATAGCGATCTAACATTGGTAAAACATACTATATCTCTATCAGATCGGTATATCGAAGAATTCAGTAGTAAACATAATTTACTAATTTGATATACCTATTTGAAGAGTATAAGTACATGAAAATTATGCGCTGTTATATCTTATGTGATGTATGGCTAATACTTGAGCACACAAATTTTATTTCTGTATTAAATTGGCAATACTAAAATATGTCATTCCATTTAATGTCTCTGTCATCATTCATAAGCTACTTAACCATTCTTCTGTTTATCAACGTAACAGGTGCCATAGCTGTAGTTAATACGGAATAAGCCTTAAAAGTTATGAAGCAGCAGTCAATAAATGTTTGGTGGAATGCATGACAGAGTGAGATAGAAATTTACAACTATATCACCAAGAGTTATAGAAGTATGCACGGTTACGAGGAGTGATTTCCTTCGCTACTGATTTTTTTTCTTTTCTTTTTTTAATATGCAATAATTCGCCATTTATGAGGTCTTGAAGTTATTATGAATTTACATGAGATGTATACATTACATTTCAAAAAATATGTTTTCAAGGTGTGTACTTTTAGTTCTCCACAGAAAAATTATTATTGCAAACATTAAAATTGATTTTTTATAATAAACATAGCATGTCTAATGCTTATTATTATTAACGAAACAAAAATATTATGAATGACATTTCTTTCTGATATTTGAAAATTTAGTATAAATTTTAATCTACTTTGCATTTTACTGAGTTCTAGCTGATCTTCGATTTTATAATCACTGGAAAAATACAGTCACGTGTTTAATTCTTCTTTCGGATTTCTTAAATTTTTTGACGCTTTTAGACGTTCCTTTTATTTAATTGTGTGTTCCACACACAAAACAATGCAAGATTAAAGTTAAAAACGAATTCATAAACAGTGATTCATTGAAGGAGTCTATTATTAAAAATATCCTTTGTTTACGCAGCTTTTGTCTAGGGTTAACTCGAAAGTAACTCACAGAAGGGAGGGAAACTTACATCATTATGTTGGTTTCAGGCAAAGTTGAAAATAAAAAGAGTTCCCATTTGATTACATTGATCTTAATGAAAGCAAAATACAATTAACGATGATCAAAACTCTGTTGATAATCAATGTGAAGTACTATGATCCTTGCTTCGGTGAGGTTGCTTATGCCGCAACATAATGTAATAAGTTCCGGATCCCTTTACGCTTCATGAACTAAACATGTGGCATGGCATCTCTTTTTAAAATTGTCAACTAACTTTATATCTAGAAGCAGAGGGAAAGTATTTACGGCATTAGATCCACCCATTTTTCATTCATTCTCCCAGTGCAATTTTTTTTTAAAATTCTTATATTTTGATTTGCAAAAGGTATTTTGTTTTTTCTCTCTTTAACGAATGCATTTTCGCCTTTCTTATTGAGTCACCTCTCGAAAATACATTAGAACCTTAGTGAAGTGTCCCAATTAAGGTATCTAATAACTTTGTAACAAAAGAGAGTTTTCACAAACATTTTACACCTTCGGTTTATTTTCAGTCGATCTAATGCACATCGTAATACAAAACATTGTTTTTAGAAACTCTTATTGTTATTAAGTGCTGTGTAATAATTATATTATTATTAAATATTAACAATATATAACAATTATTTATACATTATTAAATGATTAAAATAAATACGCTTGAGTTAAACAGTGGTATTCACGTTTACAGGTTTAAAGTGGAAGTAGAAGTGAATTACTTTCTATTTTGGTTATTTTTTTAAAATTTTGGTATATCGTATACAAAAATAAATATCTAATGCATGTTCTATTTCTGTTGCATTAATTTATTGCTTGTCTTTTCATTTCAGATCGAAGCAGGATTCCCGAAACACATATTCCTCTGATAAAAACAAAACATAGTTACCATTTAATTAAGTCAGACTTAAATATTGAATTCATTCAACAAGTTGCAAAATGATTTAAACAGAAGACACATCGAAGCGAATGCTTTCATCTAATATTGAATAAAGTAAAATGTAAATTGTTCAACTATATATAATATTGGTTCCCATGATCTAATCAGTTAATCTGCTCTAATTTATATTTTTAATAAGAAATAACTGACTCAATTCTTACAGCAAAACATTTTCCCTTGATCAAAAGATAAGAAATTACATAATTTCTTATGTTGGGATGCATAAATAATTGTTGTTAATTACAACACTTGGACAAACCAAGCTCGCTCTGCCTACGGCTATGATAATTTAAGTCAGTAAGTTTTTACCTTGTTTGGCAACACTTATATAAAACGAAAAAAAAGAATGTAAATAAGAAAAAAGACGAAGTTTAGTTATTTTTGTTCCTGAATTACTTTTACTTTTTACTACTTTTTATGCAATCTTCAAAAGTTCAGTCATGTAAAATGTCACTAAAGCTAATCCTTCTTTTGTTACGTAAATAAAGGAATCATTATTCTATGAGTTCATGAGCAGCAAGTTTATGAGCAAATATATTTTATGAGAATTAAAGAGGGTTTATGATGGCAACAATGTAGACGCGGAAAACAGTAAGCGATAAAAACGATAATCTCAGAAATCAAGCAATTATTTACCCACAGTGCCTTTGAGATTAGTTATAGGAAAGTTTCTGCTTGATAAATCTCTTATCTTGTATAATTTGTTTGAACATTTGTTCAAAAAAAAAAAGTAATTATTGAAATATGAAAATCAAGAAGATTATCTCTCATTACCTAATAAAAAATAGTATTATACGTTTGGATCCTAAAAATCAAGAATTAAATGACAGTATAAAAGAAAATATTATTTAATAATGCACGTCATCAGAGTTTTAGGAATTTGAAATATGAAAGGTTTTCTTAGGTTTTTCGGAGTGTATTTTTTAATAAATGGTATATGCTGTTTTGACTTAGGTGATTTAATACAAGTTGACGAAGACTTTTCGAAAAATGTGGTAAGGCATTCCTAGGTAGCTTCTATCAGAATATAATAAAGAAAAAATAATTTCTATGAATTCAGTTATCAAATGCATTCTAACTGTTACAAAACTCATTTAGCTGCTTAAAATTTCAAAACATTTTACAAACTGTTATATAATTGTAAAAAAGGTATCTCTTACTGTAATTGTACATAGTCCAGTAGCTAATGCTTAGTTCATTTAACTGCTCAAAAATTTAGAATATTTTGCAAACCAACTGTAGTTGAAATGTAATTGTAATATATATATATATGTAGCTCACTTCTTTTAATATTTTTCTTTAGCAAGAAAACTACCCACAAAATATACTTTAAATTTTCAAATTATTGTGTGTATATACATACATATATATATATATATATATATATATATATATATATATATATATATATATATATATATATATATATATATATATATATATATATATAATTACATTTAACCACAATTAACTTTATTTTTACGTTTCAAATTTTATTAAGTAATACTTTTGTTAGCGCTCTTAAAAGAAATTAATATGTTGCAACTTATTGTGTTTAATATTTTTATATTTAAAACGTTTCAGTAAGTCTATTAGATTTTTAGTTATTCGAGTTCTTATTACTTACTATATTTAATTTTTTATATTCATGTCTATACAGAGCATGAAACCCATTTGTGCTCGTAAAGAGCCTAGACATAGTGCTATTGCACCATTCATACGTGTAATGATATATTAAGATTTGCGCATTTATATGAAAATGTATTCATTTATATAATTACATAGAAATGTTTCTAAAATTTAAAAGGAGAAATTAATTTTCATTTATACTCTTGTGTTAAATATTTTATACTAATTTAATTCTCTTCGTTCTTACATATCCAAATTCTATGATTTGTAAAGCAGCCTGAAATTTACACTGCATATTTCTATTTAATCTATACTTAACACTTAGATTTTTCTTAAGATATACTAATTAATACATAGATTTTTCATTGTGTAAATTTTTTTGTTGTAACATCTTTATATACGTTAAAATTTTCATTAATTGTAGCTTTTCGTAGTCCACAAATATTAACAGTATTTTCATTTATTTCTATAATGTTTATAAATAATAATATGCATTACAAAATTTTCACCTAATACAAAGATAATTAGCATTTTTATCACACAGAAGATTATCAGCATTTTTATTATTTATTTTAATATCACGTAAATTGCTTGGTATATTTAATTAGATTTTACATATTATATCAATTTAGTATTAACTGACATTACCCTATGATTATAATATTACTGAATAATTTCAAAATATTTCATCTGACAAGGATTCCTTTTTCACGCCATATAAGTAATTTGTAACATAAAATGTCTCCATTAATTACGAACCTATTATTAGAATATATCGCTTTTAGTTATGCTATTTTACAAAGAGAGATATTGTTAAAAATGCTAGCAAAGCAATATGTAAATGTGAAATAGCATTGGTATTTCAAATGCAAATTTTTCCGAAGTGTTAATTCCATATTTATCAAGATGTATAGCATTTACTTTCTAAATAACAAACATTTCTTTGTAACTGAAATGTCGTTGTATAATTAAGTTTAACAAAACTCGTTGACTTATATTCATTCCTTTTTAATTATGTATGTTAAAAATGATGCTAGTAAACACAGATTTCAATAAAATTCTAAATATTTAGTTTTTCATCATGTCAGTTTTTCTCAGAAATCTATTTTCTTGACTTTTTTTAATCATGCAGTAATCAAATTATCAATGGATTGATGCTTAGTTTTAAATTTTTACTCGTCTTTACAAAATAAATAAAAAAAGTAGTCATACTTTTGAAATTTTTACAGAACATTTTACAATAATTTTTTGGAGCACTGTTGGCTATACTTTTTACATTACATTTTAAAGTACAGTTTGCATTACATTACATTTTAAAGTACACTACAACATATTTTACAGCAAGCTTTTTAAAATTTATTGTTTGTGTTCTGGCGCTAAATTAAATTTACACCGTGAATTTATCGCACAATATATTAGCAATCAATTTTTTATTTATCATCTAAGATTGCACATAACATAACATTAATTTACAGGAACATTTTGTAATAGGAACACCACCATTACATTCTCAACATAGCCGTTCTAAATCACTTTCAAAGTCCGCCGAACAGCCCGCTCTTCTACTTTTTTAAGAAACATCTCATGTTGCTGTCTCTTCAGCGCCATCTCGAGTTGTCGAAATCATTACAGACTTATTTCCCTTCCCGCTTGGAGGAAGCTTTTCATGGAATGAAAAGTTTTGTGTTTTTGATTCAAGTTCGGAAAACCAAATAATAGTTCATAAATGTTCAGTAATGTTGAGAAATATATAACACACATATATATTTGTATACGTACCAGTTCAATCTAAGTAATACCTTATTCTAAGAAATGCACTCATCTCATCCCTTATTACTGAACACTTTAAAAAAAACACATGAATAAAATAAAAAGATTATTTAAACATTTTATTAAGGCACATGAAAATATATGCCGAAATGTTCCCTTCAATTATATATTTAAGTTAAATTTTTCAAATTTTTAAAAGATACGACTCAAACTATCAGCATTCTGTAGTTGTTTTCCATCACGATGAACTATTTCGTAGTTAAAGGACTGTAAAATCAAAGCCCATCGTAAAAGTCTAAGATTAGTTCCGGTATTCTTTTCAGCCACACTAGGGGATTATGATCTGTTTGTATTATAAAACTTAGGTGACCATCCAAGTAATATTTTAATTTTTGCACAGCAAAAACTATAGCGGCCATTCTTTCTCGGTAATGCTGTATTTTTGTTCTGAAGGGGAAAATTTCTTACTTAGATAAATGATAGGATGTTCTTCGTTTCTAATCACTTGCGACATCACAACTCCAATTCAAATATTTGAAGCGTCACACAGAATAATAAATTGTTTTGTAAAACCAGGACTATACAAAACGGGTTTATTAGAAAGTTTTTCTTTCAACTCATCGAAGGCACTTTGGCAAGAGCTATTCCAATCGATAGTTGATTTTCTATTCTTGCTTTTTAACCAGTTGGTTAGAGGAGCTGCTATTACAGAAAAGTTAAGAATGTAAAGATAATAACCAGCTAACCCTAAAAAGGCCCGGACTTGAGTTTTATTTACAGGAATAGGAAAATCTTTGATAGCTTAAACTTTCAATTCGCCAGGCGTTCTTCGCCCTTGTCCTACCAAATGTCCAAGGTATTTCACGCAAGCTTGGGCAAATTGGCACTTCAATGGTTTTATGTGCAACTTCGCCACATTTAGCTTAATGAAAATGTCCTCTAGATGTTTTAAATTATCATCCCAGTGTTGAGAAAATATAGCCACATCATCCAAATAAGGGATTGCATATTTTTCACATCCTTTTAATATACTAGCCATAATTCTACACTTTTGCATAAGAGAAAAGTTCTGTTCTCTTGAATGAAATACAAAAAGAAGCGTGAATAACTTATCACCTAAGCCATTCTAAGAATCTCCCTAAAATACCAACTTTATACAAGAAAAATAAACACATTAATTCTAAACGAGAGAAATGGAATATACTGACAATATATAAATTGTAAAATAGTTTAACAAAAACATACAACAAAAACTAATTTAAGCAACTTAATACATCTACAATTTTGTGCAAAATTATTTTGCAATGAACATTTTTTAAGTTATACAGTTGCAAAACGAGTGTCTAGATTTAGTTTTCGTGTTTAGATGCAACCAATAATCAAATGACAAATTCGCAATTATCAGCAAGATAGAAATGTTATCTTTCGCTAGCAGATATATTTTTTTTTGATAACTGTGGGCATTCGATGTTTATAAAACATTTTTCACTATGTGTAAATGTTTTACTTAAATACAAATCAAGGGTTCGTTTTGACTATCATTTAGCCAGGAGGAAAAAAACTAAATCTGTGGCATGACAACCCAATGTGGCCTACAGTGCCTACATCCATTTTTCGGACCAAGGGCGAAGAATATGTTAGGTGGTCAGCCTGACGTAAAACAACTAGTTCAATTGAGAACCAAACATGGTTGAGTAAAACCCCTACTTGGTACTCAGTTCATCAACACATTGAAGTGGTGAAAAGCAGTGTTAAATTTGCCCGGTCCAAAGATTGAACCTGTGAATTGGGATCGTGAAGCACTGGGCTTGATTAAATCATCGCTATTCAACAATGAAATGTATTAGTTTGGAAGATAAATTTATGTTTGCAATCAGGGGCTTATAATACTAGTTTTCTACGTGGCACTTCTTTAAGTTCCTAGAAAGCAGTATCACAAGAATCACTCCACTGAATCTTTTCTTTTCTATCGGGTCCCTTAAGAGTATTTGTAAGAGAGTATATTGTTTGCAAGATACCATAAACCGCAAGATGGCTCTTAAGTTCTCTTCTTATATTTGAAGTAGGATATTCTTTAATGGTCTGAAGTTTCACTTCACCTTATGTTCTTAGGCTTTTTCCAACAACATTATCAAGATATTTCACATATTCCTATGTGAACTTAAACTTCAAAAGTTCGAGACATAAATTTGCTCATTGTATTCTATCCAAAAGGAATAACAGTTCTTTAACTTGACACATCGTCTGCCACTGATGCTCCAAAACATCAGCATAGCGCTACCTTATATGCTGGGGACAATCTGAGAAAACGATTGACTTCATAATCAATCATCATCTAATTCAAGTTATATCCTTTATTTTTAGTAAGCTATGATAAAAAAAGAAGTGGTTTTTTGTTAGTGAAGCACTATTTTTATATTTTGATGCGTGGTTCTTAAATATTGAATTTTAATTTCTTGTATCATTTTTTAAAATGGCTGACAGTGGATTTGGCTCCTGAGGATGGATGTATGAATTTTAATGGCATTTTAATGTATTAATATAATCTTCCTAATATTCTGAAAAAATTGTAATATCATTAAAATATAGGTGAACACAAATTTCTCGTTCTTTAATATTTTCCACACGACTTTAATGAAGAAATATGGTATATTTCTAAGCCTAAAAAGTAGCGGCCAGAAGTTTCCAAAGCTAACAACAAATGTCCTGCATCCTTGATTTCTTGTTAATGAAAATGGCCAATGTGCTCGAGAAAGGTTTTTAAAAAATAATGTATTTTGATTTCTCCACTGCTTCTATTATCTTCCTACATTGGGAAAAGAATAATAATCACAGTTCACAATTTAAGTAAAACAGGCACAACATTTTAATATTCCTTTTAGATTCTTTATTTGTAAGATCGAGATTTACTAAAAATTTACAAAAATGCATCTATTACAGTGGTTGAAGATATCTGTTATATCTACAGTTGCGGAATATTTTGAAGTCAGTGATGATATATGTTTCCACTCTTTTCGATATAAATAAGCTACCACCTGTATCAATATTTATTTCTGAGAATATTTCAAAAATTAAAGCCCTAGAGCTACTAAAACTTTCTTCATACCATTTCATTTTTCACATGTTGACAAACCTCGTAAATTTCTACAAATGTCCCTATTTTCTTATAATATGTTGCAGACTCTAGAGATGGATATATCTTCAGCTTTCTTCAGTTTCATTTCCTTCAACAGATGGTTTTACCAAATTCCTCTTTTAATCTCTGACACTTTCTTTTTTTCTTTACTTTCAGATTTTTCATTTGTGTTCTTATTATGTCATTGAATTAAAATTGAATATTTTCTTTTTTATTTTAAAGATAGAAGCTGTTCGATTTTCAAACAAATATCTTCCTTAATCAAGTTATTTCCCAGTAACAGCAGCTGTAATTAGTATATGACTGCGCTTCAATTTAACTTTAGCTAAAGGTAAACATATTGAAGAAGGATTATTTTAACCATACTTTTTCACTTCTCAACATGTCTGGTTTTGTGTAATTTGCACCATCAACACTTCCAGCAGAGTCCTTTAGGTCCTATGTCGTAATTCCATTCACAATTAAAGGCTGCAAAAATTTATCGTCAGCTTCTTCGTAAAGTCTTGACTGTGAGACTCTTGAGATTTTTTCGAGGAGGTTACGGTTCCATACTGGCAAACAACATCAACACTTTGTGCTTTTATCGTCGTAATAGGTTGTCAGTCGTAATACGGCTAACTGCCGCCAAATAGTAAATGCCACCTACCTATATATAGGTCTGATACATGTTTCCTGATCCTGAGCCGAATATCATATGTGGTCCCGTTACCGGATTGTTAAAGTTGGTGGCACCATCAATTTTTCTCTGAATTCAAGACAAAAAAAATTAAAGCTCAATGCACTGGATAATTTTTTTTTATTGTATTTGATAAATTTTGAGAAATTCAGTCTATTTAGAGCATTAATAAATACTGAGTAAATAAAAATGAATTATTATTATGTTTCTTTTAAATCATTATTAAATTATTTAATAATAATTTAAAAGAAACACAATAACAATTTAAAAGAAACATTTATATGGCAAATATACTCTGTTATTAATTTCAACTATTAATTGTTTTATGTAGACTTTAGTGAAACTTTTTAATATAAATGCATACATAATTATAAATTACGTATTTTTACTCTTAAGAATTAACACATTTATTTTGTATACATATATTTATGCACTATTATATAGTAATAATGTAAAATATGAATAATTTGCATAAAAAATTATTAAAATTATTTGATATACGACAGTTTTTTGTCTTAATATTGCATTTAATGTTATACTGAATATTAATGAAATTGTTTTATTTCTGCTATTGTAAAACAGTTATTTAATGAAAAAAATTTAATAGTTAATATTTAAATCTTTTTTCAGTAAAGAAATATTTGGATGATAAGAACTTAATTTAATATAAATAATAATTTCATGATCCATTGAACAATTACATTGAGGAAAATTATTTCTCATTTATAACAAATATTTTAAATATGTATTTGATTCTATTAAAAGTAGTTTTTGATGTCATTTAAAATACGTGAAACCAACAGCTTTTTCATATGATAAATATTTATAAAGATGTTAAAATTTTGATTTCAATTAAATAGGAATATAATTGAAAATATTTGAGATTTTTATTTATTAATAAAAGCCCAGTGGATTAGTGGCAGAGCTTCATGCTCTGAATGCACACGTTCGATCCTCGGGCTAGACAAGGTGGCGTCAGCCTTTCATCCCTTCAGCGGGTCAATAAACTGATTACCATGCGTGCTAGGGAACTAAACACTGGGGCTTTCACGTTATGCCGACCACCTAACCGGAACATATGCTTCACACCCCAGTGCACTCGGTCATGAAAACAGTTATGGGCACTGTAGGCCTTAACTGTGCGACGGAGTTCAGTTCAGTTATTTATAAATATTACGACTAATAGTTAAGAACCATTACAAAGTTTCTGCTTGCACTTGTTAATAATATTAAGGCAGTAAGTGAGAATTCTTTTAGAAGATTTTTTCTGTAATCTGCAAGATAGCTATTTTAGACGAAATCTTAAATGCAACATGGATTGACAGCGTAAGCATGGATGATATTGCAATTTGAACAATAATTTTATCAAACAAAAAACAATCGTGAATTAAAAAAATTGATGATTTCTATTTAGTGGAGTGTGGTCGGTCATTTAATGTTTGAAGATGCTGGGCCATTTATCTAAATCATTCGGTCCCTATATGAAATGACATTGCTAAAATATATGGCAAGCGGTCCTGTCGGGATTGTTGATACAGTTCTAATGCTTTAAGCTTACATTTGCCCCGAGCGAACATGTTTTTACGGGTAGTGGTACCACTTGCAGGTGTCGCTCCGATACCCCTCGTATCGACAAACTTATTTAGGCCCTTATTGTAACCGGCATTACTGTGTTTACTGGGAAGGTCTTCGTAATTAATTAAAAAAAGGGATCAAACCGAAAACTCATAAGAACTTTTCCTGCCACCCTTGATGTATCATTTCACTTGGATATGATTGTGAGAGCGATATATTTTACTTGCCCCAGCCGTCATAAAAGTATACCTTAACTCCTCAGTTAAGTGGATATTCGAACTCACTATCTTTCAACAAAGTGAAGAACACCCCAACCAAACCAAATGTCATCCCAAATATCTTTTCCGTATTACAAAAAACAACAACATTATTATGACTACGTTAATTTTTGATAAATGGGTTTCAATTACTAACACGAAAAATTTTAATAGACGAGTTATGATAAATATATGTATTATTTATCCAGTACAAAATCTTTTCCTATGTAACTAATCTTTTTCTTTCTTTAAATTATTATTTCTTTCATTAATTCATTTCATCTGCATTGATTCATTTCTTCTTTCATTTAATAATTGATTCTAGGCGCGAGCATTCCTGTACTTTAAATTTTTTCCTAGATCATTACTCCTAAAAAATCAATATTATTTTATTCTGCATTAAAATATAAATTAAAACTTAATACGTGAACGGGGCAGATTTCTCCATTGATGTTAAAGGAGTTAAATCAGATAAATAAAAATAAACACCAGGACTAATGTTTTTTTGCTATGTATGCATGTATGTTCAACGTGGCTGGGATTGTGCGAGGAAAGGTCTGTACCAGGATCCCCTAAAAAGCACTGTCCACCAACCATCAGGCACGATGACCTCTAACAGTACCACTTTGTTATTGACAAAATTACAACTACTCAGCATCACAGCTTGCCACATGTATTAGTGTTAGACCTGAAATTAGATCCAGCCTTTTAATTCTTCAAATTACATTCAACTTTTTCACACTTTAAGAGCCGCACGATATGATTAATGCATAAATTCTTCAGAATTCTAGTATATGCACAGGAAATTTATCAAATAGACTTAACAAATATATAAATGACATTTTAGTTATAAGAAAAATAGTTGTCCTAATGGCATGCCTAAAATGTTTCACACCACCAAGATTTATGTAAGATAGAATTTTCACACAATAAGACCTTACATACTTCACTTCATAAAATTAAGAAAGAAAATTATGCATTAAGTAATACGGTGACCCCCTGCAACACGGTACCCTTTATACATACACGGTATTTTCCTATTTCGCTATTCCCTCGTGTTTTCCCGCAATACAGAAAAATAGCGGGGAATCCCCACGTTACTGTGAAATTTATAATGATTTGTACAGTTTACGTACGTTTGCACAGTATATCAATTGTGCTCTTGTAAAGTAAAATTAAATTATGTAATTAACTTTTGAACATTCTGCTAAGAAAAGATATCGGTGGAACGCCAATTCAGATAGTTCGGAATAAACTTGTAATAAAATGTCTTTGGATTGATTTGACTTATTTGATGCTTTTAGTTATATATGCATTATTTAAAATGTTCTTAATTTGATTTTAATTAAAACGCTCATATTTCGCGCGTTCATAACATAATTTTTCCTTAATATTCGGTTTAAACTCCCTTTAAAAAGAAAAGTTATAAGTGAATTTTTTGTACATAACGTGTTATATGAGGATGCTCGTACAAAATGTTTTCCTATAACACGGAACAAACATACCGTGTTATAGGCGGATTACTGTATTTATATTTGCATTCACTTACATTTATCGTTTAAAATATTCCCTTCTTTTGCAGTCTGATTTGATCATTTCAAAAGGATATCCTGTAGAAGAATACACAGTGCAAACAGTAGATGGTTACCTTTTAGCATTGCAAAGGATTCCTTATGGCAAATCTGGACCATCTTCAAACAGCAAAAAACCAGCGGTTCTGTTACAACATGGGATTATAGGAAATTCCAACACGTGGGTTTTGAACTTTCCTAATCAAAGTCTGGGTATTTGAATTTTCTAACTTCTTTGTAACTAAGTTTTGTTGCTTATTTGAATGAAAACATTTCCAACTTCTCTAAGAAGAGCAGTATTTTAAAAACGGATAATCTTCGCTGTATATATAAAAACGTAGAATCTTCAGATATCATAATGTAAAAAAAAATAAAATAAATAAATAAAAATTATAATTTGTTTCAATAAAAAATAATGACCATTTGTTATGATTTTGAAACATCTACTTCAAGAAATCAAAACAAAAGCTTTCAAAACAAATTTAAAACTCAGAGTTACAGTTGTGTCCCATAACTGTGCTGGTAAACATTCTTGATGGATATTTCTTCCTCTGATTCTGACATTCTAGACCAAATCTTGCAATATTGATTTTAAGTCATCATGGGTAGAAAAATCCTTAAAGCTATGAATATCCATTTTTTAAAAATACTATCAATAGATAAAAATATGTAATAAAATCATTAACTCAACTCCTCATTATGTCGTTAGTCTCATTAACATGAGAATTAATAAAGAATTTTTAACATTCTAAACAAAAGAAAATCATTTTTTTAGAATCGTGAACGTGATACAAGGTGAACAAAAATGTCCTTGCCGTTTTTGCGTTGCCACTGAATGAAGTGCGAATAAATATTCAAAGTAGTGTATGACGTGGTTGAGACAGGGGTTGAGAGTCGTAATAAAAGCGTGTCCACCGTGAACATTCGTAACTCGTAAAGTGGCGCAGAGAAGTGGAAGCGTCGAAGGAGAACATCGAAGTGTCAAGTGCTGTGAATGAATGTACGGCAAGGCATTCAGTTTCACAAATTCAAGTCGAGAAATTTGTTCCTCTGCGTGTTCTTCAAAAATTGCTCTTCTACAACAGAAAAATAATATTCAACTATCCTTTTGGTGAATATTGTAGCTAAAACAATAACTTTTTACATAAATATGAGTTTCGTTTGACATAAATATGTGACTTTAATTCCATGAAATCATTAACTTTGTTTATTCTTGGAATAAGTGAAGCAAAAATATAACTGAATTGCATAAATGGCCAACATTGTTAGGTAGAGTTGTCCCTACCTAAGTTTTTCCGTTGACACAAAGTTCTAATTAAAATGCTTTAGTGATATTGATTCTTAGATGTAAACAGAATTATCCTGTTTCTCATTAATTTTCAACATCCGTAGGTATTTTATTCTAATTTTACAAATAATTTTTTTTTTATGATTTTGATAAATAATCATAAAAAGTATGATATTTTACTTTTGTGCTTAACATTGATAACAAATAAATGTCTTGTTGATGAACCATTAAAATAATTCAATATATTAAATTATAGACATTAGTAAAAATGTTACAAATTTTTATTAGAACTGCATTTCAAACTTTCCTTCAACAACTGATGACCGAAAATCAAAATAATTCTGTGAAATATCATCCACAGTTTTCTGCAGTAAATGACAATTATCTGTACTTCATCTTTTCCATTATAAGATTATTATTATCTAAGTTCTTCATAGTCCGCTTTATTGCTAAACCGATTGTAAGCCAACACTATTCAAGTGCTTCTTTGGCAACATTTAAAGTAATTGTTCATTTCAAAACATATACAATTAAGTGCGGCTTTCTAAAAATAAAATGCTTGTTTTATTCTTCTATCAATATATTTCCTTTTGAGCAGCGTATTTTTTCTATATCCAACGACAAAAAAACGTATTAATTTGAATTTAAAAGCATTTCATTCCATATTCAGTAAGTGTATTTATATATATATATTCCTGCAATTCAAGGTATTTTCTGCACATTTCACTTGACTGTAACTTTTTCAGAATGAAAAATTTTACATACATCAAAAGCTTTCTATATTTGACACGTGTTACTGAATTTAAACCTTCATGTTGTAGGGTTCATATTGGCTGACAATGGCTATGACGTATGGCTGTCAAATGTCAGAGGTAATAATTATTCCAGGCGCAATGTAAGATTATCACCTGAACAGAACGAATTTTGGAATTTCAGGTAAGCGAACGAAACAAAACTGTATAAAAACTATATTCACTGAGAGAGAGAAAGAACATGCGTGAAAGATATCTTTTTTTCAAATTGTTAAAAGATCTGTTTATATGTATGATACTATCTTTGTATTTAGCTGTAAAGTTAATGTTGTTCCAGAATTAAAATAATGTTTACAATTTTGATTAAAATGTAAAAGTAAAAATAATTTAATTATCTTTAATTAATTTTTTTTTGTTCTCAGTACGTTATTCCTGCCTATTTCTACCATCTAAGAAAGATAATAAACTAATCGTAATTTTTAATGTCGATAATTGAGCTCGCAACTACTTCACGATACTCTGTTGCATCAGCGTTTACTTTAAATTATAACAATAGGTTTTCTTTATTCTATTGTTTTAAAAATTATTTATGTTAACCAGTATAATTTCTTAAATTTTATTGAAGATTTTCGAAACTTTTCCCTTACTTTGGATTATTAGCATGTTATATTCTTTACTTTTTTAAAAATAACTCTTCTTTATTTGATGTGATTATATTTCCTGAGAAAATACTAAAAATATTTTCAACACATTTTTAACGATAGGATTATATTTGAAAATATTTGCGTAGCTGTATACATACCAATTTTATTTAAAGTAATAATACAAACTAAATAAAAACTACATGTTAAACACTGCTATTTTGACATATTGTATCGTTCTACGCATTACAATTGACAGTTGTGAGTTATTGTTACAAATTTATAAATAATTATTGTATATTTCTTAAAATATCTCGGACAGATCGGAAATACTCACATTTTGGGAAAAATTGCGGTATTTAGACGTGTTATACGTTAAAAGCAGGTTTTCTAATAATTTGGTGACTTGGCGATGCTTTGGCGAAAAAACTTAGCGACTTGGCGACAGTTAGTGAGAAATAGATACTTCTGGAAACATCCATCACCTAATCTCTAGGATCAATATTTAGAGAGATAGCCTAGAAGCTTCCAGAACCTTGGCGAAATTAGTAGATTTCCCCGCCAAGTCAGGTATAAATACCGCAGCCCGACATAGTTAGTAAGTTTTTGTGAAGACAGTGAATGAAAACAATTAGTCGTGACTGCTAGTTTAGAGAAGCTGTTGTCTGCCTGAGGTATTTGAGACGTGTGATTAGAAGCTGTTACTTATTGTATCTGATGAATTGGAGCTATAATAGTGGTTTTTACAGCTGATATATCTAGTGGAATTTTTTTTTACGAATAAAAGTCTTTTATTCATTGAGTGGTTGCTTTATTCAACTCTCAATCCACACGAACCCCGAAGCTCGGTACAACTGGTGTTAGAAGCGGGGTTGAAGAGTTGATGCAGCGTGTGACAAGAAAAATGGATATGGATTTAATGAAAAGTTTTCTCGAAAAATTAGCGGAGCAGATGGCTGAGATGAAAGCTGGACAGGAAGAGATAAGAGCTGGACAAGAAGAGATGAAAGCTGGACAAGAAGAGATGAAAGCTGGACAAGAAGAGATGAAAGCTGGACAAGAAGAGATGAAAGCTGGACAAGAAGAGATGAAAGCTGGACAAGAAGAGATGAAAGCTGGACAAGAAGAGATGAAAGCTGGACAAGAAGAGATGAAAGCTGGACAAGAAGAGATGAAAGCTGGACAAGAAGAGATGAAAGCTGGACAAGAAGAGATGAAAGCTGGACAAGAAGAGATGAAAGCTGGACAAGAAGAGATTAAAACCGAGATGACGAAAGAGATAATATCTAGGCAGGAGGAGCTTGAAAAGGAACTTAAGAAGGACATTGTAAGTGTTAAAGAAGAATTCTCCAACATCATTCAGGAGAAGATGAATGCAATGGAAGTTAAGGTAACTTCAGTTGAAACTAAGGTTTTGGAGATCGAAGAAAACGTTGAAGAAGCATTAGACAATGTGAATAAGGAGATTGAAAGCTTGAAGAAACAAATGTCAAACAGACATGAGGAACCCAATGTGGCATTTATGCCTTCCCCAGCCATAAACTCTCAATATTCGATGGAAAATCATCCTAGCAGGTATACAAGACCCAGTTTATGATGGTAGCGGAAGCTAATGGATGGAATCCCAAGGCCCAAGCTTTTCACCTGGAGGCTTCTTTAAGAGGAGACGCGGCCGATATTCTCGAGACGCTTCCGGAAGAGCATAAGCATGATTTCCAAGCCCTATCGAGTGCGCTCGAGCTGTGGTTTGGAGAAAAGTGCAGTAAAGAATAAAACTTAACTTTACTGCACTTTTATCCTTAATTAAGAAAGAATAATAATTAACTGTAATCTGAAGCAGATTACAGTTAAAATCCCGCTATCAAAAAGTGGGTGAAAGTCTGCAGGAATTGGCTGCCGATATTCAGCGACTTTCCCTTTTAGCATTTTCGGACTGCCCAGCTGATACACGTCAAGATCTGGCTCTCCATCACTTTATAGATAGTGTGCGGGATCCGGAGATACAGAAAGCACTTAGACTCGCCGATGTCAAAGATATCAGATCTGCTGTAGTCTACACACTTAAGATAGAGGCTGCCCAGCAGGCCGCGCGTAAAGATCGGCACTCAATCAGAGCCGTCTCTGTTACTGATACAGACTATGATCTAAGAAAACGAATTGAAGAGCTGCAGCGAAAAGTCCGTAGCTTAGAACTTAGTAAAGGTGGTAGAAACACGAAAATTCAGTGTTGGACTTGCGGTGCAGTCGAACACGTCCGTAGAGACTGCCCGAAACCAAAAGTTGGTGGAAATGATCTTCCACCACAGCAGGGAAACTAATATGTGGCCATCTCACGGGGCGGAGAGTCAGAAGCCCCATTTTAAATTGTTTCACATTTCTTCTGTAAGTGGCGGAGACAACGGACTTTTCGTTATGAGACATGTCAACGAAGTTCCCTGCAGAATGATAATCGATACTGGAGCCAACGTAACTATCATTAGGACAGATCTGGCTCGCAAACTTGGAGAGAAACTCATCTGGACGCCGCCCTGCATTACCCTCCAAACTGTGACTGGTGATAAGATTAAAGTGCATGGAAAAGTCAATCTGAACATTGCATTTGGTAATGCCGTGTACCATCATATGTCGCTGATATAAATGACGAATTTATTCTCGGATTGGATTTCCTCAAAGATAACCATTTCAAGTTAGATTTTAAAAATAATGAACTGCACTCGTGTTCTGAAGACATAGCGATTTTTAAGACGAAGTGTTCAGATATTAAAACAGTCCATCATATAACTGCAAAGAGTGAAACAACATTACCACCAAGAACTGAGACGATAGTTTCCGGAGCTCTTTCAGAAGATAATAATTTTCATTATGGATTGATTGAATACCCAGATTCTGACAATTGCGTTAAAGGAGTACTAGTGGCTTTTTCACTCATCGACCTTTCACGAAATGTAATTCCGGTAAGATAATAATAGCGTTAATAATAGCGTTAAAATAGTACTAGTGGCTTCTTCACTCGTCGACCTTTCATGAAATGTAATTCCGGTAAGAGTTGCTAATCTAAGCGATAAGGCAAAACTAATAAAAAAAGGAGAAGTGCTGGCGATTTGTACTCCAGTGACCTGTATTAACAGAAATTGTCAAGCCACACTATCTAAGCCTCCTGACAGTTTAATTAATGAACTCCTTCAAAATGCAGAGTTAGATGATAAACAGAGGAATACTGCAAGAAATCTATTATTAGAATTCGGAGATCTCTTTTCTAAGAAATCAGATGATGTTGGGCAAACCAAAATAACGCAGCACCGAATCGATACAGGAAATCATCCACCCATTAAACAACATCCGAGAAGACTACCATTCGCTAAGCAGGAAGAGGTGGATAATCTTCTGATGGAAATGCAGCAGAATGACATTATTGAGCTATCAGAGAGTCCTTGGGCTCCACCTATTGTTTTAGTTCGGAAGAAAGATGGTTCTACCCGATTCTGCGTTGACTATCGTCGGTTAAACAACATCACTAAAAAAGATAGTTACCCTCTTCCTAGGATTGACAATACACTTGATGCTTTATACGGAAATCAATGGTTTTCAACTTTGGATCTCAAGAGTGGTTACTGGCAAGTAGCGATACATCCTGAGGATCGGGAAAAGACTGCGTTCACCACAAGACAAGGACTTTGGCAGTTCAAGGTAATGCCATTTGGGCTTTGCAATGCACCTGCAACGTTTGAACGCCTGATGGAGACAGTATTACGAGGACTTTCCTACGAAGCCTGTTTGGTATATTTGGACGATATCATCATTGCAGGGCGCACATTCGAAGACCATCTAAGAAACATCTGAAAGGTACTGGAGAAATTAAAAATGGCCAACCTGAATCTGAATCCTTGCAAATGTAATTTATTTCGACGGGAAGTAAGCTATCTGGGACACATTATCTCTGCTGAAGGTGTAAGAACAGATCCTGTAAAGATCTCTGCAGTTAAGAACTGGAGTCGTCCAGAAGATGTCCACCAATTAAGAAGTTTCTTGGACTATGCACGTATTACAGGAAATTTGTTAAGGGTTTTTCAAGTATTTCCAGACCCCTTCACAAGTTGACAGAAGTTAAAGAGAGATATCTATGGACATATGAATGAGAAAGTTTTTAAACAACTGAAGAAGACGTTGACATCTTCGCACGTTCTTGCATATCCCCATCCCAGAAAATTATTCGTTTTAGACACAGATGGCAGCAACGAAAATATCGGAGCTGTTTTGTCGCAGGAAATAGATGATAAAGAATATGTCATTGCTTATTGGAGTAAATGTTTGTCGAAACTGGAGCGAAATTGAGTAAATGTGGCAGAAATACGAAAATTCAGTGTTGGACTTGCAGTGCAGTTGGACACGTCCAAAGAGACTGCCCAAAACCAAAAGATGGTGGAAATGATCTTCCATCACAGCAGGAAAGGATTCAACGAATCCAGAAGTTTGAAATACGTCATCACAAAGGAACTCTTCATGGAAATGCTGATGCGGTATCAAGGAAACCGTGTAATGGAAGCTGTCGTTATTGTTCTAGAGTAGAGAAGAACTATCAATTAGTAAATCCTTCGGTACGCCTAGTTACTCTTTCACCGCCATCGAAACCAGACCCATGGAGTGATGAAGGGCTTAGAGAATCCTAAAAAGAAGACCCAGAATTCCATTTTGAATTTTTGAATTAAAAGAATCTTCCAGTATGAGACCAAGTTGGCAGGACATCTCCACCTACAGTCCTGTTACTAAACAATATTGGGCTCTATGGGACTCACTCCATATTAGAAAAGATGTGTTATGCAGGAAATGGGAGTCCGATGATGGACGTAATTTCAAATGGCAGCTTGTTCTTTCAAAACCAAGAATTTCAAATGTTTTGAAAGAATTACACAGTAGCTCAACTGGAGGCCACTTCGGAGTAATGAAGACTCTACAGAAAGTTCGAGAACGCTTCTATTGGAGCAATATTAGAAAAGATGTAGATAAATAGTGCCAATCTTGTGATGACTGTGCGGCACATAAGGGACCAAAGAAACGTATCCGAAGAAGGTTGTAGTGGTATAATGTAGGAGCACCTTTTCAGCGCATAGCATTGGACATTTTGGGTCCTTTACCACGATCTTCAAATGGCAACAAATACATCCTAGTTGTCATGGACTACTTTATTAAGTGGCCAGAAGCATTTTCAATCCCTGATCCAGAAGTGACTACAGTAGCCGAGGTTCTAGTGCAGCAATGAGTTTCCAGATTCGTCGCACCCTTACAAATTCATTCAGATCAAGGGACAAATTTCACCTCTGCTGTGTTTAAAGGAACGTGTCAAATTCTCGGAATAGAAAAGACGCAGACCACGCCATTACACCCGCTATCGGACGTCATAGTAGGGAGGTTTAATCGAACCATTTTAAATAATCTCTCACTTATGGTTTCCAGAAATCATCAAAATTGGGATTTGAAGCTACCGCTGTTTCTGTTTGCATATCGCAGTGCTGTCCATGAGACTACCAGATATACTACATCACAAATGCTCTTTGGTCGCGAACTTCGTCTCCCTTGTGATCTTCAGTTTGGTCGTCCACCGGATACATCTTCATCGTCAGAGGAATACCTTCGATACCTTCAGGCACCTCTTGAAGATGTCCATAACTTCACTCGAGACCGAATGAACTTGACGACCGAAAGAATGAAGACGAGGTATGACACAAGAGCGACAGGACATGAAGTTCAGGAAGGTGACAAAGTTTGGTTGTGGAACCCGATTCGAGGTAAAGGACTTTCTCCAAAGTTGCAAGCCAACTGGGAAGGTTCCTACACAAACCTAAAAAGACTGAATGACGTCGTGGTTCGTATAAGGGAATCATCTTCTTCAAAACCAAATGTAGTACATTATGATAGATTAGCTCCTTATCGTAATGTAAAGTAAAAAATAGTATACCATAGTCTCTTTGTAAATAGTATAGATAATTTTAATATTTTTTTTGTATTGGTATTTTTAATTGTTTGTATATGTAATGTGATCTGTATCCTCTTAAAATGTAAATTCTTTTATATTAAGTTTGGTCTCCTATCAGGGGATTGTACTGCCCAGGACGTGCAGTTCTTGTGAGGGGGGCAATGTTACAAATTTATAAAAAATTATTGTATACGTCTTAAAATATCTCAGACAGATCGGAAATACTCATATTTTGGGCAAAAATTGCGGTATTTAAACGTGCTATACGTTAAAAGCGGGTTTTCTAATGATTTGGTGACTTGGCGAGAAAACTTGGTGATTTGGCGAAAAATAGATACACTACTGGCCATTAAAATTGCTACATCAAAAAGGCAACATGCTGAAAACGTGAAATTTATACAAAAGGAAGAAGGTGCTGTGATATGCAAATGATTAGCTTTTCAGCGCATTCAGACAAAGCAGACGCCTGTAGCGACACCTACATTGTGTTTAAATTAGGAAATTGTTCAGCCGGTTACTCATACACAAATTGCATTTGAACGTTGTTGCCTGGTGAAAAGTTGTTGTGATGCCTCGTGTAAGAAGGAGAAATGCGTACCAACACGTTTCTGACTTTGATAAAGGTCTAATTGTAGCGTACCTGGATTGCGGTTTATCTTATTGCAATATTGCTGTTCGCGTCGGTCGAGATCCAATGACTGTTAGCAGAATATGGAATCAATGGGTTCAGGACGGTAATACGGAACGCCATGCGGGATATCAACGGCCACCTATCACGAGAAGACAGGCATATTATCCGCATGGCCGTAATGGATCGTGCAACCACGTCACGAGCCGTGAGTCAAGAAACGGGGTCGTTTGGAAGACAACAAGTGTCTGCACGAACAGTTCGACGACGTTGGCAGCAGCATGGACTCTCAGCTCGGAGACCATGGCTGCGGCTTCCCTTGACGCTGCGTCATAGACAAGAGCGCCTTCAATGGTGTCATCAACGACGAACCTGGGCGCACGAATGGCGAGACGTCATCTTTTCAGATGAATCCAGGTTCTCTGTACAGCATCATGAAGGTCTCATCCGTGTTTGGCGGCATCGTGGTGAACGCACACTGGCAGCGTGCATTCACCATCGTCATACTGGCCCATCACCTGGTGTGATGCATGAAGTGCCATTGGTTACACGTCTCGGTCACCTCTTGTTCGCACTGACGGTGCTTTGAACAGTGCACGTTACATTTCTGGTTTGTTACGACCCGTTTGCCTACCCTTTATTCGAGCCCTGCGAAACCCTACGTTTCAGCAGGATAATGGCCGACCGCATGTTGCCGGTATTGTACGGACCTTCCTTGATACGGAACATGTTCGGTTGTTGCCCTGGCCAGCACGTTCTCCAAATCTTTCACGAATAGAAAACGTCTGGTCAATGGTTGCCGAGCGACTGGCTCGTCACCAAACGCCAGTCACTACGGTTGATGAACTGTGGCATCGTGTTGAAGCTGCATGGGCACCTGCACCTGTACATGCAATCCAATCTCTGTTTGACTCAATGCCCAGGCGTATAACTGCTGTTATTACTGCCAGAGGTGGTTGTTCTGGGTACTGATTTCTCAGGATCTATCCAGCCAAATGTTTTGAAATTTTAATCACTTGTTATTTCTAGTACAATATATTTGTCCAATAAATATAATTTTGTTATCTGCATTTCTTCCTTGTGTGGCAATTTTAATGGTCAGTAGTGTAATTTAGTTTATTTTAGAATTTTGGTCGAGTATGAAAAAGTTTTTAAAATAATTTGTATTTCTATCCTAAAGAGTAAAATCGGAAAAGACCTCATCCCCTAATATTTGATAATGATCTCGAGGTATCTGCCCCACTGCCAGAAAATGAACAGAATGGAAGGAAATCTTATGGAACGAAAAATTTTATACATTATATTAAATTCTCAAACAATGAAAAAATAATAATAATAATATCAGGGAATCAAAATTTGGATTATCAACATGTTTCTAGAATACTTACAGACGCCCTCGACTTTCGCCCAATGCACCATTTCGCACATTTTTAAAAATTCAACTTTTTGATCTTCAGTGGTCGGATCAGATGAGCAATGACGGCGGATCAAGAGGAGTCCACACAGAGAAGCGCAACATCATTTCAAAGATAAACAAAATTTTCCAGAAAATTTCATTCTTAACTTCATTATATCAGTTTTATTCAGAGAAATATATTCTGCATTTTATAATTATTGTGCCATGCACCCCCCCCCAAATAACGCCATGGATGAATCAAACTTAAAAAAGAGAAGAGGTTGCTGATGAAAAATGGCTTAAGAAGAGATGGGGCTTACAATGAATGCCTCTTACCCTTATATTTCCTTATTACAATGCTGGCCGCCCAAATTGCTACACCAAGAAGGACAAGAGATATCACAACAAAATTTATTTGATAGATAACACGCGGACGAAGTATCAAGTAATTAAATTTATAGATTTCTATGAAGTGTGGTTCCTGCCAAAATCCACAGTCAGAGTAACAACCATTGTTGGAGATCACCGCTGACACGCGCCTCGGCATTGATTCAAAGATACTTTGGACGTGTTCTTGGGGTACAACAGGTGAAGCAGCTTCCACACGTTGCCAAAGTTCACCTGATGTGGCTGCTAGGAATATAATCTGGGGCAATCGCTAAGCAACCCTGGACTATCGGTGAAAGACCCGGAAAGCAAGCCCGGCAAGAAAGCAATTCAGTATGGAAATTAACGAAGAACACATTGACAATGCGTGCCAAGTTGGGTCATGAATTATCCTGTTGAAACATGGCAGTGCGCGAGCTCTGAAGTAAGCAAAGACAACTGGCTCCAACACCTCGGAAATGTAGAGCTGGCCGGTTAAAGTAATAGCAATGCGTACTAGAAGAGCGCTCGGGAGTGATATCCAATATTGCCCCATATCATAACACTCGGTGCAGGACCATTGTTGCGGAGCATAACTCAGCTGTTCGGAGTCCTTTCCCCACAAAATCTCTAGACACCGGATGATGCGTTACAGACTGAATGTGCTGTGGTTCGTGATGTGGTTGAGCGATCCGTCATTGCCATGCGCACAATTTGCCTGTCATCAAGAAGTGGTGCTCTGATCGAACACGTCTGTCTGTCGTACTCTCCTGCATCCAACGCCATCAAATATCCGCATTACAGTTGTTTGATTTCGTCCAACACGACAAGCGATTTCCTTGAAAGATAATCCACGATCTCGGTAAGCCACTAGATTTCCTCTATCGAACTCGGATACTTGATGAAAAAAAATGTTCACTGTTTTCTACAAGGAATAATTGATCTTAAAAAAAAAAGAAAGAAAGAAAGAAAAAAAAGAAAGAAAGAAAAATACAATTGCCGAACTTGAAATCTCCAAGTCTTATCAGCGCTTTGAAGTGGTGCCACAAGCGCGCGTGATGTTCGTCTACGCTGTAATTCTAATTCTAATCATTTGCATAATGCCTCACCTCCGCTAATGCATATTGTAAATTTCATGTTATTTGCAGGCTTCCTCAGGGTGTTGCATTTACGGTGGCAAGCAGTGTAATAATAATTTTGCTTCTTTTTAAAAATTGTGCTTTATTAACCACGCTTTCCATTTTCTTTTCTTAATCAGTTAGATAACATTTTTTTATTATTATTATTATTCTTTTAGACCTTTTTTCGTTTTAAGTTTCTTACTTTGCTCAAAGTTTGTAATACAATTGTGTGTACTACAAATCTGGGAGAAGCATTTTATTCTTTTATTTTTCAAACTAGAATGGAATTTAGTTTCAAATTTAAAGCTTAGCCTGAGATTTAAATTATTATTTTTTCGACTATCTTATAGTGGATTCAACTTTCCGTTATTATTTGCATTGTGTGTATTCTTATTACAAGTATACTTTATGCATTATACATAATTATATTGTGCATTTACTCTTATTTTACTTAATACATTTAACTCCCATATTCATACTGTATTAATATTTTTTTTTCCAAGGGAGTATCAATTATATTCACTGCATGGGACATCAGACTACAATGTTGTTCGGTTCAAAACAGTTTCTGCCTTACGTTAGAGCGTGTGTCAACTTTTGCTGATTTATTTGCTTAATTTTAAATATTTCTCCTTTATAATATGATAAACATGAGTCAGAAATGGTAAAAGAACACTGTTAATACCAACAAAAAGAAATCGATGATTCTTAAGCTTGATACGATTGAGACAAAGATAGAAATTATTAAAGGCTGAATATTTTGCTTTAATCGGAAGTTTATACGGTGTAAACCGATCGATCTAAGATCTCTTCATTTTTGAAAAATAAGTGTAAAATTAATTAATACGCTCAAAATTGTGGAAATACATCAATAAGGATTGTTTCCAAAAGACACGATATATATATATATATATATTTTATGCAAGCAAACGCATAATATATATAATAAAAAAAATGCTTTCGTTCATCTGGAAATCAAATAAAAATGATTGGGTTATTTACGTAGTATTTAAAAATTGGTTCATTTATCATCGACTGTTAAACAATATTGTAAAAATTATAATTTAAAAGTTAAAGCTTTATTAATCTTGGATATGTTCCATGACATCCAAAATCTCTGCAGAATTTAAACCCGGAAATTATATGGATAATGTTGCCTTCCTTCCTCCCCATATCACCTGCCTCATACCAAACAGTAATGGCTATATTATATGAGGACAATAATCTCTAAGACTATCAAAGCAACTGACATGCAAGACGCGTTAACGTTAAAGGATTTTTGGAATAATTATAATGTATAGAACCCAATACGTAATATTGGAGACCCGTGGATTGAAATAAAAGAATCGACAATGGAAGATTCCTGGTAACAATTATGTCCAGAAATGATGAGAGAGTTGTTAAATTTTGATAAAACACACCGGAAACTTTCACAAATGAATTGTTATCGTAATGAATGAACTAACCATATACATCAACAAAGAATATGTTAATGAGTTGATTGAATCTCACTCAGCACCGCTGTCAAATGAATACATAATTGAGCAACAATTGAGTAACAGAAAGTCGAGAGCCAACAGTGTCAATTATTTGATTTACCGGATTCGATTACTGTTTAAAGTTTATCTGCATAGCCGTAATGGCATATTATCTGCATGGCCGTGCATGGCATTAATAGGCATATTATCTGCATGGCCGTAATGGATCGTGCAACTACGTCACGAGCCGTGAGTCAAGAAACGGGATCTTTTGAAAGACAACAAGTGTCTGCACGAACAGTTCGACGACGTTTGCAGCAGCATGGACTTTCAGCTCGGAAACCATGGCTGTGGGCTTCCCTTGACGCTGCGTCATAGACAAGAGGGCCTTCAATAGTGTGATCAATGACGAACCTGGGCGCACGAATGACGAGACGTCATCTTTTCTCATGAAACCAGGTTCTGTGTACAGCATCATGATAGTCGCAACCGTGTTTGGCGGCATCGTGGTGAACGCACATTGGCAGCGTGCATTCATCATCGTCATACTGGCCAATCACCTGGCGTGATGGTATGGGGTGCCATTGGATACACATCTCGGTCACCTCTTGTTCGCATTGGTGGTGCTTTGAACAGTGCACGTTACATTTCTGGTGTGTTACGACCCGTGGCTCTACCCTTTATTCGAGCCCTGCGAAACCCTACGTTACAGCAGGATAATGCCCGACCGCATATTGCCGGTATTGTACGTATCTTCCTTGATACGGAACATGTTCGGCTGTTGCCCTGGCCAGCACGTTCTCCAGATCTTTCATCAATAGAAAACGCTTGTTCAATAGTTGCCGAGCGACTGGCTCGTCACCAAACGCCAGTCACTACGGTTGATGAACTGTGGCATCATGTTGAAGCTGCATGGGCATCTGTACCTGTACATGCAATCCAATCTCTGTTTGATTCAATTCCCAGGCGTATAACTGCTGTTATTACTGCCAGAGGTGGTTGTTGTGGGTACTGATTTCTCAAGATCTATCCAGGCAAATTTTTTGAAAATTTATTCACTTCTTATTTATAGTATAATATATTTGTTCAATAAATATCATTTTGTTATCTGCATTTCTTCCTGATGTAGCAATTTTAATGTCCAGTAGTGTTTTCTTGGAAACATCCATCACCTATGCTCTAGGACCAATATTTAGCGAGTTAGCCTAGAAGCTTCCAGAACCTTGGCGAAATTAGTGGATTTCCCCGCCAAGTCAGGTATAAATACCGCAGCCCGACATAGTTAGTAAGTTTTTGTGAAGACAGTCAGTTTTGTGAAGACGATTAGTCGTGACTGCTAGTTTTGTTAAGCTGTTGTCTGCCTGAGGTATTTGTGACCTGTGATTAGAAGCTGTTTCTTATTGTATGTGACGAATTGGAGCTGTATAATAGTTTTTGTTGCAGCTGGTATATCTAGTGGAATTTTTTATGAGCAAAAGTCTTGTTCATTGAGTGGTTGCTTTCTTCAACTCTCAATCCACACGAACCCCGAAGCTCGGTACATTATTATTGTTCACTATCTTAATATTCTTTCAAAACTTTAAAATCTAAAATGACTACAATGTTATGAAATTCATAAACTGAAAACTTACTTAAAAATTATTGGTAAAATTCTATTATTTTTCTATAAGTTTGCCCATATAAATCGATTTTGCTCCTGGTAAATTAATCAATATAGCAAAATTGATTAATAATAATAAATAAATCGTGAACAATTATTTATCTTAAACGTTAATTCATGTTGTAAAATAATTTTGATATATTCAAGTAATAAAATATGGGGGTGAATTTTAAAATGAATCTGAATGAAAGAAGTATACAAAAGTTTACCGTAGTTTTTAGAAGTTTTTCTGTACATGACTTTACAAAGAGAAAGTTAATAATGCCAAATTTGTCATTTTGTAACAATAAGAATCCCCCCCCCCTTGTTATCTTTCTAATATCCATTAATGCAAAATATTGTGTGATTTTGCAATGTATTTTGTGTACTCTGCTTGACAATGACGTCTTTATATTGCAATTATTTATAATTATTTATATAATTATATTCATAAAATGCTAATTTCTTAAGTTTAAAATAGAAAAAATAAAAATGACTTTTGAAATTTCATTAATAACAAACTTTTAATAATGTTAAATGTTGTGTTTCTTTTGAAAATTTCTTTTCGCTTCTCCCTTACATCATAAAAATACAATGGTCTTTTCTCCGTTAGTCATATTTCTATACTAATAATTTGATCGAAAACGTGTACCTTGAATTTTGAGACAGGCTGTTTAGTGTCCCAAAGCATAGTACATAAACTTGGAAGGGGTAAAAAACATCTTAGAAACCATAATTATAAATATAAAATCATAAGCAGAAACGCCATCCTCACTTGATAAAAAAAAATCATTATGATATACTAAAGTTTCAAGAAAGAATCCAATGTAAAACACACTTTAATTCGATGTCTACATCATGGAAAGTGATCAAAATCACTCACATTGACACAAGTCACCTAAGTGATATAAGTTGAGTTACATTGTTGAAGATAACTGACGTTTTACATATTATACTGAAGAGATGGAGACCTAAATGATATGAATTGTCAAACATTATGGTAGGTAATTGAAGTTTTGCAGATTGTGCAAAAGCAATGGAGACCTAAGCTATATGAACTGGAAAAACATTATTGAAGATAATTAATGTTTTGCTGATTGTACAGAAGCGACAGAGAACTATGTGATATGAAATGGCAAACATTATTGTAGATTTGTAGATATTTGACGATTTACAGATTGTAGCAGAAGCGATAGAGATTCATGCGACCATGTCCATTTCAGTATTTACTGGCATGTTGTACACAATGCTCTTCATGGCATCTTCTGAAAAAGTGACTAGCAGATCAATAAAATGTATCGCCTGACTAAGCTCTCACGCAAGATACCAACCCACACATTGAAAGTGAAGTTTTGTCTTGTGGTTAATAGCTCCACGATGATTATCTAAAGCTCCAATATGTGCGTTGTACGTACTGAACACCCTTTCATAGAAAAACTTTGCTTTACCAATGAATGAAACTGAGCTACAAAATTGGATGTCGGCCTGACTTTGCTATGGAAAATATTGTGCACACAAAAGTGAAAGAACGTGAATAGTCATATTTCTGCTCTGAATATTATTTTCTATAACTGAAAATCAGGTAAAGCATCGTTTTGCAGAAATCCAAGGACAATTGATCGAAAAATTCCGGTGACAGAAAAAAGCACAGATTAAGATTTTAGTCATCGAACAGACACTCTTTGATTATAAGTGTTCAAAATATTCGTGAGTACCAGCATACTTTCCTGCCCCTGTAGTCCAGAGTTGGGCTCTAAGTATCAGGTGGTAGCTGCCGGGGTGGTTGAGTCCTCGTAATTTAAAGTAAGAACCAAGCAGAAGACCATAAGAATTGCCATGCCAAACTCAGAGGTATTATTTCCCTTGGGTGACATTATGAGTTCGTAGCAACCCAGAATTCTAAAACATTCTGCAGAGTACGTGAGGGAACATTTTAAAATGTACCGATTGGATTTTCTTTGGTAATTTAGTCAAACGACTGGCCTCCATTTCAGTAGATGTCAATATACACTGCGTTTGCGAGACAATTGTTGCTGATTGCGCAGAGTCTACGATACACAAATTTTGACAACACACGTATATGTTTGCATCAGCTCTATGATTTCATCTTATGATCCGCCTATAGAATTGTGGTTAATATAAAACTGTTTTCTATGTCCTATTCTAGTTTGATCTAAAAGTTCTGAAGCACCCTATAATTATACATTCTAGGGATTTCTTTTTTATTTTTACAAAAATAAGTTTTTCCAAAAAAATTTGTGCAGTGTCATTGAATACGTAAACATGTTTTCATGTATTATATTTATTAATTGTGCTTTGATAAACTAGTTTTCCAAGCTGAGAATCTTTTTCATTGTGAATGCATTGTGAAACAAAATTTTCAGAAAAATAATTAACACAAACGTGCAATAGAACAGAAAACTTTCCAGTTTATAAAATTATTTGACCAAGCAAATACTTATAATACTTATAATTTCCTAAAATAATATTTCCTTATATGGTAAAGAGAATTCAGAGCACACTCATATAATGAAAGAGAAAATTTTCAATTGCTTTAAAGGTATGATATTTTGAAAAATAAAAAGAATATTATAGGAATAATTAAAATACATTTTCAGTAGTGTAATTAAAAGCCTTCTTCAATGTACACTTAACTAAATAATGACAAACAAGGTAAAAAAAACGCTTTGTTAAAAATAAACTTTAAGGATTCTTCCCAGGATTTAACAAATATTATGATTTAAACAACTTCAAAGAAGGATTTAGATACATTAATTGTCTTGGTGAAATGCAAAGAAACAAATGTTGAAAGTTGATAGATGGAGATGTTGTTTCATTAAGTTTAAACAACTATACTTTCAAAAGTTATAAATAAAGAAGCTTATATATTAGACAAGTTATTACACACTGCCCGACATGGAAAACTCAACACCAAGGAGTGTCCAGAAAATTATGCCAATTTCATTATAGACACACCTAACCGAGTTATACAAATGATATGAAATTCACAGCTATCCATCGCACGTAACACAAGATATAAAGTGAGGGACCTGCAGAGTGGGCAGTATTCACGCCATTATTGCTGCTTGAGAAATAACCGTTGAAAGTTTGTTTTTGTTGTAAAGGACGCCTCTAATTGCAGAGAATGCCAGGCCATTGATGACTGAGTCAGAAGCAGACGAGCTTACGAGGGGCATGGTGATCGGACTAAGAAGGAAAGATTTGTCCTTATAGAAAATCGAGTCAGACAGACACCTGATCGAATCTCACAAAGCACTGGTTGTGGCGAAGATGATTGGAAAAGGAACTGTAAAAGTTTGCGAAATGCCGGTGCAGACAGAGCAACATCATTACGCATGGATTGACGAGTACCGCGGGAAGCGGTGCCTTGCGCTCAAAGCATGTCTACCGAAATTCTGCAGCATGTGCAAGACACTTTAAATGCTCTCATATCAACCAGAACCATTTGCCACCGATTGGTTGCTAGTGACCTCCATTAGGAAGACTGACATTGACCCTGTGGCGATACTTATTACTTGCGTGTTATTTGCATTCATTAATAAGTCCTGCTGCCTTTAATATTTTATTTTAACAATAACAAATAACAATTTTCATAATTACATTCCAAAAATGAGTTGCACATCATAATACACTGGTTCCAATACGGTATACATACGACCGTATCCAAATAATAACTGAGCTAGATTCCCCATCGGATAGGGAAGACGCGCTTCTCTTTCCTCTTTAGGGATTTACTGTGGCTGAGTTGCCACAGACCTCACATCATAGACGCCAATGTCTGGAACGGTGTTGGATTAGAGTGATATGGATGACAAAGTATCACAGGATAGTCTCCTCAGGTGAGTCACGCTTCTGTTTCTTCAGTTGTAATCTCCGTATATGAGTGTGACATAGTCCTGGAAACAGGTCCAATCCTGCTATAATTGTGAAACACCCCATCACGGGATAGCTTGACATCATGGTTTGGAATGCCACTGCGTAAGATTCAAAGTCACCTGTTGTTCGTATTCACTGCACTGTGGCAACCCAACGTTTCTTGGATGATGTGCTGCAGCCGGTGACAATCCCCTATCATCAAGGGCTGCCCAATGCTCTTTATGAGCAGAATAATACTCAATCACACATTGCTGGCATCAGCCAACATGTCCTGCTGCTTCCCTAGCCTCTGTGCTCGCTAGATCTCTCACCAATTGGACACGTTTAGAATGTGATTGGACACCATTTTCAGACCTTACCATTGCCTCCTTAAGAAGACGCACTTCGACGAATGTTTGACAGGGAATGAAGAGCCATTCGTACTCTCATGGACACTGTGCCTAGATGTGTTTCTTCAAGTATCGCCGTTCAAGGTGGTCCTACAACCTACTGACCCTACCTTGTTCCCGCTCTTTTTTATGCATATCATTTCGAAATACAGATCATTTATTGTTCGTCCTATTTCTCTCTGTTTGCCAAGTTTTGTCACTTTCTGGCAACTCATTCTTGTCGTCCCATTTTCAGAGTTGTGCAGTGTAGAATAACTATTACATAGTATCTGTAAATCTAGAGATATATATCTACATTCAATTTTTAAAGCAAATTCTTTCTCACTCAATGAATCTTTATAGGAAAATATTTATATCTTTTATAGGAAAATATTTAAATCTTAGACGTATTGAATAATTGTGTATGAAAAGCTTAATAACTTTTTTCTTTATTAAATTCTTTTGTTGCATCAAAGTATTATTAGAGAGAGAGGGAGAGAAAGGGAAATCTCATAAGGAAAATAAATTAATTCAATTTATTATATTGCAGCATAGATGAGAAAGCACTTATTGATCTGCCAGCTTTTATTGACTTCATTTTAAACAAAACAGAGCTGAACAGCCTTTCTTATGTGGGGTGGTCCGAAGGTTCTACTTTGGGATTCGCATTGCTTTCGAACAGCCCATATTACAATGAAAAGGTAACGGTAGAAAATATAACATTTATTATATTATAAATACTAAGCGAAATTATTTTAAAACATTTTTAAAATATTTATTATTTCTGTTTGAGCCTATTGTTGAGGGTTTCGGAACAACATTGAAAGTGAGAAAATAACAACAACGAAATGGCAAGGCATCTTCCTTGTGGAGCATCGTTGGGTAGCTTCTCAGTCACTTTGCTGAAATCACTTTTTCCCTTTAAAATATATTTCTCAGTCTTCCTTCCTATACAAATTTTGCAATTCGATGAAAATTGTGAGAAATCTTGCAGCATTTAAATACGCCGACTGTCCGCAATAGAGACAGGATATAAAAATCAGTATATTTTTTTATCAATACTTATAGGAACTATAACTAGAAATAACATGATGTTTTTAGGTGCAAATGTATTTATGAAACATAACCAAGTTTTTCTTCATTATACTGATTTTGCACGTGAGTACGTGCGTAAACATTAAATGTAGACAGTTTTGTTAATATTTCTTCATATTTTATCAAATTTTTATAAACATTTTAAAAATACTGGTGTTATTATGTCCTTAAAATATTTTTGCAGAGCAGCAACACTAAAGGTATTGTATTCAAAGGTAATTCTGGAATTAACCTATTCCAAAAATAAAACAAAATGTCATTATAAGAATATTTAAATCACTTCACTCTGCTGACCATTAAAAATACTGCAGAACAAATTACTCCAGAACAAGAGGAGATTTTCTTATTTAACTGAATTTTTAGTTAGGTAGAAATAATGTACCTAAATATATTTTTCTCCAACACACACACACATTATATATATATATATATATATATATATATATATATATATATATATATATATATATATATATATATATATATATATATATAATGATCTGTGGATCAACAATAACTATAAAATAATTTTTAAAAATAGCTGTTACTTGCACGCTGTGAATATTTCGCCAATCCAGTGAGATGATTAAGAAATTGGGAGTCTATTTTCCTGTAGTCTACAGTGATCTAATCTTAATAAGTTCGGATTGGAGTTGTCAGTAGAGCATTTAAGTTTTTTGCTCTTTACGTTTACCTCTAATACTAGAATCCTGAAATAGTTATTGGTTAACGTTTATTTTATGCTAATTTCAAGAAATGAAAACATGTCATTTAAAATTTTTATTTTTTGAAAAATTAATAGCATTTATGTAAATAATAAATATGATATAAATAATTTATTTTTGTTCTTTGCATCATTTTACATCACATCATTAAATGATTGTTAATATACTTAACTAAAAGTAATATTTTAACTTCGTGATATTATTCAGAAAAAAATCAAATTCATAAACTAGAACTTTTAAATCATTAAACTTAATATTACATACATTGATAGAAAAGGAAAATGTGAATGTTTTTGTTAAATAGCATAAGCAAGCTTTAAACTTAGCTTTTTATAGTTTTTGCAAATTAGTAAATAATATGTTTTCCGAATGACATAGTCTTATAACTAAGCTATTGAGAAGAGTTTTTAAAATTATTGGAAATTAATAAAAGGTTAATATAAGGCTTTTAAATGCATGATACCACAACAAACAAGTTATCAAATGGGTTTTTGAAAAAAATATGAGGTTTTTAGGACATAAAATATTGACATAAGTAAGTTGTCAATTGGATATTATCATTAGTATGTATACAGATTAATTTTCGATTGCATAAGTAAGCTTTCAAATGGATTTCTGAAATTCTTACAAAATGAAGAAAAATAAGTCTTAGAATTCAAAATATAAGATGCTACTGAATCCATATCTAGGAGTTACTATTATTATTTTTTTCAATTTCCCTTGTAGCTTCCGATTGCTTTTTAACTTAAGATATTGAGAACTGATTATTGAAAAAAGAAATTCATAAAAAATGAAATTTTATAGAGAATTATATGTCAGAGAATTTAAATTTACTTAAAATCAATGTTCGTATGTATAGCGTAATTTTTTTTCCTCTTCTTTCAGATTGATCTTTTTGCTGCTTATGCTCCTGTAACATACTTAAAATTTTCTTCAGGCTTATTTGGATTATTTGCTCATATAGATTTTATTTTACAAGTAACGAAATATCACATTCTTTATTTATTTTTAATTAAAATACTTTTTTGTGACACTATATTTTTCTACCATAAAACAGCCAATTTATAAGGAGATTGGTTTGGTTGAGCTGCTACCTCATTCTGTGGCATTAGAACTGTTTTCGAAATACATATGTGGATCACCTTTACGAATTGTTTGTGAAGTAGTTTACTACAGTATACTGGGATTTGACCCATCCCAATTGAATAAAGTAAGTTTCATCTCTAAATTTATTTCAGAAACATTTGAATGCATTAAAATGTTATGATTGTTACTTTTAATAAAATAAAATTAATTTAAAATATTTTTAAAATATTATCAATTAATATAAGACTTTCTAGTTTAACATGATTTACATTTGTTGTTTGAAATCATATTTTATGCATATTTTCTGTAATGCAAACTTGAACTTTCTCTTCGTAAATGTACATAATATAGAAAAGCTTTAAATCAGTGATCTTAAGGGAAAACATAGGTCGAAGAAAGAAAGGAAACGTGGTCATTGAATGAGACAAGTTTTGAAGATTCTGTTGTTGTTACTTATGACACTTGGACAACGCTCTGCCGACAGATATTCGAATTCGGATGCATCTTTCGATTTAATCAGAGCACTAGGAAGGTACGACTTTACTCTAAATATTCTTCCGACAGTCAGTTTTTGACAGTCATCTGGAGGGAAAAGTAATTTTCTCTACTCCCAGAAAATTAATGAATCAACTCTTGAAAATTACCTATAAAATCGTCTCCTTGGGTGCTAAGCTTCGAAAATCACTAATTATTATATATTCCAAAAAATATCACATTTATATTTGAAATTCAGGGGAAACTGAATCGCCATTTTAATGATAGAGACAATATTTTCTGTAGAAATTTCCGTTTTTCCGATATCATTTATAAAGATTATGTTAATTTGCTGTTGAAGATGACATTATAAATTTATGAACATGGTCCAAATAAAAGCCACCATTAGACATGTTTAATGAAAGTACTTTAAGTGATCAGATAGTCTAGTCGAATTCTAAAAGAGAAAAAAGTAGAGAAATGCAACTCTTCAAGAAACTAAGTAACAGATGCCGTATAATATTTATATATATATATACTTTTTTTAGTTTAGGGATATTTTTGACATATTTATATTATTTGTCTGGGAATTTAGATTTCTCAGTGTCCTAAAGACAAAGAATGAAAAGATAATTGATGAAAATTTATTTCTCCAACCAAAGTTTATATGGTTGCAGGATTATACTACGGAGCAATCAAGAACACTTTATTTTAACAATACATTTTCATATGAATTTTTGGGAGAATAATTTGAGGGAGTTTTATATTTTAAATAATTTATAATTCATTCGTAATATGTTTAGTTAGATTTAAATAACTTATTAAAAATTATGACGTTGTGGTGGTATTTTTAATAGTAAAAAAATTCAAAATTGATGCAAAATTTTAGGACATCTGTGTTCAAGCATTAATATTCAGTTGCATTAATATTCAGTTCATAAATAATGCTTTAGAAATTCTCACAGATTTTTTTCACAAAATGAGAAAAGGTATACTGTTTTTACAGAATGAGAAATCACAATGAATGCTTTAAAACATCGAAAATGTCCCAATATCATGCAACCAAAAAGTCCAACTTCAGTGACTTTTCTATGTACTATGAGCAGAAAAGATATTGTAATGTTTCTCTCTCAACCCATTTCTTCTCAGAAGGTACCATAACAAGCGTTTCTATTTACACCTTAGCGTTTTATAGGATTTTGAAGTCTGGATTAAAAGTGTAGCGCAGGATAAACAATGCATACCTTCTATGCGTGTATTTTGCGTTAGTTTTTATTCTACTCAAATAAAAAATAATGCAAAATAGATATTTGAGTTTATAATTTAATCACAACATATATCCTTGAATATTAACCTTGAGAAGAGCTGACAAAATGAACATAAAGCATCCCTACCACAACGTTGTTTCTCTCCTAAAAATAAGGATCATAATTACTCATAAGCTATTTAATAATCTCATTCTGAAAAAGTTTTTTCATGTATTATAATATCGTCAAAGTATGTAGATACACCTGGTAGATCCATTAATATTTGATCTAATATTCTGTGGAATTCACTAGGAGCAGATTTGATGCCAAAAGATAGTCGATTTATTTGAAAAGTTCCTTGATGTGTTGATATAGTTTGAATTACCTTGCTTTCATCATCAACCACTACGTGTAAATATGCTTTGTATAAGTCTAGAGTGCAGAAAAATTTAGAGTTCCGAAGACTATTCAGTATTTCATCTTTTTTGGGATTGAATAATGTGCACCTTATAGTTGATGGTTTAAAGCTACTTTATAGTCAACACATAATCGAACACTACCATCAGGCTTGGGTATAACAACAAGAGGCGAACCCTAGTCGCTACAATCTACTTTTTTAATTATCTTATCTTGCTCAAGTATTTCTAGCTCTTCGTCAACTTTCTAGCATAAAGCAAAAGGTACTTCTCTAGCTTTTAAAAATACAGGTTTCGAATTTTCTGGGAGTTATAATGAACACGTAAAATTAGGTATTTTTCCCACTTTTTGTTCAAACACAGTAGGAAATTGTTTTATAATGTCATCAGAAATATTTACTGTATTTATTTGAATTTCTTCAGGTTGATAAAACTTATCGATATTTATTTTTAAATGTCGAATCCATATTCTTCCCAACTCTGGTGTAAACATATCTGGAACTGTATGTAAAGTTTCTGTACTTGTGAGATTTTTATATTTGACTAAAACTTCGATTAAACCTAATGGTTCGAAAATTCCGTGAGTGTAAGATCGAAACTTCACATCTGTAGGTTGTAAAACTATTGTTAAATTCAGAAAATTGAAAGCTTGTTTAGGTAAAAGTGAAATTCATGCTCCGGAATCGACTTCAAATTTTTGTATTTCACCATCTATCAGCACATTAACCCAGAATTTTTCAGAGTCAGTTGTAAATTTCAAAATATCAACAACTTTAGTCCTATTAGAAAAAATATTGACTGCATCGATATCTGTAACATATTCATCTTTTTCAACAGATTGAATTTCACTAGCCTCTTTTTTTTCAGCAGTGTTGAAAAACAGACTTTTTGAACGTGTACCTTTCGCTTACAAAGTGTACAGTATAATTTTGTTATGTCAGCACGACATTCTCAAGAAAGGTTATTTGAATGTCCGCATCGTAAGCATGTATTGTAAATACCAAGTTCAGGAAATTTAGTGTTGATGTAAATCTATCTCGAGAATTTGACCTGTTTCGTTTTTGAGAAAAATCTCGCTTTGTAACATTTGAGTGATTTGTTTTAAAAGTACTTTCGAGTTCTTAAAATTATATTAATTTCGTCTGATTTTCCACTAAAATTGTGTTTCGATAATTCTCTGTTGTTTATTTTCGAAGCTTTTAAAGCTAAAGATTGTTGAATAGCTACATAGAATGTTAGATTTGAAACCATTAAAAGTTTCTCTCAAATAAAGTCATCTCTTAATCCTCTAATAAACTGTGCTCTCAAAAATAAATTAGCAACAGATTTTTCACATTCACAATTAAAATCACAAGTAGAAGTAAATTTTCGAGGTGCGGCAACATAATCAGAAATACATTCGTTTTCGTTTTGAAAACGAGATAGACTTCTGTGTTGTTCGATAATAACATTAGATTTAGGACATAAATGCTTTCAAGAACAGAAATTATAATACGATAAATCACTCGGAATTTTAGGTTCAATTAAAGAACACAAAAGATTATAATGTTCAGATCCAATGCAGTTCAGTAGTATATTAAAACACAAATCTTTATCTTCGAAAACATTTTTGATTTGTAAATAATTTTGAAATCTTTGTTTATATTGCAAAAATGTTTCTGCTGAAGAATTAAAACATTCGAAATTTGATAAAAATTTTATCGTACCTTTTTCTTGAAGATCTGGAATGTCCTTACTTCGTTCTTGTTTCAAAATAAGATCGGCAAGTCGATCATTACTTGTTGTAATTAACTTTAATAAAGTTGAAAAATGTTCTGTATCCATATTTTTTTGTTTATCCTCGTCACCAATTTATTGTAGTGTATTTTATAGTAATGTTCATTGAAGCAGCCGGAATGTAATAATTATTTTAGTCAAAAATGGGACGACACAATTATACACATATACAAGTATTGACATTATCGAATTGTTCTGTTTGTAAACATTCTTATTGTTGCCACTGTCATTGTATTGTCAACTTCCTTTTAGTATTTTATATGCTTGTATTTCTATTAATTATAATTATTGGGTTTGGCAACTTCTTCATTCTATTTACTATATCAGTTTTAGTTACGGATTTAAAAATATGTTGCGTTTTCTGGCTATGTCGGCCGATTTAAATATTTCTTGTAAATAATTATATGTGCTTATGTAGTGAAATTCAATGTTGCGCTTCAAATAAAGGATTAAAACTTTAAAAAGTATTATGATTTGTGACATCTGGCGTCCGTGGACACGACTGGTTCTAAAGTTTTAAACGGAAATCTATAAACAAGGTACGATATTATTTTATAGATTTGATTGCTTTATTTAAGTATTTTAACTATGGAAGCATTGAAACTCAAACGAAAAGCTTTACGCACAACATTTACGATCACTGCAAAGACTAATGATGAGGAAATTACGAAATCGAAAGCAGATGTTATTAAACTTCGTGTATTAAGTACGCAACTGACTGATAAATTTCAACGCTTAGATACGACACAGGAATCTATTTCTGATCTGTTGCTTAATGAAAACAAAGGAGATATGTATTCTAAAGATTTTAGTGAGGCCGAAATTTAAAAGACCGGTATTTATCTTTGAAATCGAAGATTGAAAACTTCGAAAATGATACTGATTCACAATCGGTTATATCATATTGTGATCGAAAATATCGCTTACCTAAGTTAGAATTAAAGAAATTTGATTGCGATATAAATCCTTTCTTGGGATTCTGGAGTTAGTTTTCTAGAATTCAAGAAGAGGAAGACATGCCACCTGAAGACAAATTCTAATATTTGATCTAGGCGATTGTTCCTGGAACTTCAGCTGCCAGTTTAATAGGGAGTTCCCCACCTACGGCTGAAAATTATCCTGAAGCGATTGAGTTACTCAAGGAATGATTCAGTAGAAAAGATCTACTAGTTCAAGTTTACGTAAGAGAATTACTTCTGAAGATTAGGATGGTAATGAAAATGCCCTTAGTGGACGGAAGTGTGTTGATTTAACAACTTTATATGATCAATTAAAGTCGCATCTACAAGCGTTAGACACGTTGGGTAGACCTAAAGATAAGTTTGCAAATTTTACCGCCTCTAGCGGAATCTTGCCTTCCTGAGCATATGTTGAGAGCTACTCCAACTTCTACTCCAAGAAGCCTGGTGCAACTAAATTAGATTGGGACGATGAATTACCATCAGATATGTTATTAAGCTATCGGCGTTGGGATAGACATTTAGATCTTAATAATAAATCCAGAATTCTTCGTAGAATACTGAGTGGAAGTGTAGAAAATGCTACCATGCACATATTTACAGATGCTTCGGCATATGGGTATGTTTGCTGTGCTTTCTTTCGATGCGAATTGGACCAGGAAGTAAGAGACTCGTTGGTTTCAGCAAAATCTAGAGTAGCTCCCATTAAGAAACCTAGAATTATACGTCTGGAGCTTTTAGGAGCTGCCATTGTAGATAGAATTGCATCGATAATATTAGAAGCTTTGAATTTGCTTTTGAAGACATATTTTTGGACTGATTTAATGATAATCTTAGCATGGATTAATAACTCAGAGCCCTGGAATACATTTGTGGGTAACAGGATTAAAGAAATACGAAAACTAACAAATGTAGAAGATTGGTGATTTGTCCCTGGAGATATAAATCCAGCAGATTTACCTTCACGCTCATGTAATTGATCTGAACTTTTACAGAGTCGTTGGTGGGAGGATCCAAAATGGCTCTATGAAGGCCCAGATGTTTGGCCATACAAAGAGATAATGAAGAGGCAATGGTGGAACGTTGAAATACTGTTGTCGTGAACCTGAACGTAGAATTGAAAGAAAATTTTGGAGAAAGATTTTTACACTTTTCCACTTGTCCCAGGATCATTCGCATGACTGCTTGTATATTGAGATTTTGCCAGAATATCAGAGTACAAGTTGACAAAGTAACTGTAGCACGAAGAAATTGAAAGAGCCAAAGAAGCTCTGATACGAATAATCCAATTAGAATGGTCATCAGATAAACGGGAGAAGTATACCCAAATAATTAAGTTTTACGAAGAAAATAACATCTTGAAGGTTCGATCAAGACTAATTCTTGGACAAGATACAGAGGACTTTATTAGACCCATTGTTCTACTAGATAATCCAATTGTGAGGAGACTCATTGATTATACCCATAAAGAACTTCATCATGCTGGAGTACAAATTACCTTGTCTCATCTACGTGAACGATTTTGTATTCCTTGGGGCCGGAGGATCGTTAAAGAAGTATTGCAAAGGTGTGTAATATGTAAGAAGCATACATCAAAGCCTATAGGGCCAATTGTTCCTGCTCCACTTCCTGTTGATAGAATGAATCACGTCGCTGCGTTTGAAGTGACCGGAGGTGATCTAGCAGGACCTATTTTCTTGAAAAGAGGTGAAATAGCTTGGATCGTGATCTTCACATGTGCAGTATACCATGCTATACACTTAGAATTAGTGACATCTTTATCCACCGAAGCATTTATACAAGCTATGCGGCGATTTTTTGCAGGAAGAGGACGTAGTTCTGTTATGTACTTAGATAAAGGAACTCATTTTTTGGGAACGTCCATGTCTCTCAGCACCCTAAAATGGGAAGAAGTTATTGCTGAATGTGCTATTCAAAAGATTAAATGGCATTTTAATCCACCAGCTGCACCATGAGATGGAAGTTGGTGGGGGAGAATGATAGGCATCGTTAAACAGCTTTTGAGGAAATTATTTGGACGGGCTTGTGTAACGTACGGAGAAATTGTTACTTTGCTTTGCGAATGTGAAAGTATGGTCAATGAACGTCCACTTACATACCTTTATGATGATCCAAATGAGTTGAGGGCTCTCAAACCTTCAGACTTCCTACAAGATATAAAAGGAAATGAAAGTGTCGACTTGGACATTGTAGACGCAAAACATCTGCGTAAACGCGTTCGTTAATTACAAATCTTACGCTGTCAATTACGCCAACGGTTCCAAAAGGAATATTTGGCAGAACTTATAAGAAATAAAAGGTTACCATCAAAAAGACATATCCTGTCGCCTGGAGATGGGGTTCTTATTGGTTCAGACAATGCGAACGTTTAAACTGGCCTTTGGGACGTGTAATTGAGCTGTTCAAAGGCCAAAAATAACATCGAGAGAGTCGCTAAATTACATATAGCCAATGGAGAAATCATTCGACCGATACAAAGAATCTATCCCTTAGAAATGAGTCCGACTGAAATATCAGAAGTCCTACCTGAAAAATATAGAAAATGACGCTTATATTACTGCTGATAACAACCGCGTGTCCACTAATTCGAATAAGACGTCTTCACAAGCTGATGAGCATCGGGAAGGACAATCACAGACTATTAAGAAAACCCGCTTTGGTCGAAGAGTTATTCTTGTGAAACGATTGGACTTGTGAACTATTCTAATGACTAATTTTCTGTGTGTTAAGTATAACATTTTCTTTTCGTTATTATTTTTTTGTAAGTGACGTTTTGTATACAAATATGAATGTTTATACGCAATACAAAAGGTGGGAGAATGTTGCCACTGCCATCGTATTGTCATCTTCCTGTTAGTGTTTTATATGCTCGTATTTCTATTAATTATAATTTTGGGTTTGGCAACTTCTTCATTCTATTTACTATATCAGTTTCAGTTATGGATTTAAAAATATGTTACGTTTTCTGGCTATGTCTGCCGTTTTAAATATTTCTTGAAAATTGTTACATGTGCTTGTGCAGTGAAATTCAATGTTGTGCTTATTAAAGGATTAAAACTTTAAAAAGTATTACGATTTGTGACACTTATAATCTCGATCTAAGAGTGTTTTGCTTACTTGCGTTTTTAAGAATACTACATGTACGTCGTCAGAATCTAGCATATTTATAAACATAATGCCCTGCTTATAATAAATCTATAATTACGAAATAATGCTAAGTGAAGCAGCGCAGCCCATATTGCCAGCCTAGCTGGCACACGACAACAACAACAAATAATGCAGCTTTTAAAAAAAATTCACAAATATTGGTTTGCAAATAAGTTTTGAAGTAAGAAATTAAATTTTTTCTATCATTTTACATCATAATGTATCATGAAATAAATGCATAAAGTATTCACACAATATATGTAACCGAACAAATATGTATCCTTCATGTTCTTGCAATGATGATCCATCAATAATGTTTCAATTACAGACGAGGCTTTCAGTATACTTTAATCGTTACTTTGCTGGCGAGTCCACAAAAACTACAATACATTACGGCCAGGTAAACAGAATTATTGAAATATTAAATTTGTATTTCATTAGATTTATAAGTAACAATTGTTTCATATTTGCATACCATAATTTCTTTTACAGTTAGCATATGCTCCTGAATTCCAAATGTATGATTACTATGCAGATAATTTAGCACATTATAATCAGGTAAGTAAAATTATATTCACAAGTAACATTTATGCCCTAATTCACTTAATTGATAAATGTAATGATTGTTTTTGATTACCAATAGGATTAGAGGTATTCGGGTACTCTGATTAATTTTAAATTTTCCCTGCAAAATAAAGAGAGATAATGAGATAAAATCAATTTAATTCACTTATAAATAAGCATTTGACTCTGAATTCTTCTCTCAGACGTTATATATTTCTTTCTTCTCTCTCTTTCTATCATTTTCATTAAAAAAAGTTATTTGAAAGTTTTGTTACGATAAAATCGCAATCTAATAAAAAATTTAAAATTTTTGATTTAATTATACAGATTTTATGTGAAAATCCTATTAATATTTTATTATAACTATAAATTGTTTTACGAACAATACGTTGTTAATATTATTTTATATTAAATATTTATTTTGATATTTAATATTATTTATTTTTTTCATATTATTATTAAATAATGCAGTTAACAAGATTCTGGATTTCACATAATTCTTCCCATTGGTTTAAAAAAATATCTTTCTTACGAATAAATATATTAAACTGATATTGAACTCTTAAAAGAAGAAAAATCATAAAAATTTCATTAAAACTCCGAACAAGAAAAGTAAGTTTCACGCAAAAAATATTGTTCGTATAATAGAACAAGAATGTACAGCGCTTCAGAGTTCGTGTTGATCTAGAATCGATAAAGCTGTCTCTTAAACTTCAAAAGACTTTTATTACAACAAATTCTGCAAGATAAGAGAAATTCCATTTGTAGATGTCCCAAATACACAAGTCTCTAATGCCTCAGACTGATAACAGCTTATATACCCTTGACCATATGTTCCCAAAGTGGTCCAAGTGGACCCCTAGGAGTCCATAGAAGACCCCACGGGGGTCCACGTAGATCTGAAAAGAAAACAGGGGTTCACAAGCTGTAAGTGGGGGTCCACGAAAAATTTTCTATTTTCATAATAAAGAACAAAAATTTTGTGGCTTGGATTTACTTATCAACGTAGACAGGTAGCATCATTCACTAGGTAGGTACTCAAAATTATTCGAGATTCAGTTCAAACATAGAGTTGAATAGAAAAATTCTGATTAGGTGGTCAGCTTAATACCAAACTCCCATGTTTAAACAATTTATAAGGAAATTAGGTTCCACTGATTTTGATTTAAATTACGATAAGGAGCTAGTCTATCAATGAACTAACTTCACTTTTCAAGTAGGTGATTTGCTTATATGAACGAAAACGTCGTTCTTAAGATTGTGTATGGTCCATCACAGTTGGTTTGCAAATGCGGAGAAAGTTCGTCGTCGATTCCGGTTCTACAACCAAACTTTGTTACCTTCCTGAAATTCATATCCCGTCGCTGATGTATTATACTTCGTCTTCAATTTCTCAGCCGCTAAGTTGGTTAGATTTTGAGCAAAGTTAGGGACATCTGCAAGACGTGCCATGAGATCTCGAAGGTATTGTTTTGGAATGAAGATGCATTCCCTGGACTAATGTTGGTAATTTCTGGAAATCATAAGTAAGATAGTTTTCAAGATGTTCTTGGTGAAAAGGTGTGGTCTGCTTATTGTCTATTTCGAGAATTTTGTACATTACTTTAAATGCAACAGAGATAAAATTCGTGCCTTCATCCCAATGAATGTATAAGAATGCACCGAATCTGGAAAGTATTGCTGTACGAGAACCTCTGCTATTGTATTAGCTTTTGATGGGGGATTGAAAACGCTTCAGGGAACTTAATAAAGTAGTATATTATAACTCGGATGTATTCGTTGCCATTTGAAAATTGTGACAGAGAACCAAAATTGTACAGTGCAATTAGATCGAAAATTGCTTCTACGTTGTACTGATGCCTCTCTACAATGTTTCTTTAGTTTTCTTACGAGCTAAGCAGTCATCACATATTGCCTCGACTTGCTCCAACAGAAGAAATTCTCGAATTTTCTGTAAATTCTTCATCATTCTGAAGTGGCATCAAAACTTTTGATTTTCGAAGTACAAACTGCCATTTGAAGTTACGAATTTCCATTTCCTGATTAACACGCTATTTCTAATATGGAGTAAGTCTCACAGAGCCCAATACTGTTTAGTAGAATGTTTTTCATCATTCTGGAAGATTCTCTTAATTACAAAATTGGATTTATACTTGTATCCACTTTTTGGGAATCTCTAAGCCCTTCATCACTCCATGGGTCTGGTTTTCATATCGGTGTAACAGTAACTTGTAACGAAATATTTAATAGTCGATATTTGTTCTCATCTTAAGAACTATAATGGCAGCTTTCCTTAAAAGGTTTCCTTGATAATGTGTCAACATATTTATGGAGAGTGACTTTGAAATACATTAATGTAATGGAAAACTCCTAAAACCATCTTATCCAATTGGTTACCCGATCTTCTGGATTTTTAAAATTTAAAAAGCTCGGTTAAGGATGCATGATCTGTCCGTTAGCAAGAATTAGCTTCCGTAGAGATACTGATAGAAATGTTTTATGCCTTTAACAATTTCCAGCAGTTTCTTCCTTATACACTGTCTCAACTTTTCAACCCCCACCTGACACCAGTTTTGTGTTTACAAATTTGTGACAATAGCGTTTCACAAATATTTAAAGTTACCAATTTTAAGTATCATTCAAAAGAAATTACAACGATATGAGTAAATAAAAGGAATATGATTAAAAAAAACTTTTTAGAATATTTAGATTTCGTTTTACCTTTATTAAAATATTTTGGGAGTTGTAGTGCCAGTTTATATTAGTTTCATTATTTGAATTCAATTAATGAAACTAATGTAAACTGCGTGCAGCCTAGCAAATAATAATTTATATGAACTGATTTTCATTCAGAACTAGTTTTCATTACAGGGGCATTTTGCATATTTTTTCCACGTGTAGGTTAAATTAATTCTTTGTTGTAGACATAGTTCACACAAATTTTTTATTCGTCACAATATTGGAAAGTCAGTTTTATTTTTCTAATAAATGTTGCTTTTCAAGGGTTTTCTTACAAGTTAATTTTAAACGATTTATAGGTTTAATTGTTACAAATAATTATTGCAATAAACAATAATTGCAAAACTGCTAGAAAATTGTTTCCCTAAAATTAGGGCTACAAAAACATTTCAATAGTTAAAAATCAATTTATGATGAAATAATTTGAATCCTATTATAGGATGATTATTAAATGAGGCATTGTTATCGGAGTGTCGACGATAATTTTTTATTCCCATAGCTAAAATTTTTTTAAACTGTTTATATTGTTCGATTCTTGTTTGACGTCAATGTTGTTGTTGTTTATGACATTTGGGCAAGCCACATTTGCTAACCGACAGATATAAGAAATTAAATTAGAATTGTGGGTCTTTCGTTTAACCAGAGTACCATGAAGGTGAAAGTATAGCTTTGCACTAAGACTCCGTCGATAGATGGCACCACCAGAAGATTCACTTCTCAATTTTGACTTTGTTCTGGAGGGGGAGGAAATTTTCTCCAGATCATTACACCCATGATAACTGTTCAATGCCTTCCTCAGGACTTTCTATTCCACAGAATTAATGAGCATGTATCTCGTATATACTTGGTGAGCCTTTAGTGGCATTGGGAATCGAACCCAGCCCTTTCGGACGGAAAGCCAATGGGCTAATCAATAGGCTACCACGGCCAGTGGTCGCCTGGTTATTTAAGGTGCCATTCTCATTAATGGAAGGTAGTGAGTTCGAATCTTAGCTTAACCGAAGATCTGTCATGTTCGCTAATGGCGGCCTGCTGAAGCACGTTAAAACTGGGCAATGTCCTCCAAGTAAAATGATACCTCTAGGGATTGCATTTCAAGTATTGGGATCTTCTGCTTGGTATTTATTGCTTCAAAATCATGAATACTCCACCCGGCTGCTTCCATTAACTGGTAAAACTTAAATCAGGGCAAGGTTTCGGAAAGCAGGCTGGTGAAACAATAACAAGTAATGAGCGCTTTTATCCATAAAACTTCAAAGAACCTATTTTCAATGACATTTATCCAGAACGTACAAGCGCAAATTTGGTCTTTCATTGTTCGAAAAAGTTTGAGACAGAACCATGAACTTTTCCATACGAAGATAGTAAGCATCAAACTTCTATTTCAGGCTGAAAAAAAAACGTCAGATTTTTTCCTAAGTTTAAAACCAGTAGCTGTTTGAAATAATTTTTATTATCTAATTCATATTTGTATTCTAAGAGTATACTTCATTGAAAATGAGCCCATATTTTCGTTCGACAAATAAAACCATAGACAACCCAGAATAAACGCTTTGAGAGACATACATGCAGTAGTTCAGCAGTGATTGGAATCGAGTCAAGAACAATCCATTCCAAAGAAACTGATCATACCTCGAGATTACAGTGAGCTCAAAATATCAATACCTTTGAAACTGTGTAAAAGACAACCAAGCAAAACTAAGCCATTGTGATGCATTTAAACCTATGATGCATTTTTACGTTCAGGATTGGATTTTTCGTAATTAGTGGATAATATTACTTAATCTCAAGAAAGATAATGATAAGACTTCGAATCACTTATTCTGACATACAAACATAAAATTGAGAAGGAGTCTATCCCAATTGGTTAACAGGTTCTGCTGTTAACCAAGTGGGATAGACCAACATCAAAAGAGCGAACACCATCCCTCATAAAGCTGCACAGCGGCCTGCATTTGATGAAACAAGGTGAACTCTATCTAAAATTTAAAAAGCAACAAGGCTTAAGAGCTTGCAGTGGTCTACTCTGTAGACTTACAAGATAAAGTAGGATACATATAAGAAAAACAAATTTAAAAAATGTGAATAGAAAAAATAGTAAAGTAAAAATAGAAATAATATAAGTCCTAAAAGAATAAATGTCGAAATAAAAATTAAAAGAGTTTAAATAAGCATACAGAAATTTGTATTACTTGTTCGTTTGGAGGGTTGAGTTCAAGACATTTCAGTTCATTGTGAGTTTGGCGATGCTTATGAACAGATGTGAGGCTCCACTGGCGGATTTTCTGTGTAATAAACTGCCCAGTTGTTGATTCAGGCGTTGTTGGAAAAATTGCCCTCACCATCCGTAGGTGCTGATGAGTCGCAGACCTACTTTGACTGATACAGAAATATCGACCTCCGATTTCTCAACAGTGATAGCAAAATAAATTTGCATTTTTTCTGCTAAAAAAGCAGTGCAGCCCTACTACGGGTACACAGTGTTAATTTTACGAAATTCAAAAACATTATATCAGTACTTTGTAAATATATTTATTTCTAGAAAAACATTTTATGTTATTGGTTCTCCGTGTAAATTTTTAAACTAACAATGTTATAGTTTATTCTCTTCTCTACGAGGTTTGCCAGCTGGCAGTCGAATAGTTGCGTTCTTGTCTTTGGTTCAACAGTTCGTTAGTTTGCACCCAATTTGGACCAGGATATTTGCTCGGAATCTACTTTAAATTGTATGTCTCTATCTAATTAGCCTTTTCTAAAAGGGTCATTTTCTTGGAAAAAGCATGTTGAGTGAGAAACTTTATGGTCTCTGTAATGACAATCTTTCTCTCTTTGAATTTTAATATGTAAACCCAATTTCCTAGTACATTATTCAAAACTTTACGATGCTAATAATTATTATTCCTGATATTTATTCAAATAGTTTTCATGCGAAAATTTGAATTAAAATCTTTGTGTAATGGAATTCAATAAGTTTGCATTTTCCTATAAAATAATGAAATCTAAAGGTCAAACAGCTTTTTTAAGCACATAAAAGCTTATAAATTAAATAATATCTTTATATCAAAATCCTTAATAAAATTGAATATATTCTTAAGTGCCACTAAGTGTATAATTATGTATCTTAAGATATATCCCCTGAAAATGAGAATATATGGCACGAAGTATTTTTGAACAAATTATAGCGTATTTTATCCATAAATAATATGAAAATAGACAAAGCACCCGCTCAATATATTAAGAATAATATATTCATTAAAATATAACTTGTAAACAAACATAAATTTCATTTTTAATGAAAAAGAAACATCTTAAAATCTCGTGTAATTTCGATATATCGTACATCATTATTCTGCATAAATTTGTGAAAAAATTCCTTAGTGAGCAAAAGCTAATATTCCTGGTTTTAAAACAAGCAATTTCCAGAGAATATTAAGAAATAAGTAAATTCAAAAGCATTGTTCAGATGAAAAAGTACATAGCATCATATATCATAGAAATTTTTTGGTACTTAACGAAGTTATCAGCCATCCCAATTAATCCAACATGATATTCCTCAAATCTTTATTGTAGTAACTCTCTTCATTATTGTAACAATTTTTGTTTTCCATTTCTCAAGAAGTGAAGCGGAATCCATTATTTTCGGCACATATAATCCAAGATGCCAAATTATGAGTTTGATGACTTTTTGGCTGATTTTTTTATGTATCTGGCAACATGCTTTTATTATGTCATAGATATGAAGACCTATAAGAATTATACAAAAAAATCTATTTTGGCAACTCTAAAATTTATGTCATCGCGCAGTCACAATACGTCATCTTGGAAACATTTCTTTATTGTGAAAAAAATTCAGAATTTAGTATTCTGGAATATACGGCAATTGTGCTTCATTTTCTTCCAAGAAAGAGGTTTTCGCTTTCCAATTTGGGTAAATTCACACGAAATGAAACTCTATATCAAAGGGAATATGGGCACTGTGACGTAAAGCTTACAACAATGCTAGAATCGGTCCAGTGAGTCGAGAATTCTTTTTGAAACCACTTCGATTTATTTACTGTTGGGAATGAAATGCTGTGAACAGTGAGCAGTAGTGATAAAAATAGACTGGAATAGTTTCATGTGAGTTCCTTATATATGCTACAGCAGCTTCAGGTGGTGTAAAAACAAAATTGCAGTTGTTACTTATGACGCTTGGACAGGTCAAGCTCGCTATGCCTATGCATATTTAAGTCAGTAGGTCTTTCGGTTATCCAGAAAACCTCACGAAGGTGAAATTATGTCTTTGCACTAAGGCACCTCCAATAGATGGCACCAGAGGAGACACTTCCTCAATTTTGATCTGGAGGGGAAAGAAACTTTCTCCAGACCATTACAAGCACGGTAACTGTTCAATCACGGTCCAGAGGACTTTAATAAGCACATATATCCTACGCACTTAGTGGGTCTTTGACAGCATTGGGAATCGAATCTCGGAAGGCCCTAAGCAATAGGCTACCATGATCACTAAGTTATAAAATTCATTGCAGACTACATTATAATCTATCACTTAAATTTGACTTTCTTGATGACAAATTTGGCGTTGGAGGCCTCTAACTTACGTTAATACCAATTTCTTTTTTTATTGAAGATAAGATATGGATAAAAACACTTAGTGAATAATTCAAATATTTTTCATGATTTGTTTCTAGAAATGGAGGATAATTTTAAAGAAATTTCTAAAGCTTGTTATATTTTTCCTTGGTAGGCAAAATGCATTTACAAAATATTTTGCTGGCATCTGTAACGAAAACTAATTTAGGAAATATTAAAAAATTATGTATAAAGTACAAGAAATGCTTATAAAACGTGTATGTTTATTATTGCTAAAGCATATTTTCAAAATTTATTCATAATAAAAATTCCTGATTTTGTTGTGAATAAAAAATAATGATTTATCTATGTGTTTTCTCATTTTAGAAAAACACATAAAAAAAATTTTTTAAGGAAATTAAGCAACTATATAAAAAGTCCTTTTAAGAAATTAAATTTGACCCTCAGTATTTCTGGCCAATTGTGTTTAATTTTAGAAGATAAAGAAACAAAAAATTCTTAAATAATATACATTGAGAAAATTGTTTAAGTTTTATCAAATAATATTGAAAATACTTATTGTAAAATACTAAATAATATTCAATCATCACAAGCTAAACCAATTATGAGAATCTTATGCTACAAAATAAAAGTTGATCCAAACTAATATTTCAGATTACCGCAAATAAAATATCTCTAAGAAAAGACCTTTTGACATAAATTATAAAGTAGCTTCAATTGAATCAATCAAGATCTTAGCAATAACTTGAAAACTCTCATCAAATTAAATGCTAGTCAATAAATAATTTGAATAATGAGAAAATTCATTTTAAGGGAATATATAGTTCTAATAATTTATCTAGACTCTTAATTAGTGAGATAGAGTTAAAAAAGAGATAAGTGATAGAGACAATGATAGGATTAAAAAGTGAGACACAAAATCATTCAATAAATAGCTCTGATTGTGAGGTCCTATTCTCTTTTAAATAAATTGAACCTAAATAAGATTATTTCCAGTATGTTCTTTGCTGCATATCTCTACCAACTATAAAATTATTAAACGCATCATAACAAGGTCAACAACTGAGCTGGCGCCCTCTTCTTTGCACAACTCCAGTGAGGGGCACATTGCGATTACCCTCTTATCTTACACTTTTCACTTACCATTAGTGAACACGATGGATCTTCAGCTGGGTCAGGAATAGAACTCGTCACCTCCTAGTAAAGTCAACGACGCTATTCCCAAATAGATTCTAATGACCTTTTTTAAATAAAAATAAGCATCTGAAGCGACACTAACTTTCATGTACATTATGCAACTGCTAATAAACGCGGGCACTTTTTGTTAGTTACAATTTTTATTTATACGAAATCTTACAAAAATAATTTAGCATTTTAAAAATCGAGCCTATTCAATGTGATTTCTCATGCAACAGAAACGCATGTTTAATAAAGCCTAAAAATGACTTTCTGAAAAGTGTGAAATTGTGTTGTCAGAAAAGAGTAAGATGAATGGTATAAAAATTTTTGAACTTCAAAACGTTCTCAGCAAAAAATAATCTTGAAATTTTAAATTAATTTTCTTACAATTTTCTATACTCTTTTATTATATTTGAAAACTCTCTATCAAATATAGCTATTATATTAGGTCTACCGGAAAGTTCTGTCAATTTTTGGAATAAAAAAAAATTTTTCGTAAAGTCAATAAACTTTATGAAATGATATGTTGTTGTTACCTCTGACGCATGGACAAGCTAAGCTCGCTTTGCCTTGATATCTAGTTGCCATTACTGTTGCCATCATGAAGCCCATTTATGTACTCCATTTTCTCACGTGAAAAATGAAAACATTGCTAGTATATCCATTCATGAATTTTTGCCCTTCAAAATATCAGAGAATATGGTGTAGGGGGCAGAATTTCCCAGCCTAGTTGAGCAGTTTTTACATTCTTTGCGATTTCTTTGCTTGGTCTACTTCTTTTAGGTTACTCAGTAGCTGACAACGTATTTCCGAATTGAGTTTTTCGTTCAATTTTTAATGCTTATAACGTACTGGTCCTCAAATATCTCACCATATACGCAATATTCTCTTATTCAGAGTGAAATTTCCTTAAGTGTAAGAAGGGCTACATTTACCGCATAATATACTCTTTTTCTCTCTATGTTTTCGTTTGTAATTCACTTTTCATTTCCAGTCATGAACTGGTTCCAAAAGGGCTCTATTTTGTTCCGAACAAAATCAAAACGAATCGAATTATCCTCCTCTATTGAATATTTCCATACCAATCTTGATTTTCAAATATGGTCCGAAATAATTTGGTGAGCTGCATTAAGCTTTCTTCAATGACCGATGTCGCCAGGAAAAAGATCTTGCTCTGAGATGGTTTCAACAACATCGTCATCGATCAACGGATAGACCTAATACTTGCTATATTTCATTGCCATTAGTCAAAGTGTTTCTTTAACTATATACAAATCTAAATATGTTTTCTCTAATTTAGCTCACTCCTCCCGTGTATAACTTGTCCAAGATCACTGCACCAGTCGCACTTTTTCAAGGATTGGGTGATATACTTGCAGATCCAGCTGATGTTGCCAGAACCAAAGCAAGTCTAAAGTCAGTTGTGGAACATTACGTTATTCCTAACCCGTTCGCAAGTCATGGAGATTTTGTTTTTGCAAAAGATGCTTATTCACTTATCCACAAAAAATTGATTGAGCTTTTATCAAAATATGCCAAAACCTGATTCCTTATAGAAATATCTCATGTAAACATTTGTCGGAAATAGTGTTACATAAAAAATATAATGCGTTCATTTTACTGTAAGTTATCCATTTTAATAAAATTATTTTTATAATATATATATATATATATATATATATATATATATATATATATATATATATATATATATATATATATATATATATATATATGTCAACATGAAGTGGATTGTTTGATTTTTCAATTACTTTTTTTTAAGTTCTGTGTTCATTTGAAATCTGATTCTTCAGGTTTTCAAACTTCTTATTCATATTTTCAAGTGCTTCTTCACATTTTTCATCTACTTCTTCTGCCTTTACGATCTCAGAATGATCTTTTATTTCCTTCCCAATTTCCTGTTCGAATTCTTTCCCAATGTTTTCCCGAACATTCTTGTCATAGCTCTCCTCTATCTTCAAAACTTTTGTTTCAATTGAAAATACCCTGTCTTCAAACGAAGCTACCTTAGCTTCAACTGCATTTATCTTTGTTTTAAACTCTTCCTGTCCAGAATTTATCTTTCCTCATCTCGTTTTTAATCTCTTCCTGTCCAGTTTTCATCGCATTCATCTGTTCAGCGAAATTTTCGAGGAGACTTTTCATTATATCCATTTTTCTAGCGATTCGTTGCCTCAACTCTTCAACCCCGCTTCTGACACCAGTTGTACCAAGCTTCGGGGTTTTGTATTGATTGAGAATCGATGAAACAAACTCATTAATATTCACAAGCTTTTTATTCGTACCAAATTGAACTAAATACAGAAAATTCCAGCAGTAGAAATTACAATTCCACAGATCAAGTACAGCTAATACTACAGGAAACAGCTTCCAATTACAGAAAGCGCTAATATCTCAAACAAACAGCTTCTATGCTCTAAACTGGCACTTAAGATTGATCGGCTTCACTAACTTCTCGCTGCCACTAGAAAAATTCAGAAACTGACTCAGTTCGTGGAACGGTGGTATTTATAGCTTAATTATAGCTTATTTTAGAGTGTTTAGGTCTTTCTCCAAGGGTCTCGAAGCTTTCAGGCAATCTCGCTCAATAATGGCTCTAGAGCATAGATTGTAAAATTTCCAGAACCATCTATTTCTCGCCAAGTGTTTGCCAAAACTCTCACCAAGTCGCCAATTATCTTGCCCATTGGTCGCCAAGAATCTTGACAAGTAAGCCATAATTACCACCGTTACAAAGCTTGTCAAAAATATTTACAAACATTGTAACAATATATTGTTTCGTAGCTTCCGGGTTTATGTTGATTGAAAGTCGAGGGAATAAACTCTAAATAATCACAGGAATTTTTTTGTATTACTTGATACAAGATGGCGGAAAAAATCAGCAGTTACGAATCACAATTATTTGTACACAAGTAAATTCAAATGCAAACCGCTCCCAAAAACAGATCTTCAAATACCTCAAACAGATCCTATCCACTAGCTTATCACTGCCGCTGTAAGCTCAGAAAACTGACTCGGTAAAAGGAACAGTCTTATTTATAGCTTACTTTGCGCGGAAGTCAAGGTCTTTCTCCAAAGTTCTGGAAGCTTCCAGGCTATCTCGCTCAAGGTCCTAGAGCTTAGGTGATGGAAGTTTCCAGAACTATTCATTTCTCGTCAAATTTCGCCAAGTTGTCACAAAGAATTACGTTAACTAATCGCCAAATTACTGGATAAGTCGTTTTTAACGATTATTTAGTGATTCCTATACCTCTTTATTTTTTCCCCGAATTGATCTGTCTGTAATATCTGAAGATAAATACATAACAATATTTACAAACTTTATAACTTCATTCCGCGAAAGTTGAAAAACGTCGAAATAGTATTTGACCCTAGGAATATTCGTATATGCCGGACACGAATGTTTTAAATATATAAACAGTACTTTTGCTTTACAGATTTAAGACAAAAATTACAACAGTATACATATTTATTTAAAGGTGTCAGTGCTAATTAATAAGGTTAATTACAAAACCTTACAGACTAATAAACATTAATCAACCTTGCTTTCTGAGAGAATCTTGCGTTGGGGGCAGAGGAGAGGCTCTCACTTGACTCGTAGAAGTTATAGGTTCACTCGGAGAGATACTTCTGCTGCAGGCGCTGAAATTAGAACGGGGTCGTTACCCCGGAGGGAAACATCATGGTGATGGGTAGTTGTTGTCTTTGTTTCTTCTTTTCCTTCATAACTATGTCAACGCGATTGCTGAACTTGGCAGGTCAAACCATATTGTCGTCAAAATCTTGTGCAAAAATATTATATTATATATTTATCTTGTGCAAAAATATTATATTAAATATTTATCTTGTGCAAAAATATTATATTATGTATCAAAAATATTATATATATATATATGTACATACATAAATATAGACACACACACACTCATATATATATATATATATACAAGAGTTTCTTTAACTTTCAATTCCATACATATTTATATCAATTTCCATATATATTTATGCTAAATAAAATGTGTATACACCGGAATTATTATGCGAATTGCAAAATGTTTGATATTTTCGTTGAATAGACTGTCCATAAGTGGGATAAGAAATTTAATAAAAACTGGATTTAATTTTTATTGAAAAAAAAATGTTTGAAAAAATCTCAGAAAAAGATTTTTTATGAAAAAATATTTATAGATCTTGAATGAAAAAATAAATTATTTTAAGCAGTGTTAAATTACAGTGAATGAGAAAAAATTGAAGAATTTATAAATAAACAAAAAGCTTTTATCTTAAAAGTGCATCTACCGTATTTTCCTGTATGTAATCCGCAGCGGCGTATAATCCATGACAATTTTTTCGGCGGATATTCTAAAATATTTGCTGCTGATAATGTGGTGCCAAGTAAAATAAATAATACATAAAATATAATAAAGAGTACAAAAAATAATATTTATTGTGAAAACTATCTGTTTGGTTTTCAGTCAACGTGACGTGCAATAAATTGAGTCTAAAGCGCGCATCGATGAAGATCCGAAAAGATTCTAGTAAAACTTACCGATTTTTAGTTTTTGAACACTTTTAAAACGAGGTTAGACATATTTTAAAAATAAAATATATTTGTTTCGTTAATAATAAGATGAAACAAATGGATTATTTACGAACTGCGCATTGGATACATTTTTACCTTTTGTACTTCGTCGCATGCTTTGTATAACATGTTTGTCGCTGTTTTTTTAATTCACCTTCCGCATAGCTTTTAGCTTAAAATTTGTGTAACTTAAGTGTTTTCGCTTCCGCATGACGATATACGAATTAGAATTATTCCAGGGCGAAATACTCAGATCAAGATAGAGAGCGAAATGACGTTATCGAATCGCAACTGTAATATCTCTCCGGAAAACCGAATTCGTTTTTGAATGTAATAAGATAATCCTGAAGTTAGCCGAATCGTGGTGCCATGTTTTATTTTTATTATTAATAAAACATAAATGGTATTTTTTTCAAAATTTTGTTATAAGCTTTTCTGATGAAAAATGTATTTTTATCATATTACCCGTGACCCCTTATGATACTCACTACGAAACTCGAAACTTTTTTTTAACTCACAATCCGCGGATTATATTCAGGAAAATACGGTAATTAGAAATTATTCAGCAAAATATTCCAGACTTGGCATATGTGTTGTCACAGTGCTTTAAAAGAATATCTGACATTTGAAAAGTATAAATGCTTGAAAGTCCCATTGAGAAAGGATTAGAGATATTAATTTTTCAATTACAGTTTTTTTTAAGCAATGCTGTGGACAAGCTGTGGTCAAGTTGAAATTTTTAAACTGTCATCCTTGATACATATTTAGGTATGTGTTCAGAAAGTTTAGATTTTTCAATAAATTTTAGATTAGATGTCAGTTTTTTTTATAAATTTAGATTTTTCTCTAAATTTATATATAAACTAAAATTACATGTATTCATTTATACTTATAATATTATTTAAAAGTTGAAAATTTTAACTGAGGCTTAAACTATTTAAATTTTATAACTTATCAATGTATTTTTAACTCTTAAATAAAGTTTTAAGAATACTCCCTCTAATCAAGATTATAATTTTTATTAGTTTAAAATGTTGCTCATTAAAATATACTTAAGGTGAAACAGTATTTTTTGAGATTTCAAGAAAAATACATATTTTTTGAGTGGCCTTTATGATTTTATATAAGTGGAATTATTTTGTGAAATATACCATGATATTGCCATTAATGTGCATTTGTTTTAAGTGAATGCCCCCTCCCAGTGACACTGGTTTCACGCAGGTTCCCGCAATTATGCAGAGTGGTGTAGTTTTCCTACATGCTGCATGTAGCCGCATGCTTTCCTTTTCTAATTGATTACATTTAAAAATAAAGAAAAGAAAATTCTAGGAAATTCAATGACTTTTTTAGCTCACATTTTACAAATCTGCTTTTTTTTATTTTTATTTATTATTATTATTATTTCAGTAATTTTAATGAAAAGAACATTTTTAATAGTAGTGTAAGCAAAGCAAAAGTCTTAGGACTCAAAAGAGATTGTTTATATTAATTTAAAATTGCAATTATTAAATTAAATTCTATAAATTAATGAAACTTTTAAAAGTTATCATTTTCAATTTAAACTAACCATGAAGTGGATGCTTTGTCATTTTCTTTTTGCTTTTTCTGCTGCTCATGGCTTGAATCAATGGAAAGCGGCTTCTCACATCGATGTCCTCACATAAGAAATCAACTTTGAGCATCGACGCTCTTCTCAGACATTCGATAGCGAACTTCACCTTATTTGTTGCCGTTCGCAGAATGTGATTAGAATGCAGGCAGTAAATTCGTCAACAAGTCGGAATTACAACGCCTTCCCAATACGATATGACGCGGATGAAACGTTATCCGATGTCATGGATATTTTAAACCAATGAGAATTGTAATAAAGTGGGGTACTCAAGATCTCAACTGTAATGAAGGAAACAACCACTTATGGTTAAAAACAATGAAAATACAAAACTTAAATTTTTTAAGGCTGCCGTAAGCAAAGCATCAATTTTACGATTTAAAAGAGATTGTTTAGAAATATTACAATTGTAGGAGCCGTCCTACTAACTAATGAATTCAAGTGGACTGCATTCTTTAATAAAAACAACATTTATTTAAACATAACAAAAACATTAAAAAGGGATAACGGAAGGCCGAAGGCAGGCCCGTTTGTCACCTTCCAAATGTTACAGCTACTCTCTTACAAAATTACGTAAACAGCTCCCTCACGTGGGTGAGTAGGAGCGCCATCTATATGATAAGGGAGGTCTTAACATACTCCCTCGGATTGAAATGCTAATTTCTAAACAATATCATGAATTTACATCGAAATATAATTAACATTATACAATTAATAGTCCCAAATATTTGAAAAATTCAAATATTTAACACTTGACTGATAAACATAATACAACACAATAAACACACATTACAATATACAAGAGAAATATATAAAATGTATAATATATATGAATAATAAACAAATCATTTTGTAGCATTTTCAACAATGATCAATATTTTTTTTAATTTATAAGTAAAATGCTTAAACTTCTGATGTTACGTTTTACAATTGTTCCATTTGGTAACATTACGTTTACAACTCTTATTTTAAAATCATTACCTAGAAAAACCTGTTCTATTCTACAAATTAAATATTTGTAATAAGAAGATTATCTTCTTTAATTAAAACTAAAGAGCCTATCACTACATTGTTCTTTTCAAACTGTCATTTTGTTCTTTCTTGCAAACTGCCTAAATAATCTCTTCTCTAAAGATCCCATATTTGTTGAGTGGCCTTTTTTTTTCTTTCCATCTGTTAAGATTACTTTCCTTTATATTAGTTAAATTGGGTTCGTTAATGCTTTTTGCCAATTAATAAATGACCTGGACTATGTGTTTGGATGTCATCGAAATCAGAGCTCAATGGAGTAAAGGGTTTAGAGTTTAACATTCCTTCGATTTGAATAACTATAGTTAAAAATTCTTCTAGAATGAAGTTATTGTTTCCTACTATGCGCTTTAAGTGATATTTACAAGACTTACACCCAATTTCCAAAGACCTCCAAAATTAGGTGATCTAGGGGGTATAAATTTCCAACCAAGAAAAAAATACCTAATTTATTATCAAGATTTTTCAGAATATCATAAAATTTTCTCAGTTCTTTATTTGCCCCAATAAATGTTCTTGCATTGTCAGGGAATATTTTAGAACATTTGACTCTTCTAGCGATGAATCGCTTGAAAGAAGCTGTATAGGCTTCTGATGACAAATCAATTACGACTCCAAAATAAACTGCACGAGTAACTAAATAGATAAAAATTGCTACATATACTTTATTAAGTGTTCCTTTTCTTTGATTTTTAAATCTAACACAGAATGGACCGCATAAATCAATGCCTGTAACATTAAAGGGATAACTTTGTTCAAATCTTTCTTTAGGCAAATTGTCCATTATTTGATTCTGCATTTTTGGCTTATTTTTAAAGCATATCAGGCATTCATGCAGTATTTTCCTACACAAATTTCTATTATTAAGTGGCCAAAATTTTTGTCTTACACAATACAATAAGGACTGTGGATTGACATGCAAATATTTCTCATGATAAAATCTTTGGATATATGTAGTTAGTTTATTAGACTTAGGAATAATGATTGGCTTTTTCTTACCTTTAACAAAATTTGAATTTTTTAATCTGCCTCCAACTCGAAGAATATATTTTTCATCAATATATAGAGAGAGATTTAAAGATTTTAATTTACTATTACCTGAAGTGCGCTCATCTTTCACAATTTTACTTATTTCTTCAGAAAAGTCTTGATGTTGTATCACCATAAACTTTTCTGCTCTCTCAACTTCTGAAGACTCTAATATACCTGATTTTTTCTCCGATGGAGATTTCAGATTGTGGAGAAATCTGAAACAAAAACTTAATACATAGATTAATTTTGTGTAATTGTTAGAAATTTTTAACAAATCGGATATAAATGAATTTTGAGATATTAAATTTAAAAAATTAGAGTTCTTATTAGAAAAATTGTCAGTTTTTCTTAGTTCGTTTCCAAATTCCTCTTCATTCAATGGAGCAATGAATTCATTTGGAAAGTCATCTTGTAACAGAAATGTTGGTCCATGAAACCAAGTAGAATTCTGGATTAAGGAACTAGCATTTTCTCCTCGAGTAACCAGATCTGCCGGATTGTTCTTTCCAGGTCAGTGATAGCATGAGTTGACATCAGTCAGGGCTTGAATCTCTGTCACTCTGTTGGCTATAAATGGTTTCCACTTTCTTGGTGAGCCTTTGATCCAGTGTAACACAATCTGCGAGTCGGTCCAGAGGGAAACTTTGGTTGTAGCCTTTTCTAGAATGATCTTTTTTATTTTATCAGCTAAGCGTGATGCGAGAATATCTCCCATTAGCTCTAATATAGGTAAGGTCAATTTCTTGACAGGTAAAACTCGACTTTTCGAAACAACAAGATTTACTTCTACCCCATTTTGCTTATAAACTTTAAGGTAAATAAGAACCATAAGCTTTGTTGCTGACATCGGAAAAGATGTGTATTTCTACTTGTTTATTGAAGATATTGTCCAGGATAAATCTTGGAACTTTCAATTCTGCAAGTTGAGGAAGTTCCGTGCACCACTTGGTCCACTATTCTTCTAAATATGTTGGGAGCTTTTCATCCCAGGATACATTCATCTACCATAATTCTTGTAAAATACGCTTAATTCTTATGGTAAATGGAGCTAGGAGTCCTGTATGATAGAATTATCTTCCTAGCAGCTTGTAAAATGAATTGTTTTGTATTATTCTTCGTTTTAAGGAATTCTATTAGATTTCTCACTTCCACTGCCAGACAATCTTCTGCAGTATTCCAAGCAATAATTAATATCTTCACTGGATTGCCATTCCTTTCCACAGAAGAGGCTGGTGGGTGAGTATCAAAGTTTTCGTTCTTCCATCTGTTCATTAAGCTTGACTCGTCGGAATTCCATTTTCTTAACTTCATTCCAGCTTCCTGCATTATTTCCTCAGCGTTAGAAGAAATTCGGAAGGCTTCTTCAACATCATTTACTCCAGTAATCAAATCATAACAGTAGAAGCAAGTGTTTAATGAGTAAACTGTGGTGGGATATTTATTACGATATCTTTCGATATGATGCTTTATCTTGGCGGCTAACAGGAAAGGACTCGTATTAATTCCAAAGAGAACACTCTTAAATCTGTACATTTCAATTTCGTTATCTTCTTGAAGAGCTTTACAATTTTTCCAATCTTGTTGCATCTCTATCGTCTCTTGACAAGGATATTTGCAAAAACGCCCATTCGATATTGGCTGTGAAAATGCTACTTTATTGAAGCGAAATTTAATTAAAAAGTCCCTTAAATTAGGATTAAGATTTGTGCCGAGCAACAATCATTTAAAGATATCTGACCATGAGCATAAGAGGTCGCATCAAACACAATGCGAACTTTGGTAGTGAGTTTATCATTTTTGCAAACGGGTTGATAAGGAAGATAAAATATGTGATTATGTGAAGAGTATTTCTCGGATAGAACTTTTTCTATGACACCTGTTTTCAAATAATCTTTTATTGTTTCATTACATTGTTCATGCAAAGTGGGGTTTTTGTTAAGTCGTTTTAAAAGAGTATTAAATCTCTTTTCTGCAACTGGATAATTATTACTTAAATCAAATGAATTAGAAAAAGCCATGGTAAACACACTTCATAGCGATTATCCTTATAGGTTATTTTTACATTAAATTTTTGTATAACATCATCATAAGAATCCAGTTTTGGATCATCTCTTATACCTAAAGATTCTAGATTCCAAAATCTTTCTAAATTACCTTTCAAAGAATCATGATCATTTATTGCCAAACAACACTGCATATTATTTGGAATTTCTATTTCGTTTATCGAACCTGCTACTATCCAACCGAATACTGTTTCGTGTAAAATAATACTTTCATGTTTTAATTTAATTTCATTTGATTTTAACACGTGATATAAAGGTTTGCCTCCAATTAAACAGTCGATTTTTTTCTGGCTTATTAAATTCAAGATCCGTATAGTTTAAATTCTTGGGTAAATTTAATTTTGATATATCTATTTGTTTTGAAGGAGTGCGATCTGCAATTTTTGGCACTATTAGAAATTCATTGTCTGTTTCGAAATCTTTATTAGGATTTAGAAATTGTTGTAGATATCATTCTTTTAACTGTTCGAGTAGATCCGTCAATCCCTGCAATGGGTGCGTTTACGTATTTTTTCGTTATTCCTAACAAGTCGGGAACTTCATTCGTACAAAAAGACGATTGCGAGCAATAGTCTAGTAAGGGACGAAAAGAAAATAAAGTTCCGTTTTTTTTCCTTTTATTTGTACTTCGGTTGTTGATAGTATAACGTACTTGGGTGCAAGAGAATGGTAGAGACAGCGGTTAATCATCGTTAGTGAACTTGGAACCTCGTTAGTGTCGCGTTGCCTCGAGGTCAAAAGGTCTTTTATTGTTTCACCGTCTGCATGTGAGGGTTGTGGTGTTTCCGATGTAGATTTTTCTTTTCACATATTTAGCAAGTCTTTTGGTTTTTACATTCCAAAAGCTTATGAGATTCGTAACAGTTGAAACAAAGATGTTTCTTTTTTATTTCGTTATAGCGATCATTAATAGACATTTCATGAAATTTTTTACATTTATACATGGGGTGAGAATTAATTGAACATATCGGACAGTTGGAATTTGATTTTATCATCATACTTTTAAAATAGTTTTCACTTTTAGGCTTACGTATGAAGGTTGATTTTTCAGTATATTTTCTAATATTTGACAACGCTTTAACAAAAATTTAATAAATTCTTCCCAATTTGGAAGCTTGTTTGTGACTTGAGTCATTTCGTATTGTTTACGCGTTTCTTTATCTAGCTTTTGGGAAAAATATTGATTAGTATTAATTCCGATAAAAATATTTTAATTCTAAATCTAACAATTTCAGCGCTCTTAAGTGTTTTAAAATATTGTCCGTAAATTTTCTCAATTCTTTTGATGATTCATGAGTTAATTTCTCAAAAGATAAAATTGAATTTATATGTGAGACCGATATTAATTTCTTGTTTTCATACCTTTTTTCCAGAGTTTTTAAAAGAGAGCTAAAAGTGTCATCTGTTTTTTGAATGGATTTTTCTTCACCTTTTAAAGATGCTTGTAAATAATAAAGTTTCTGTGTTTCATTTAAGTCATTATTTTCAACAATCAAAGAATAAAATTGACTTTTAAAAACATTCCAATCTTCATAATTACCAAAAAATATGGGTAAAGGTATTTCAGGGAGTTTAACCTTAAATGTATTTTGACAATTCATTTTGTTTCTTATCAAATTCATTTGTATTTTTCAATTGTGAAATAAGGTATTTCAGCCTTATCTCAAATTTATCCAGGCTTTCTTGTAGCTCCTCTAAGTTGTTCAAATGTTCGTCAATACTTACTTCTTCAAGTCAGGCACAATATATTCACTTCTCATTTCATCAATATTCTTATTTATAACTTTAACGCTATCCAACTTTTGTGAAAGTTCTCTATGACTTTCAGTTGTTTCCTGATCGTCCCTTGTAAAGGTTTCTAACCTTATGATTTTTGTTTTGATGGCACTTCGCTACCGATTCAAAACAGTTATCTGTTGCTTTGCAATAACTTTACTATCTTGTTTGCACTGATGAGCTCCAGGTGGCCACGACCAAAATGTAGGAGCTGTCCTACTAACTAATGAATTCAAGCGGACTGTATTCTTTAATAAAAGCTACATTTATTCAACTATAACAAAAACATTAAAAAGGGATAGCGGAAGGCCGACGGCAGGCCCGTCTGTCACCTTCCAAATGTTACAGCTTCTCTCTACAAACTTACGTAAATAGCTCCGTCACTTGGGTGAGTAAGATCGCCATATATATGATAAGGGAGGTCTTAACAGCAATTATTAATTTATAATTGCATTAATAGATGAAGTTTTTAAAAATTTAAATCACCCTTGCTGATTTTAACTAACCTTAAAGTGAATGTTTTGTCTTCTTTCTTATCTGTTCTATTGTCCATGTGTTAATGACTTGAATTAATGAAAAATGGCTTCCGGAACCGATGCTTTTTCTTTATACGTATCGTATAATGGGTCTCAAATTTTGAATATTTTTAGAGAGGATAAAATGTTGCCAAAATGATGTAATTGTGACGTAATGCCACGCGAGTATGTTGCAATTGTGACGTAATAAATTCGTTTTTGAAAAACGTTACATACCTAAATGTTAAATTTAAACCTGATAAATAAAGAACGTGAATATATATTTTTGAAATAATGAGATTTTTAATAAATGAAATACATTAGAACAAAAAGTGAAACATTTGAAAATACAAATATTTTCCTTATTCGTATTCGTTTGCGATATTACTTAGGAAACGAATGCGAATAAGGAAAATATGGGAACTTTGGAAAAGTAAATATGAATTCTAAGAAAATCGGAATACAAATTCTAACAAAAATTCCAGAAGAATCAGAACACGAATACTGATGAAAGATAAAGAAACATTCGCAAAATAATAAATATAAATTATAAGGTGCAATATAAACTGTTAATTATAATAATTTAAACAATTAAATAATAATTTTAAAAATGTATTTACAAATTATAAAGTAATATATTTTAATAATATAAGTTATAAAAACGCCATACGTAAACTAAATAAAGAATATGCCACCACAATTTTAAACAGTAACTTTAAATTCCTCCCAATTTAGTTTTCCAACAATTTCCCTAAAAACATTAAATGGGTCCAATTTCTTTTCTTTACAAGATTTATAGAATAAATAAAATTCAAAATAAAATGTAAAATCCGTTTCACGATTATGTGTCGCCAATTTGCTTTTAACTTGTCTGCATAAGCTTTCAATAGTATTTGTATGGGATCCTGCAGTTTCATCCACGAAAGTGACACTGTGATTAGCAGTCAAATGTTCAAAGCCCTCGCTTCCTGAGGAATCACAAGCCTTTCAAGAATCGAAATAAATGGCTGTCCCTGGCTCATTCCACTCTTCAATAATATTAACTAGTTTCCCTTGTTCTGCCATGTACTGCTACCAAAAGTAACCTTCCGCTCCTTTTCTCGACACCACCAAATCACCCACTGACCTTCTATTGGATGTCCTTTATGATATTTCCTGTTATCAAATTTTGACCAGTTGTTTTACTACCGCGAACAATTTCATAAGTCAAAAGAAAAATCTCATTTTTCAATTTATTGCAAGAAAATCAAGAACAATACCTGATAGACTTCTTGGAATCACAAGATATTCCTTCAAAACTTTTGCTGTAATAGAAAACGTATCCATCTGAGAGGCTTCTCTAAGCCGAAATTCTCATTTGACTTCCGCATTTTAAGCACACTAACTCTGATTTCAATTTCACGCAAAAATTCTAAAAGAATTTCCTTTTTCTCACACAATTTAAAACAGAAAAATCGATTAGCTTCTCTATTTTGACCTAAAATCTGTTTACCACCTCAGAAATTGAACATCAATCCAGAACTAAGAATATCTTGGAATTTTAAAACCCTATTTTGAGCTACAGACATAATTAATCCTAGCAATTTTGACAAATACTGAAAAAATGAATCCAGAACACGAAAATGATTATTTAAAGTAATGAAAAAGAGCAATACAATCTGCAATTTAAGTATTCAAAATGTCAAGCAAATTGTCAAAAACATACTAAAAATCCTTCTTACGAAATTTCCTTTCAAAAATTTCTAATAAAATGCAAAAATGAAACAATGTTCTAAATCTCTTTCACGATGACGTAAGCACTAGTGTTGTCAAAACTGAATTTTCAACATAATTCTTATTAGACTTCATCTGTATGACGTACTAAAAACCAAGTTGCCAGATAAGAAAGAAAATCCGCGAAAAAAATCACCAAACTCAGAATTTGGCATCCTGGATTATAGGCACCTGTGCCTATTTATATAAAAAATCGTTTTATTCACAATATGAACTTCGACAATATTCTCAGACATTCGATGGTGAATTTCGTCTTGTTTTCTGCCGCTTGAAGAATGCGATTTGGCAGCAAATTCGTCGACAAGCTAGATTAAAGAGCCCGTCTTAATACGATATCGTTAATTAATTATTTGTAACGTAGATGAAACGTTATCTGATTTCATGGATATTTTAAACAAATTAAAATTGTAATAAATTGGCGCAGTCATGGTCTCAACTGGCACAGAAGAAGGAACCACTTTATAGTTAAAAAACGAAAATATGAAATTTACAAAGTTAGAATTTAATTAAAAAATCAGAATCGGATGTAATGTCATATTCCGATGTTTCTGATTCGGAAAATAAAGGAAAATATTCATCTGTCTCTGTGTCCTCACTATCAGGCACAGTCGACAAAAACTAAAAAAGATTTTGTAACACACTGTAATGATAATGGACGTGTAAAAATAAAAATATTACGAACTACTTGAAAAGAAACTCAAATAATATTTGCAACATTTGGAACAAACAACATTCTTAAGCGTTTCCAGAAATATTCCATTCTCCAAATGGCCTTCTTTAAAGCAGGAAATTTATTTTTAAACAATGTCAAGGACGTTGTATTGCATTCCAAAACCATTGGTATAGCATTAATGATAGAAGTGCATTGCAAAAAAAAAAAAAAAAAACGAACTTCAAATCGAGTATACATAATGTAGCCTACTCAGTCTGTGTTGACTGAACTATAGGTAGGCAAGGGCTGCAAAGGAATCAGGCACGCAATTTGATATTCTTGACTAAATATTTATTTACAATTTTACAGGATAATTTACAAGGAATTTTTATAGATTGCAGGCTCCAGGAAAACTGATAATTTTTCCAAATTCTGGGACGTTTCGCTGCACTTTCTGTCTGGGGAAACTCCTCGCAGGTACTGGGAAACAGTTCTACACTCGGGAGACAGTCTCGGAAAGTCATTCTGTGATGCGACGATCCTCTCCGGAGAGTACTGGAGAGTATTTTGGCTCTCACGTTGGACTCCGTGATCAAAAGCTAAAGGCCGCTCACTCTTCTCTTTCGGTCACTTCCACTTATCCGCTCTCTCGGGAACAGTCTCAGGGAAGCCAGGTCGAAGATCTCGCCACCCCCATCGCGACCCTCAATTTATATGCAAGCTTCCCCCCCCCCTAACATCTGGAATCCAGTAACCTTTAGATCCTTCTTCTGCGATCACTCTGACTCATATTTTCCCGCCACTTTACAGATTCGAATCAGAAAGTGTGAAGAGGTAATTAAATGAATGCACCTGGCCCCTCACCAGGTGATTCCAATTTATTTTGAAGAATTATATTCATGAAAGATTTAATGGCTCTTCATGAATCTTGTTTGCACAGTTCCTACATTAACTCCCAATTACAACAAATTGATTGTTTTTGGTACTGTGTAGTTCCTGGGATTCAAACAGGGAAGAATCAATCTCTTTCATTGCTGAAAAGGGTGTTAAATTCCATCGAATTTCTGGAATTTATAAATTGTTTGTGTCACTTTATCATAATTATATTAAATAAACATTTAAGAAGATCATCGTTAATTTGCGGTACCGGCTTTGCTCCGCATTTCTTGTAGCAGTCTTGATGGGCGTCTATCACCAAGCTACATGCAAGAAATCAGATCTCTTCGGCGCTGTGCCTCCGAATCTGCATATTGAGCACACAATCCTGTGCGGTGAAAGATTCAGCTTAAACCGCGTCTCCGGTTTTAAGACGGAGACAAATTATGTTTTCGGACTTTACATTCGCTGAAACGATATACCTGATTTCGCTTTACAAAATGGCGGTGGCTTCGCAACGACGTGGCGATTTTCTGCTCACTTTCAGTCAAATTTTTAGTAGAAAATACAAAAGGCCATAAGCAATTAATTAGTTACTTTGCAGGCACGCGTGCACACACAATGCTTTTATTTAAATTCTATTCAAGAATTCTTTTTACAGCACAGACTCGTCGATGTTCATATTGCCTAAGTTACCGATCGTAGTGTGTTTCAATATTAAAATTTAACAAATCCTAGAAATAATTTAAACATTAATCATAAAATTAAATATATTACAAGAGTTAAACATCAAATAATATTGAAATAAAAGATTTAATGAACACGTTTTGCGTTTGATCGGCACAAAACTTTTTGAGTGGTTTATCAGTCGATCGCTGACACGAAACTGTCGGCAAAATATGTGTTTATTTGAGATATGATTATGAAAATAGTTCGTTATTTTTAGCTCCAAAATTTCACAATTTTTCTATTGTTGGATTTTGCAAGAATTTCATAATTAAATATATTTTCACAATGCCTGACCACTAGGATTTTTAATATTTAGTATTACAAAGAACAGAAGTGAGGGCACCTTTTGCAGTGGGGCACATAGTGTGTGCGCGCCATCTTAACTCCAGAATACAGTTGGATACTCGTAATTTAGAAGTAGGGACCAACCAAACAACATGCTGGTAGCTGGTATAGTTGTTTTTTGTAATACCTGGAGCTGAGCTCCTGACTCCAACATTGAATTTTATGATATCAAGTGAACTTTTCTTTAAATTTCTTATTTTAAACAGAGAAAAAACGAGGAAATATGAAGAGAAAAAGAAATAAAATGAAATAGAATAATAATGAAAATTTGGAGAAGATTTAAATTTTGGAAGAATGCCTTTGTCCTGTTTTCTTATTTCCTCTTCGATGTTTGCCAGTTTGTAAGCAATCGTGTTTGTTTATGTTTGAATTTTAGAGAATTGTTTGCTAATTTGATTGTATTTTTGTAAGAAAGTTATATACATGTTGATTAGTTTATTACACTAATAATACGACGAATTTGCATTTTAACTATAGTATATTAAATATTATTTACAGTTATTTACCATTATAATGATAAAAAAGGATTATGAATTAAACATTTATATATCAGAACCGCTAAGTTTTAAAATATGTCTTAACAAGATCATCTTCTGATATCATCTAAAGTTCTTTTTCTAACAATTGATACCAACTTAAGAATATAAAATTTAATTTTTTATATTTAAATATTTCCTTTGTAACCGATATATAGGAAAAGTTTTGTCAAAAGTTAAAATTTTTTTAGAAAAGTATAACTCCTATATTAGGTATATGAAAGAATATGCAAAATATAAATTAAAATCCTCATACCATTTACAGCTGAATCATGCTTTCAAGTAAAAATTTTCAAATTTTGAAAATGTATAACTTTGTAATTACTTGGAGGATGAGTAATGAAAAAATTAATTTAATTTTCAACGATCAATCCAGATTTAATTGATTGTAAAAAAAAATTAAGCTAGAGTATAATTTTTAAATTGAATTAAATGAACAAATTATTCCATTGTAACTTTACAAAACAAAATTTACTTTTCATGAGTAAAATGTTATTGACAACGTAAATATGCAATGACGTAGTAACGCATAATGAACATTTTAAATATATTTAATGAACATAATAAGACGAATATTTATCAAATGAGTAATTATTTTATCCAAAAAATTTATAATTAATTTCAACAATGGAAATAGACTAAAAATAATATTAATCAGTTCTGGTTCTAAAGAAATTAAAGATAACTGCTTTAGCCTTATAACAATGTCCAGTAACTAGGCTTTACTAGTTGTTATATGGCTTCAAAAATAGGATTTTAATGAAACTAGAAATTACATGTTTGGTTCAGATATTGCTTACGAAATTAATCAGATTTTGCATGGTGGGTTCTTCAGACTTTGTATATAATTTGTAAGAAGTGACAGCTTACCAGATGCATTTAATTTGTCTATCAATCTGTGGTCACTGTTTCCAAATGAGGATTAATTCACCCAAAACCAATTGCATACAAAGACTTAAAACTACATCCATGACTGAAGAGAATCGAACGCATATACTACTGAATTGAAAACCAGTGCACTAACTCTTCTGTTATTAGCTCCTCTGTTCATTCTTGGAAAAATCTTCTTTCTAAAAATAAAACATCGAATTTTAAAATGCCTCAAAATATGTAGATTTATGTTCGAATGATGATAAAAATGTTAGATGTAAAATGAAAGATAAAAACTTAAATACTTAAGATTCGATTATTTAAATCAAATTAATATCAAACAATATGAGCATTAAATAAGATTTAAAGTATAAGTATTATGTAAAATAAGAAATTAATTAAGCATCATTAATAAAGAATACACTAACAAAGCAAATGTTTTTTGGCAAGTACGTTTCTATGTATTTAAATGTAATTATGAATTTTTAAAATTTTAAACTTAATATTTGACAGCATGGACCAAGCAGAAAAAACCCCATTTTTATAATGTCACATGGAGGTCATTGAGACCGACATATTTAATGTGCCCTAAACGTTATTAGCGAACGCAGTGGATTCTTCGATTGTGTCGAGATTCGAACATACTATTTTCTGATAACGTGAACAAGGACCCTTACCAATCATGCCACCATGGTCTTTTAAAGTCTAATATTTTAGTCTTTATTTTACAGTTAAAAACACTATATATTTTAATCTAGACCTACTCCTATTAATGTGAAATCAAACACAGCTTTTACCCTAACAGTATTCTTTGTTTACCTTTACATGTTTATACGAAACAAAATTCTTCACCAAGTTGTATAAAATACAAATACATTTGTTAATTATACTTCACAAGCGGTATACTTATTTACTATGAGACAGTATAAGGTGTTTTTTCATTAACTCAAAAAGTTTACTTTGATAATCAATTTTCTGAGATATACAAAAATTAGGATGCAAAATATTACTCAGAACTTAATGCGAAAATCAAACAAATGGTGAATGTAAGTATAATTGTGCGAAATCAATATAAATCAATTTTCTCTCACTTAAAATTAATACTTCTCAAACATCCTATTACAATTCGCATGTACGCCTTTGTAACCTTTGCAGGTAAACTGATGTAAACAGGAAATGATCTCCATCATTAGAATTAAGAAGTGTAGACTGCCTTTGTTTGCAATACATTTTCAGCTATTTCTACCAACTAAAAAGCCGCTAAGCACAACTACTCACCTCCATTTCTTTGAATCATAGTCAAATGACTTACCCGATCTTTCTTTACACTACCACAGCGGAGCGACCCATATTGCATGTTCTAGCCAAGGCTGTTTTTAGGCTACTCTTTTTACAACAACAAATAAAGAGGATCATCACATCTCCATTACACAAATTTTTCACCGCAAAAATTAACTTGGCTCTATTTCTCATCTTCTTAAAGCAGTGTACTAAACTAAGGTAGGTGGGGATTGGGAAAACCCCTCCGCGTTTAGATGATCGTTTTTCATTAAAATCGCACTGAGTTCAATTTGTAAAATTTGAACTGTAAAAAAAAAAAAAAAAAAAAAAAAAAAAATTCAGGAAGATTGGCTATGAAAACTGTAGTCCAATTCACTTCAATGCAAAATTTTAAATATACGACAGTTTTCTATAATTTAAACATTTAATAATCATATTTTAAAAATAAAATTATAAAAACTTTCATGTTTCTCATTTTTACAAAGAAAATATGATACATTATTTAACAATATTTGAATAATGAAACATTGCCATTCATTCAAATTAGAAATCTCTATTCAAAATTAAAAATAATTTACTCAAATATAAAATTATTTAAGAGTAAACTTTTAAAATGATTCAAACATTGAGTAAATTTACAATATTATGACAAGAACTGATTTTCTTAACTTTGTTTTAAAATTCAACAAATTATAAGTTAGTAAAACACATCAAATATAGTAACAAAAATTTTACACACTTGCTGCTTCTACATGAAGAATTCACTTCGGGAAAAAATGCTAGCCAAGCTCTGAAGTGAATGTTGGAATTTTATCCGTTGGATCAAAAGTTTGGGAGAGCTTCCTGTGCAAGGCATTTCTCTTAAGGATGAGTACTCTCATCTCGGGATCTCTATGTTGGAAAAAAAATTTCAGACTTTTTTAAAATTTCCTCTAGGGATTGATTGATGAGAAGCATAGATGATAGCTTGTTTAAAATTACTTCACTTCTGTTTCAAGTTGTCTGTAAGAGCCCTTTCCTCAATAGCATTCTCAACAAGTTGTCTAAACAGATCCCAATTATCTCATTGCTGGGGTGGATAAACCGCTTATATTGCACAGAAGGATCTTGAGTGAGCCGTAATGTGGGATTGGAGACTGTAGTTTACTTGACAACCAAGGCCTTCTGCCTAAACTCCGGCCCCACCCCTGATTTACCTGCGCGACTGGCGATGCAGTATCAATAAAATTTGTGGAAGGTTTCATGGTAAAAAGTAAGTGAGCATCTTCAAGGACTGGAAGCTCTGAGGGCACCTGAGGTTGAAGTATGACTTAGCCCCCAAAAGCCAGCCTTTTCTAACATGGAGAACAGACACTGTACAAGCCGCTCTCTCTGAGACAGACGCTGCATGCCAGTTTCGGTCCGCCCCGAGTATTTCATTTCTCCGGTACCACACATATCTGGGAAGCATTCCCCTATCCGCCACCTGGGGAGCGCCCTATGGTGGACTAGCAACCACACACGGGATCATTTAAGTGTCATATTTATATGTATTCATTGCTAAAATGGCTAATTTAACAGATAAATTATGCAATTTCATTTCGTCTCATTATTTTTTTGAAATTGGGTTCTAATAGTATATTAGACTTGTTAATTAAGATAATAGATTAGTATCCAGTCTGACATCTTTTCATTTGCTCGGAAAGACCTGTGAATTTAAAATAAACGGCTATAAAGCAATTTAAGTAATAATGTTAAAAATATTGCTGTTATGAAAATTACTACTTAAACTTGTATTTATGAAATTTTGTAGTATTTTTTTTTAAATATCACACAAAAAAGTTTTTCTTTTTCACTTTTATTTTATGAATGTTTAAATACTTTATAAAAACAAACTAACAAAAAATATTTGCTGATTTTTCTCATCATCACTTTTTTGTTAAAGTTATTCACGTTATGTGAGTACAATTTTTATTCTATATATATATATATATATAAATTAGATTTGGTAAATGCGAGTGTTTCTGGTTATCTATTTCTGATGTGGCAGCCACTTATCAGCGCCTACAGCATCGTTTCTAGAGAACTTAAATCATGAACAAGTGACCAATTCCACCTTCTGCACTGTCATCTTCCCCTAATGCCATGCTAGTGGTGGGATCCTGGATCCTTCGCAACTTTAGCATTCACAGGCTATTTTTTGGGGCTCAGTAGGGTTACCTGACAATCTAGTATCCGGGTACGAAAATAATACTCCTCCACCTTCAAGTTTTTTAATTTAGACTAGATTTTTATCATTTTCACTACTTTATAAACTAATCACATTGCAGAAATGTTTTCAAATTCTACGAAAACTAACAGCAACCAACCGTTTTCTCTCTCTCTCTTTTTTTTTTTTTTTTTTTTTTTTTTTTGATAATATTGGTAAATTATACAATTTTTTATTCTTCACTGCTGGTCACCGTAAATGCAACACCCTGAAGGAAGCAAGCAAATAACATGAAATTTACAACATGCATTAGTGGAGGTGAGGTATGCAAATGGTTGAAATTTTAGAACAAACACACATTGGCGCCACTTCAAACTATTTATGTTTTGGAGATTTCGATGATTTCAAGTTCAGAAATTCTGTCCCCCCCCCCCCCAAAAAAAAAGAATTATGCCTCGTAGAAAATACCGATCATTATTTGATCAAGTATCAGAGTTAGATAGAGAAAGGATAATGGCCTACCGAGATTGTAGATTATCTTACAGGGAAATCGGTAGTCATATTGTACGAAACCAAACAATTGTAATGTGGATATATCATTGTTGGATGCAGGATGGTACGACGGACCGACGTGTTCAATCGCATTCACCTGAATGCACTACTTCACGTGATGCCAGTGACGGATCACTTAGCCGCATCACTAACCATAGCACACCACATTCAGTCTGTAATGCATCATCCAGTGTTTGCGCATACCATTCGACGGCATTTACAGCAGAGTGGTCTGTCCGCAAGACGTCCATTACTTCGTCTACCCTTGATGCAGAACCACTGACGTTTCTGCCGCCAATGTTGCAATAAAAGAAGGATGTGAACAATAGAATGGAATGAAATTGTTTTTACTGACGAGTCACGCTTCTGTCCGCAACACCACGATGTTCGCATTCGAGTCTGGAGACATCATGGAGAGAGGATGCTAAACAGCTGTGTTATGCACCGCTGCACTGGTCCTGCATCGGGTATGGAGCGGTATAGTATATCCCCCCTCGCACTCCTCTAGTACGCATTGATGTTACTTTAAATAGCTAGGGCTACATCTCCGAGGTGTTGGAACCAGTTGTTCTTCCTTACCTTCAGAGCTTACCCACAGCCATATTTTAACAGGATAATACGGGACCACACGGGGCAATCGCCAGATTGAATTGCTTCCTGGCCGGCTCGCTCTAAGGATCTTTCGCCGATAGAAAACACGTGGTCCACGATTGCTGAACGATTGATCCAGATCACATCCCCAGCTGCCACAGCTGATCAACTTTGGCAGCTTGTGGAAGCTGCTTGGTCTGCTGTACCCCAAGAACACATCCAAAGTTTCTTTGAATCAATGCTGATGCGTATGGAAGCGGTGATCTCCAATAATGGTGACTATTCTGTCAACTGATTTTGGCAGAAATCACACTTCACAGAAGTTTATAAATGTAATCATTTTATAGTTGGTCAACATATTATCTACAAAATAAATTTTCTTGTGATATCTCTTGTCTTTCTTGGTGTTGCATATTTGGGGATATTTGGGTGGCCAGCAATGTATGATGATAGTAAAATATAAAATTTTATAATTCAACAGTTGATTGCATTCTATTTCTATGTAAATTCAATAGTTATTGCATTTATTCAAAATTCAGAGCATCTGCATGGAATAGAATGAAACTTGTACTGAGATATTAGTTTAGCTAACTTAAAATAAGAACAATATATATTTTTTCGAAATTTTTACGGTAACAATTGTAATTAATTTAAACCATAATTAACTGTGATTTGTATTTATTCTCTGTAACGTTACTATGCTTCTCGATGTAATTAATTTAAACAGTATAACGTCCCACTCACAACTCTTCTCGCTTCAAAAATGGTGTATGGCTGTTTCTCCTTTTAAAATTGTCATCTCTGCGTAGTCGTTAAGGCTGAGGAAAAAAATATTGGCATTAAATCTCTCTCTTTTTTTCTAAATTCCCACAATATTTTAAGAAAACAACAATATTTTTTATTTATTAAAATTATTGATTCTACCCATTGCAGCGCGTGTGTTAACGCTTCTCCCAATACTCTGCTGGTGGGAAAAAGTATTGGAACCCGATAAAAAAAAATTCCCCTTTTTATTTACTATTCCTTATTTAATAAGTTCGTAGTTAAATTAAATTTTCATGTGTGTTCGATATTTCATTAATTGATACAATATTTTTAACAAAGTTAAGTATATATTGTTCCCTCCCCCCCCCCCTTCCATATTTCAATTTTTCCCAGAGAGCTACCTACTCGTTTTCCCCTGGAAACCTCGGCCAAAAGATCGTTTTCTTTAAGAAAATAGTAATAAGTTTTGGGTCCTAGATTTGTAAATGATGCAGATTTAATTTCAATAACAAAACTATTCATAAATTCATGTTTTTATTATTATAACTACGAACAATTATTTTCAAAGGGTTTTGACTTGTAGTTATAACAATCAATGTGTTTTGATAAATATAACAACAATCTTCAAAGTGTTGGAAAAAAATTTTCAATTTATCCCCTATATTAATTCTGTTTATTTCCCACATAAAATTAAAAAAAAAACTCTTTGTTCATATCATAATATTACCAGACTCATATCATAACAAAACCATATCATAACCATTCATATCATAACAAAACCAGACTATTGTATTCATTCTGGTTCAGCATAAACTGAACCACCATTAGTCTCTAAACATAAACCCTTATTTGCAGCAATATAGAAAGTAACACTATTCAACCTAAATTACTGAATGTCTAGTAAGAGAATGGATTTTTTAAGCAAACCTTTTTTTTTTTTTAAATTTAAAGCTATTTCTGCTATGGATATAAAACTCTAATAGTGTTAAATAAGAATAATCTTGTTGAAAATTATTTGCATGCACTTTTCTCATTTAAAATACTGTATTTGGTGTTTTACATATCTAAAGTCATAAATGAAAAATGTATTAACGGAGAAGAATTGAGGATTTTATCATGGCATTCATCATAAAATTCATGGCATTATTTTTTGTAAATAATGAGCAAAATCTATAAATACCATCTGTAATAAAAGCGCCTTATGTTTAAGAATTTGATTTTTCTACCGATTGTGAAGTACACATCTCCTATCCACTCGCATGATTAGTGTGTTTCCTTCAGGGTGTTGCCTTTCGGTTGACCAACAAAGTATATATTTATTTCAAGTCACTCTACAAAATGCTAACCCATAGATTACAATTAATTATCTTTAGATGAAATGTCAACTTACCTTTTCTCAAGTAATCTATTTCCTTTTCCATTTATAAGCAATTTAAACAGGAAATATGATTTTGGTGCATTTCCAGTTATCAGTTAACTAGATATAACTATGCGTTATTCAGCCAAGAGCCATTTTTCAAATTTTTAGATTTGTTGAGAAATTTTACAAAAGGGAAATGAAAACCATGCTTGATTTGTATATTGTTCTTATTGTCAAAATACGATAGTTTTTGGAAATAGTTTTTACAATTAAATTCACTGCGCTACATTGAAAATATAACACCATGGAGAAGTGACCAGAAAATTATGCAAATTTCAGGGTAGGCGCACCTTACCGAGTTATACAAATGAGGGGAAATGCGCAGCTGTCCAGAGCACGTAGTATAAGATGTAAGGTAAGGAACCGGCAGAATATGCAATCTTCACGCCGTTATTTGTGTTCGGAAAATAATCATTGAACGTATGTTCTTGTCTCAAAAGACACCTGTGATTGAAGAGAAAGCCATGAAATCGTCGACGGAGTCAGTTTCAGCAAACAAATGAGTTTACTAGAGAAATAACGATCGGACTGAGAAGGGCAACTTGTTTCTTTTGGAAAATCAGCTGTGACAGACATTTGAAATGCACAATCTGTGGCGAAGATGGCTAGGACAAGGAGCTGTGGAACGTTTGCGTGGTGCCTGCCTGTGCAGTCAGCTTGACGTTAGAACACGTAGATCATCGCTTTCGACAGAAAGTGGTGTGGCCCAGAAGAGCACGTCTACCGAAATTCTGCAGCATGTGCAAGATACCCTGGATACTCCCATATCGAGCAGTACCTTTTGCCGTCGATTGGTTGCTAGTGGCCTGCGCTCGTGGCTTTCGTTTAAAAGACTGCCATTGACCACACAGCATAGACGTCAACGTCTGGAATGGTGCCGGATTAGAGTGATGTGGACGATGGGGTGGCACAGGATCCTCTTCTCAGGTGAATCACGCTTCTGTTTCTTTAGTGATGGTCACCGCGTATGAGTGTGACGTCAACGTGGAGACAGGTCCAAACTTGTAGCAATTGTGGAACGCTCCTCCTCACGACAGCGCCGCATTATGGTTTGGGGCATCATTGCGCACGATTCTAGATCACTTCTTTTCCGTAATCAGTGTAGTATAGCAGCGCAACGTTAAGTGGATGATGTGCTGCGGCCGGTAACACTTCCCATTCAGGTGTGCTGAATGCCCTTAATCAGCAGGATAACGCCAGACCGCTCATTGCTCGCATCAGCCAACATGTCGTGCAAGGTGTATAGCTGCTTTTCTGGCCATCGGTCTCATCAGATTTCTCAACACTCGAATACGTTTAGAATGTGATTGAACACCATTTGCAGACCCTGCCTCCTTCAAAAGACGCACTTTAGCTAATAGTTGAATACCTGCTTTAGAGTATTTCTCAAGACGTAATCTGTGCTCTCACTGACTTGTTGCTTCGTGTATCGATGGTCATATAACCTCCAGTTCTGCGTTATGCATTCTGCGTTCTGCGTTATCATTTCAAAATACGTTGTTATCTCTCTCTGTTTGCCTCACTATCTGGAAACACCTTCTTAGACTTCTGCCCACATTTCCTCTACTTGTTTTTCACATCAGTTTGAATTAAGTTTTTCTTTTTAATCCTTGCTGCATTTTAAGTTATAAATGATATCATCCATCGTATTTATTTCTGATATATATGAGCAGTTTATAAGCATTGGAATTAAGAAACATGTAACAAAAAAAAACTAAAAAATTGTGCAAAATTGGTTGGAAAAAATAAAGAATACCACAAAAGCAGAAATTGGAATTTCAGCGAATGTTGTAGACCCAGCTGATAAAAGTCACGTTCAATGACAATGTCGATCGTGAAATTTTATCAGTGGAAATAATCTCTTCTGCTCTTCAATTATAAAATATAATGAAAAATTCATAGATGACAATTGAGAAGGAAAAACACAAGCCTGCTATTTTAGTATAAAAGTCATTGACCACGATAACAATGTAGGAAAGGATTTTATGGAACAGTATCACACATTTGACGCTAATAAGTGATGACAAATCTTCGAAAAAATATTTTTTCCTAAAGTCCAAGTAAAAATCTATGAATAGTTATTTTATGTGATGTATTCAAATGGAACAGAGGTATATTTTATTTTTAATGAACATGGTTTATTAATAAATATAAAGTATTTTTTGTTCACAGGGAAATTCAATAAAATATTAAATTTTAAAATCGAAATAAAACGTTTGTTGTTAAAATGTGATTGATAAAAATATGATGCTCTGGATAATTACTCCGTTTGCTTTAATTAATTTTAATTTTTCTGAATTTATATATTATTTATTTATATCATTAAATTTTTATGTTTTAGAAAATTACTATTTTAATGAAGTGTTTATAATTGAATTAAATAGAAATATATTAATTTAGCACGGTATTATAGATTTCTTTTAGAATTTTAAATGGGGAAAAAAATTTCATATTCCTTCAAATATTGAGAAAGAATATAAGTCTTTAGAAATTTTCTTCTAAGATTGATAGTTTCACAAAATTCTTCTAACGATCCCAATTTTTTATTTTGTTAAGGGGTGGAATTTTATTTTGTGCATATTAGGGAGCCGTAGCTTTCTGATTCTGATGTTTTTATTCTTCCAGCAGTTACGCATGACTGAGAACTTAAAAAAAAGAGTGAAAAGCCATTAACAATCATTCTTGAAATGAACAAAATTCCGGAAAGCTGTAGCTTCGCTTAAATTAATTACATTGTGGCACTAGGAATTTTACACTGAGTTTAAGTCATTATTAAATAAGGTTTAATTCAGTACAAACACTTTGATCAAAATGTTGAAGGAAATAAGGCCTTTTCAGTTAGCTTGAGGATAGCATCTTGATGAAAATTTTCTTATTTATTTATTTAATTTATTTTTTTTTTTTGTCTTGTGTCAGCTTAGGCTGACAATATGGGGTGCGCTGTGCTCCACTTTTTCATACTGAACCATATTTGCTGTGGAGTCCAATTGCTTCAATACACACATGCCATAGGGACCCGTTTATAGGGTAGGCAACCATTCATACCTCATTCATACACAGACAGGACAAAGACAGGATAGATAGAGAGAGAAAGTACATCCATGCCCGAACCGGGATTCGAACCCAAGACCGCAGTCAGACACTCTGACCACTAAACAAGGCGGTCGGCAAGTTTCCTTATATTCTATGCATTTGTTCATAACTTATCTCTTGATTAAGATTCAGTGGACAAAATATTTCATTTATATAGGTAGAGATAGATAGATTATTTGCACATGTATCAAACAAAATAAAATGTAAAATCTTAATAAAGTAAGTTTTGCTGAATGAGAATTATGATGAGACAGTCTGACATCCACCAAATAGGGATCCTACCATTACCACTTATATAAACAAAGTACTTACGTACCATGAAAAAACATTTCCAATATTTAATTTATATTTAACAAGTTTCATTAGAAATGCATTTATTTTATTGTAAATTATAGATGAATGTACTATATTTATTTTTCATCGCTGCGAGCTAAATAATTATAATGATATAGAAAAGGGAAATGGAGATATAAATTAGAGTTTGAATTCAAATATACTTACAAATTGGCAATATTTATTCTTACAGTAAATAAGAAATTCTGTGCATCCAGCACATATTCTCAATAGAGTCCATTCATTCATCTCTAGACCGACACTTTGTACTTGCCATGTGACAAACACTAAACACAGATTGCTAAAATTATTACTTGTATTTATTAATAATTACATATTTAAATTTTGCAACTGTGTCCAACTTAATTTTATCCGCCAACTTGATAGCAATACATTTTATTTTTTACAATTTAACCTTTAATAACAAACAAATCGTTAGATATTTACAATTTGTTCAAATTCTTTTGTGTTTAAATAAGCTAAATAATTTTCGGAAATAAGAGAAAAAGATGCGTTCTGACTTAAAATAAATGTAACTTTATTGCGTCAAGAGAAATTTGTCTTCAGAATTCTTTTATATAAATTGGTATTAGATAACAGAGCGCAATTGATACTGCATCATCGACAGTTGGGCTACAATAACTCGGTAACTCAAATTTAGTCACTATTTTACTTCAACAGAGAAACATCTTAAAAATAAGAATTAGCTTCACTGATATGCTTACCGTGGACATTGTTGACATAATTGTGAACAAATTGAAGGCAAAATGTCGAAATCAACATCAGCGCAATTAGTCTTAATCTATTAGATTCACATTTAATACTTTATATGGCAAAAGCATCAAACAAAATTGTTACCGAGTGTACTTGGCATATGACTTTGACGACATACGAAGTAAGTCAATTAAGCATCTTTTATAAGACATGGATGGTGCTGGTACATTAGTTTTGAATTGATAGAATCAATCTATCTATCAAAATATTTGCTGGAAATAAATTCGCTCTTCGGGTATGGTATAAATTTGATATATCCTTCCAAGAGATTTCTCGCCAAATCTAGTTTTCTTTGCTTTGATCATAGAGTTGCCAATATAAGTTTTTTTTTTGCCAGGTTTGCTTTTTTTTGTATTTTACGTCATTTTTACATCATGCATAATATATATATATATATATATATATATATATATATATATATATATAGTGGCAACAACGTTTGAATTTTAATTTCATTGTTTCAATTGGCCGGACTTTGGGAAATTTCCCGTTCCAAAAGCATGCTTTCAAATTAGCGATGAAAAAAGTGGCAATGATATGTCCTACTAATTTTTTGGCGTCTTACTTTTTATGGATAACAGCAATTTCAAAGCAAATGTAGATATTGGAGAAATTCATTTCATCGAGATTCAGTGCCTGATACTACTCAAGCCACTCTATGGGGATTATCTAGACTTACTGCTTTCATATCTTTGTTGGTCTCGGAATGTAATAAACAAAGCATAAGAAAAGATCTCGTAACTTTTTTCAGTACTTTTCTGTTATACCCCTGTTTATAATCCTAAAGAAATATCATATATCGTACGGAGAAGCAAAATTGATACAATGAAGATATGATGATTTTAATAGTTCAAAATTTTATTTTGCTTTAAATATATTCAATCGATTTTTTATTTTGTTATGTAATTTTTTTCAACAAAAATTCAATGAAGAGAAATAAAGAAAGTTAAAGCAAAAGATGGTTTAGTAGTAATTTTGTCTGTTAAGAGGAGCAGTCGAGAAGAGTAAAAATCAGTTAAATACAGAAAATTTTCTTTCATTAAAAGAAGTACTATTACGTTATATGTTCACCATCGATGATATTGTTAAGCAGTTTGCGCCCGAAATAAACATAGTGTAAGAGACCCACATTAACTTTATTGACAATAGATGGCGTTACTGCCCAATGGACTTGCAACTTACGATATCCAATAACAGAAGAATAGAATAGAGATGTGAGGAATGGAAGTTTAACCATCCGGTTCCTAAATAACTTTGTTTATATTTTGTACCTCGTACAGGTACTATGTAACTTTGTTTATAATTTTATAACTATTAAGTATTTTCTTTTTGTAACTATTCTTAATCATATGTAATGTCGTAAAAAATGTTTGTTTTGTTTTAACTTCCATTTTCTTACGTCCCTACAATGGCGCTCCAACTAGTGGCCTTTCCCACTGTTTTCCATTTAATTGGTTTTGAGTTTTAGCTCTATTAAGTTAGTTATAATTCCACATATAGGAATTTTCATGATTATGTGTTCTTCCGGAATACATTCCATTTTAAAATTTTTCTGAGTTGTTCGTTTTAATCCAGAAACGGAACCGATGTACTTCATATCTAATGTGACCAGACGTCTCGTTTTGAACGGGACTGTCCCTTTTTATAGTTAAGAGTCCCGGTGTCCCCGAAATGAACTCTGGGACGGAAAATTGTCCCGTTTTCTGAAACCGCACGAAAAAATGTCCGACGCGAAAAAATGTCTCTGAAGTTTGCATATAAAAATGTCTCTGAAGTTTGCATATAAAAATGTCTCTGAAGTTTGCATATAAAAATGTCTCTGAAGTTTGCATATAAAAATGTCTCTGAAGTTTGCATATAAAAATGTCTCTGAAGTTTGCATATAAAAATGTCTCTGAAGTTTGCATATAAAAATGTCTCTGAAGTTTGCATATAAAAATGTCTCTGAAGTTTGCATATAAAATGTCTCTGAAGTTTGCATATAAAAATGTCTCTGAAGTTTGCATGTAAAAATGTCTCTAAAGTTTGCATTATTGAACGATTGCCCTCATCCCCCACTCTCTGCCCTTCGCTTCGTTTCTAAAACATAACCTTGGATGCGAAGAAAAAGTGCTAAATGATAAAATATTTTATTTCTAAAAGTAACACGAAAAGCTGCCAAATATGGTACAAAGATAAGATCTCGTAAGTCGCCAATTTTTCTCCTGAGCATGCGCAGTTCTGTTCTTTCAGACTTGGTTTTGCTCTACGGGGTGGACTGCAGACGAACGTATTTTTCGTTCGCCCACTTCTCGATATTTGTTTTGTTGTTGTTGATCGTCGTGTACCTAGTAAATAACTTAAACTTCTTTTGTTTGGGAATCATAAGTTAAAATGCCGAAACGCAAGTGTACGTTCAGTGTTAACTTACAAGCAAAATATCCGTTTATGAAGCAAATAAATACTCCCACAGATGTGAAAAGTGTCGTACAGAATTTAGCGTTTTCCATGGTGGTGCCAGTGATATTGAACAACATTTAAAGTCTGAAAAACATGAAAAAGCCGATCGTGTCGCCGCTTCGAGTTCTTTGTTAACTTTTTTCAAGAAATCGGACGAACCAACTTTAAAGGATTTGGATATCGCCGCGGCAGAAGGCGTATGGGCTTATCACACGATACATGAAAACCACAGTTTTTGCTCTAATGATAATGCGACGAAATTAATTCAATCCTGTTTTGATCCCAAATTTACATGCACGCGTACGAAAGCAGAAGCTTTTGTAGTAAATGTTTTGACGCCTACAGCAATGAAAGAATTAAAAGATGATCTTGATATGTCCAACTGTATTACAATACTAAACGACGCTTCAAACCACGGTAACAAGAAAATATACCCTATTCTAGTACGCTTTTTTCAACCTTACGTAGGTGTGCAAGTAAAAATTTTAGATCTCCAAGACCAACCAGGTGAGACTTCTGACATCATAGTCGATTATTTAAACCAAGTGTTGACAGATAATAATTTGACAGCAAAAGTCGTGGCATTTTGCGGAGACAATGCCAACGTCAATTTCGGAGGCGCGGCTAGGCGAGGAACTAACAATATGTTAAAGAAATTACTATCATCACTGAAAAAGGCATTGATAAGTATTGGATGTGGAGCCCATGTAATTCACAATGCAATAAAATCTGCTGCAGACAGGCTACCCTTCGATTACGAAAGAATTATTGTGAAAATATATTGATTTTTTTATATTTTCATGATTCGAGTTGAAGCTCTAAAGGAGTTTTGCACCGAAACAGAAACAAATGCTCGACTATAGCAAAACAAGATGGCTTGCTCTTATGCCTGCCTTGGAAAGGGTTTTAAAAATGTATCAGACATTAAAAAACTACTTTTTGAGTATTGAAAAATGTCCCCTGTGACTAAAAAACTTTATTGAAGATCCCACATCAAAATTGTGGCTTTTTTTTACACGCTCAGTCAGTAACTTTTCATCAAGCTGTATTGAAATTGGAAGGTCAGACTGTAACCGCAATTGAAGCTGCAAAAGGGAAATCAATCAACTAAAAGACAATTTGACTCAGAAACATACCAATCAGTTTCTTCCATTTATGGTCCGTCAATTAATAGTGAAATCGAAAGATAATGTTACTGACATAGATGAAGAGTTTGTGAAAAGGGCAGCTACAGAATTTTATCAAACAAGCCGTGAATATCTGGAGCAGTGGACTTGCTTTCTTACCAAAGAAATGGGGATATTTTATTGGGCAGATTTAAAAAAGGTCCCCGCATGGGAAGACGTTCAAAAATCTCTGGATGTATTAATTGAAAAGGAATATGTTGACTGTAATAAAGATGCAGAAGTTTTTGACGAATTTTCGTTAATTTTTAACTACATTACATCGCAAAAAGTAACTGAATGGAATAATTTAAATGTTTCCACGGAAACTCGTTAGGTGGAAGTATTCAAACACTTTCAAGCCAACCATCTTCAGCATGAAAACTTTTCTATTTTAATTGAATATATTTTATGTTTGCCTGCTACAAATGCTCCAGTAGAAAGAGTATTTTCTATGATGAACAAATTGTGAACATCTGAGAAGACCCAGTTACAAATTTCAGTTCTAAAGGCGATGTTGATAATTAAAAAGAATATAAAAAAAAGTGCCAAGAGTTTCATTCTTACTTAGAATCATCACCAGCTACATTAAAGCAAATTTGTTTCCTCTGATAAATATAACTAAACGTTTCGGATATAAATATTTTTTAATTCGTAACTTTTAAGCTAACTGACTTTTTCTGTATAAATAACTTTAAAAAAGTGGTTTTTTATTGACTACCTGTAAATTAACCTAAATAAACCAATGTCCCGTTTTGAGTCAAAAAATAATCCCGTTTTGAGTCAAAAAATAAATGGTCACGTTATTTATACCTGACTAAGCGGGGAAATCTACCAGTTTCGCCAAGATTCTGGAAGCTTCTAGGCTATCTCGCTAAATATTGGTGCTAGAGTTTCGGTGATGTATGTTTCCAGAAGTATCTATTTCTCGCCAAGTCGCCAAGATTCTCACCAACTGTCGCCAAACTTTCTCGCAAAATCATCGCCAAGTCACCAAATAATTAAAAAAAACCCGCTTTTAACGCATAACACGTCTAAATACCGCAATTTTTGCCCAAAATGAGAGTATTTCCGATCTGTCTGAGATATCTTAAGACAAATACAATAATTATTTATAAATTTTTAAAAATATATACGAATCGGGTAAACGCTGCTCCCAAACATTATGTGACGCAAACTATCGTCATCGATTCTTGCTGACAAAAGTTGGATATCAATAGAAGTTACAAGTGTAATTACAAAAGCAAGCTGTTTGCACATATTTCTCACCTTCATATATTTATATATATGTATACCAGACATTTTTATTATAAAAAAAAATGTGGTAGCCAGCATACATTTTTATTTTATGTTTTTTGCATAAATTTACACAAGTTCGTTTTTATTATTTACATCAACTATAAATTTTATTACTAGTTCATTTTTTTATGGTAAACTTACGAAAAACATGTTGTATCGTACCTTTTAAAGGCCAGTCTATTTTGTGTTTGCACTTGCATGTGCCTGTGTGTGTGCACACACATATAATTATTATTTTGAGTGTCTGACAATATTTTTGTCCGGGATTAACTGAATAATAATGACACAAAATGGAATGAAATTTGTGCTGTAGAATATTTTTCTTTCCAAGTAACTTGATACATATCTAATTTTTAATTAAAAATTTTGATTACAGTGCTTATAATTGATTTAAACCTAATTTAAGTTTAGAGTAATTCTGACTACTCCATGATGCACACCTTTCAAATTTTGTTTGTTCTTTAAAAAGGGAGATAAGAAGCACGCAAAAAATTGTCTTGCCTACCATTTTAAAATGTTTATCTATGAATAATTGTTAGAAGTAAAGAAGAACACATGCGGGGTGTCAGATCTCCTCACTCTTTTCATTTCCGTAAGGTAATTTTTTTAAAATAAAGATATTTGAATTTTTTTTAATTCTTGAAAAAGTATCGTTTTTGCTTGCTGCAGTAAATGCGTTATTTTTTTTTTAATGTACTGATTATAAAAAATGCATTGTAACAGGAATGAAAGGAGTTTCAATTTCAATAGTAAATCGCTTCATAAAATTTAAAAAATGCCAGTGAAGTCAAAAAAAGTTACAAATTTACAAAAAGTTATTTATTAACAAAAGACAAAAAGTTAATGAAAAGACAAATTTATCGGTCATATTTTCTTGTAATCATTAATTTCATTTTGACATTTATTAGCACGGAGCTGCATATAAATTTATATTGTACCGAGCTTCGGGGTTCGTGAGGATTGAGAGTTGAAGAAAGCAACCACTCAATGAACACAAGACTTTTATTCGTAAAAATTCCACTAGAAATACTAGCTGTAATAATCACAATTATACAGCTACATTTCGTCGGATACACTAAGTAACAGCTTCCAATCTCAGGTCTCAAATACCTCAGGCAGAGAACAGCTCCTCTAAACTAGCAGTCACGACTAATCGTCTTCACAAAACTAATTGTGTATACAAAACTCTAACTAACTATGTCGGGCTGCGGTATTTATACCTGACTTGGCGGGGAAATCTACTAATTTCGCCAAAGTTCTGGAAGCTTCTAGGCTATCTCGCTAAATATTTGTCCCAGAGCTTAGGTGATGAATGTTTCCAGAAGTATCTATTTCTTGCCAAGTCATCAAAAATCTCACCAAGTCACCAAGTTTTCTCACCAAAACGTCGCCAAGTTTTCTCGCCAAAACATCGCCAAGTCAACAAATCATTAGAAAACCCGCTTTTAACGTATAACAAGTCTAAATACCGCAATTTTTGCCAAAAATGTGAGTATTTCCGATCTATCTGAGATACTTTAAGACATATACAATAATTATTTATAAATTTGTAACATTGCCCCTCTCTCAAGGACTGCCCGTCTCGGGCAGTACAATCCCCTGATAGGAGGCCAAATTTAATAAAAAAGAATTTACATTTTAAGAGGATACAGAATACATTACATACACAAACAATTAAAAATTCAAATATAAAAAAATAGTAAATATTAAAATTATCTATACTATTTACAAAGAGACTATGGTATACTATTTTTTACTTTACATTACGATCAGGAGCTAATCTATCATAATGTACTACCTTTGGTTTTGAAGAAGATGATTTCCTTATGTGAACCATACCGTCATTCATTCTTTTTAGGACTGTGTAGGGACCTTTCCAGTTGGCTTGAAACTTTGGATTAAGTCCTTTACGTCGAATCGGGTTCCACAACCAAACTTTATCACCTTCCTGAAATTCATGTCCTGTCGCTCTTGTGTCATACCTTGTCTTCATTCTTTCGGTCGTCAGGTTGATTTGGTCACGAGCAATGTTATGGAAAACTTCAAGACGTGCCTGAAGGTATCGAAGGTATTCCTCTGACGATGAAGATGTATCCGGTGGACGACCAAACTGAAGATCACAAGGGAGACGAAGTTCGCGACCAAAGAGCATTTGTGATGGAGTATATCCGGTAGTCTCATTGACAGCACTCATGAGACTACCGGATATACTCCACTCTCACAGTCTCATAGACCGATATGCAAACAGAAACAGCGGTAGATTCAAATCCCAATCTTGCTGATTTCTGGAAACCATAAGTGAGAGATTATTTAAGATGGTTCGGTTAACAGCGGTAGATTCAAATGCCAATTTTGCTGATTTCTGGAAACCATAAGTGAGAGATTATTTAAGATGGTTCGGTTAAACCTTCCTACTATGACGTCCGATTGTGGGTGTAATGACGTCCGATTGTGGTCTGCGTCTTTTCTATTCCGAGAATTTGACACGTTCCTTTAAACACAGCAGAGGTGAAATTTGTCCCTTGATCTGAATGAATTTGTAAGGGTGCGACGAATCTGGAAACTCATTGCTGCACTAGAACCTCGGCTACTGTAGTCGCTTCTGGATCAGGGATTGAAAATGCTTCTGGCCACTTAATAAAATAGTCCATGACAACTAGGATGTATTTGTTGCCATTTGAAGATCGTGGTAAAGGACCCAAAATGTCCAATGCTATGCGCTCAAAAGGTGCTCCTACATTATACCGTTACAACCTTCTTCGGCTACATTTCTTTGGTCCCTTACGTGCCGCACAGTCATCACAAGATTGGCACCATTTATCTACATCTTGTCTAATTTTGCTCCAATAGAAGCGTTCTCGAACTTTCTGTAGAGTCTTCATTATTCCGAAGTAGCCTCCAGTTGAGCTACTGTGTAATTCTTTCAAAACATCTGAAATTCTTGGTTTTGGAAGAACAAGCTGCCATTTGAAATTACGTCCATCATCGGACTTCCATTTCCTGCATAACACATCTTTTCTAATATGGAGTGAGTCCCATAGAGCCCAATATTGTTTAGTAGCAGGACTGTAGGTCCAGATGTCCTGCCAACTTGGTCTCATACTGGAAGATTCTTTTAATTCAAAAATTCAAAATGGAATTCTGGGTCTTCTTTTTGGGATTCTCTAAGCCCTTCATCACTCCATGGGTCTGGTTTCGATGGCGGTGAAAGAGTAACTTGGCGTACCGAAGGATTTATTTATTGATAGTTCTTCTCTACTCTAGAACAATAACGACAGCTTCCATTATACGGTTTCCTTGATACCGCATCAGCATTTCCATGAAGAGTTCCTTTGTGATGACGTATTTCAAACTTCTGGATTCATTGAATCCTTTCCTGCTGTGATGGAAGATCATTTCCACCATCTTTTGGTTTTGGGCAGTCTCTTCGGACGTGTCCGACTGCACCGCAAGTCCAACACTGAATTTTTGTATTTCTGCCACATTTACTCAGTTCTAAGCTACGGACTTTTCGCCGCAGATCTTCAATTTGTTTTCTTAGATCATAGTCTGTAGCAGTAGCAGAGACGGCTCTGATTGAGTGCCGGTCTTTACGCGTGGCCTGCTGGGCAACCTCTATCTTAAGTGCGTAGACAAGAGCAGATCCGATATCTTTGACATCGGCGAGTCTAAGTGCTTCCTGCATCTCCGGATCCCGCACACTATCGATAAAGTGATGGAGAGCCAGATCTTCGCGTGTCTCAGCTGGGCAGTCCAAAAATGCTAAATGGGAAACTCGCTGAATATCGGCAGCCAATTCTTGCAGACTCTCATCCGCTTTTTGATAGCGGGATTTTAATTGTAATCTGCTATATTCTTTATTGCACTTTTCTCCAAGCCGCAGCTCAAGCGCACTCGACAGGGCTTGGAAATCGTGAGACTCTGCTCTTCCGGAAGCATCTCGAGGATATCGGCCGCGTCTCCCCTTAAAGAAGCCGCCAGATGAAAAACTTGGGCCCGGGGATTCCATCCATTAACTTCCGCTACCATCATAAACTGGGTCTTGTATACCTGCCAGGATGATTTTCCATCGAATGTTGAGAGTTTAATCGAGGCCAGGGAAGGCATAAATGCCACATTGGGTTCCTCATGTCTGTTTGACATTTGTTTTTTCGAGCTTTCAATCTCCTTATTCATATTGTCTAATGCTTCTTCAATGTTTTCTTCTATCTCCAAAACCTTAGTTTCAACTGAAGTTACTTTAACTTCCATTGCATTCATCTTCTCCTGAATGATGTTGGAGAATTCTTCTTTAACACTTACAATTTCCTTCTTAAGTTCCTTTTTAAGATCCTCCTGTCCAAATTTCATCTCTTCTTGTCCAGCTTTTATATCAGCCATCTGCTCCGTTAATTTTTCAAGAAGACTTTTCATTAAATCCATATCCATTTTTCTTGTGACACGCTGCATCAACTCTTCAATTCCGCTTCTGACACCAGTTATACCGAGCTTCGGGGTTCGTGTAGATTAAGAGTTGAAGAAAGCAACCACTCAATGAACACAAGACTTTTATTCGTAAAAATTCCACTAAAAATACCAGCTGTAATAATCACAATTATACAGCTACAATTCGTCGGATACAATAAGTAACAGCTTCTAATCACAGGTCTCTAACTAAGAACAGCTTCTCTAAACTAGCAGTCACGACTAATCGTCTTCACAAAACTGACTGTCTTCACAAAACTCTACTCACTATGTCGGGCTGCGGTATTTATACCTGACTTCGCGGGGAAATCTACTAATTTCGCCAAGGTTCTGGAAGCTTCTAGGCTATCTCGCTAAATATTGGTCCCAGAGCTTAGGTGATGAATGTTTCTAGAAGTATCTATTTCTTGTCAAGTCGCCAAAAATCTCTCCAAAAATGTCGCCAAGTCACCAAATCATTAGAATACCAGCTTTTAACGTATAACACGTCTAAATACCGCAATTTTTGCCCAAAATGTGAGTATTTCCGATCTGTCTGAGATATTTTAAGACATATACAATAATTATTTATAAATTTGTAATAATATACAGGTCAGCGTTTATCAAAACTTACGATGAGTTTGTTCAACGCAAATTCTAATTTTGTATTGGACTTGCAGATTCAAATTTGAATTTTGAAAAATTTGGTTTGCAGCATGAAGTTTAACTCTGTCAAAACCTTAAAATACTTACTTGATATATATATTTTCAAATTTAGAATTTTTAAGTACATTTATTATGGTCTTATTAAATACCGGGTGAATCAAAAGTTCCTTACAATTTTAAAAATTCATAAAAAAAGAAGAAAGTGAGATAAAGAAGTGCGGTTTGCAAGAAAGGGCTCACAAAGTAGTCAGAGTTTTTTTAGCAGCAAAAAAAGTTTTAGTTAAAAAGTCACCTATAGATGGCGCTGACATCGAGAGATTCAGCAGAATTATGCAAATTAATCTTGTGATAAAAGGCCGTAATACTCGAAAATTTCTCATTCGCTTTCAGAATGTTATCATTACCGATCGAGTGCTGTTGGTGAAGTTGTTCTATTTGAACGGAGAGTCAGCAGCTATTTCGTTGCGAAAATTTCGCACGACGAAAGGACTGAAGACGAAGAAAGGCTCCATATCGTGTCCTGGAATAGTCATGCTTGTCAAGAGGTTCGAGGAAACTGGATCTTTGGAGGATCGGCCACGCAGAGACTGATCAGTCGAGGTTGCAAGATCCCATGGCCTCCACGATCACCCGACCTCACTCCGGTCGACTTCTGGTTGTGGAGCTATTTGAAATCACGTGTGTAACGTTCATCTCCTTCAACATTGGCCGAACTCAAAGATTCCATCTTTCGTGAGGTTTCTGCAATTCATTCCGACATATTGCATTCAGCTGTAACCGGTGTTGTGAGTCGCCTTAGTTGTGTCGTACAATGTACTGGAGGTAATATTCAACAACTGTTATTATCAGAATAAATTAATGGAGCGTACTGTTGTCCTTTTCTTTGTGTTTTGGACAGTCAGCGCCATCTATCTGCGACTGTTTTAACTACAACTTTTTTGCTGAAAAAAAAAATCCGACTACCTTGTGAGCCCTTTCTTGCAAACCGCACTTCTTTATCTTACTTTCTTCTTTTTTATGAATTTTTAAAATTGTAACGAACTTTTGGCTCACCCTGCATATATATATATATATATATATATATATATATATATATATATATTTAAGCACATCTATAATCAATAAAAATAATTGCTCAGTTTCAAGTATTTTAATCAATATTCTAATGCTTAAAGCCTTCTTATTAATATTTCTGTTATATGAAGTTATATTAAGAGACAAGAGAGTGCGTTTTAATTGATCTTTTAATTTGACTTTTAGTATATTAAATTTGTTATTAGTCGTTTATTCATTTGAATATTGAGTATTTTATTTGCCACATAATTTTAAATTTTCATAACAATGAAAAAATTTGACACAACCAAATATATTTTCCATGGAATTTATACAGTTCAATCTTCTTTGGAAATCTATTAATGACGGAATACTAATGAAAAAAAATTATTATTATCAAATTTATATTGATCAAAAGGAAAAACTATTCTGAAAAGAAATGAGTACTATAACAATGTTCAATTTTAAGGGTGAATAAAGCTTTGCAAGCTTAGAAATTTAAAGGATTACGTAATTTTTTCCTAAATAATATATAATATAATTTTCCAATATATTACATAGTTTTCCTCATTACAAATTTTGCTTTCTTAACTGGAACTGCACTAAAGCTAAAAAAGAAATTTCACTTCTACTCTGTGTTTATAGACTAGCGTCTCGGGCCCGGCCCCGGAACTTCGGCTCCAAATGGGAATTCTAACGCATGCGCACTGTAAGAGAGTAGTTGCAATAATTTGGCGGCATAAAATGTGACTATTGTTTAGACTTAATTTTAGCAATCCTATGGTTTCTTATTCCCCGATCTAATTTGAAATGAAGTTCGTGTCAGTCGATTTATTTATTTATATTTGCAAATTTTAATATTTTTTTGAAATGTGAAGGAAAAGCGGAATAATTTACTTATATCTTAGCACCATATTTAAAATAGAAATTGATAACAACTTTATTTGTGTTTTATATGGTGCTGAAGACATTTTTTTTTTCGCAGGTAATGTGGATGGGATAATAAGCAAATAACAAAGAAGTGTGAATTGCATTATCACGTTTCTTTCTGATTTCTGTATTGCCATGACAAAATTAATTCGACTAATTTGTTTTTGACTCTTTATCATTGTTTAGTTATAAATTAGCATCTCAATTTTTTTTTTTCCAAAGCCAAAGTTGAAACATCTGTCAATTCAAAATAAAAATTGCTTAAAGAATTTTTTGCACACGTGATTTGTTTTAATAAACTTCATATGTAATATAAATTACAATGAAAAAAAACAGCATAATAAATATATTTTGCTATTTATATTGTGTCTACATTGTCTATTTTTTAAATAAGATAAATCACGAGTTGCAAATATTGAACAACTGTAGTTCAATTTAAGAATACATCTTGTAATGATTTCGACGATTCGAGATGGCGCTGCGGGGACACCAACACGAGATATCACATTTTTAAAAGAAATAGTATAGCAGGCTATTCGGCTGAATTCGAAAATGATTTAGAACGGCCTTGTAGAGAATGTAATGGAGATGTTCCTATTAAAAAATGATCCTGTAAATGAATGTTATGTTATGTGCAATCATAAATGATAAATAAAAAATTGATTGCTAATATGTTGTATGATAAATTCATATATGTGTTGTGTGTAAATTAAATTCAGCGTCCGAACAATCTCATCTATTTAAAAAACAAAAAGTTTTATATTTTTTTAAAAATGGGAATATTTATAAATATTCTCGTTTATATGAATAAAAGACAGTATCACATTTCCTTCTGATTTTTGTATTTTATTAAAGATATTATAAATGGGAATATATGTGAGGGTGAAATTAAATACATTTTTTTCACTAAATATATCAAACAAAATATTAATAATTTGTCTCTTCGTCATGCTTACATTGCAAATGCCTGGTTTCATTATTTAAAATAGTTTTCTTTTTTTAATTATAAATTTATTAGCCCAAGTTGATCTTTTTTAATTTAATTGAAACTTGTGTCGTGTTAAAAATAATTTTTTTGTATACATGAGAATATTATTTTAACAAGCTTTAATTAAAAAACTACAAAATTAAATTTTTTTATTTATTTGATGTGTAGATAGTCTATTTAAAAGAAAATAAATTATTACAATACACAATTAATATCTGTAATTTGATTAAAAAGTCATAAAACATTTGAAATAAGCAAAGATTACCATCAAAACAGGTTCAAAAAATAAAACAAATTATGCGATCTCCTAACTCTGAAAATGAAATTCTATTGGTTAGACTTTACACTAAAAGTTTCAGGCAATATTTAAAGATAAAAAATAAAAAAAATGTTTTATATAAACAAAATTTTAATTTACAGAAAATATTTCAGTGTTCAAGAATTGCTAAGCATATTTTACATTCTAAAATATTTTTTTTATTATTTTTAAATTTTTTATGCATGTAATCAGATTTATTAATGTAAATTAATACAAAAAGAACTAACAAATACTTCTAACATTTTTTTAATTATAAAGTATTTAAGAAAATAATGCTTATTTTATTCAGAGTATTAAAACATATATTCTTTTATTTTAATAATTGTGTTAAACTTAATTTAGCTTATAAAATTACAAAGATATTTTAGATGGTTAACTTAGATATAAAAATCAGGAATATACTATTATTAATTTGTAATTGTTTTACCTGCAATTTTAACCAAAAACTTAAAAGGAATGTAATTTTGTAATATATATATGTATATAAACTGCAGATTAATGTATATGTTTGCTTGTAAAGATTATATTCTTGAAAAGAAACTTTTATGTATTATGTAAGTTCCTTTAGCATTATGTAAGTTTATTGTTGAAAACATCATCCATTTAAATCATTATGTAAACTTAAAACTAAAAATATTGTCTATACAAGATAATTTTTCATGTAAAAATTAAAAAGAAATTTTTAACTTCAAAATGTTTTGAATTCATTGTACTTTTTTAATTTTATTATTTGCAGTTTATAATTAAATTTACTGTAAAAAACAACTCATACATCATTTTTAAAAATTTAATAAAATTTTTCTCCACTTTTTATGGATTTATTTATAAAAAATACATAGCTAAAACTTATAAGAGAAATTGTTAGCATATTTAACAGATATTTATTTATCAATTTTTATGAAGACAATTTATGGTTTGTGTAACATTATATAGCTGAGCAATCTACATAATAATTATTCTACCCTTGGTGAAAAAAAGCTCAGTGGATTGTTGTGCTTAAACAATTCATTCTCAAAAAATTGATACTGTTGAACATAACATTTGAAATACTGTTTCAAAATTGAGATAAATGTCTCCAAAAATAAATAAATCCAAAATAAGTACGCATGCATATAATTTTATTGATATTTTTCATTGTTGCACATTGTTTTGTTTGCACATTGTTAATAAAGTTATAGATTGAATATCCTGATTGAATTGACAAAATAATTCTTTCTATTCATCATTTACACATTTCAAGTTCCTCATAAACTTCATATTTTTTATAAATTATTCTTACTAATGCTGAATAATAACACTTAAAATAAAAAAACTTTTTCAGAGAGGAAAAAAATTGAAACAATATGAAAAAAATTCTTTACAACAATATTTGAAGTTAAAAACATGCGATATATTTGTATATCATCCTTTTGGAAGAGAAAATTGAATATAAGAATTTTAAAGACACAAAATTACTATATTAAATAAAAAAAAAATTCTATATTGTATAAGAAATAAATAATTTCATTTTAAATTTTAAGTAAATAAGTGAAAATTGGTTCTAGACATTTAACACTAACAAAAACTAGGGTTTTGGTAATTATCAAAATTAATTTATAAATTCTCAGAACTAAAGAAAACTTTTTCTTTTCAGCGTATAACACAATTGGAAATCGAACATATTATTGAATTTTTTATCTTTTTTACGAAATACTAATGTTTTAGTATAACAACTTCTTTATTGAAATTTTCAGAAGTAAAGATTTAGTTCATATTTATAAAAGTTCATATTACAAATGATATTTATATGCTTTTAATTAAATAAATGAAAAATAAAATTAATGTTTAAATTCATTTAAAAACAAAGTGCATTTCCATATAATAGGATTCTTTATTATGTTTAACAGATTAAAATATTTTACAATATAATTGACAAAAGAGTATTAGTGACAAGGTGGTATGCCATGCTTCAGCTCTCCTTTCTAATCCTTACAATAAATGTATGCAATGTTAATGGATAATTTTACTATTTTGACTGATTTCCAGAGAGAAAGTGTATCAAGAACACATATCTCTAACTAAAAATATTTTTCTTAACCTGGATGTAATTGACACTAAATTAATTTTAAAAAATACGCATATATATATCTTTTTTGTTTCAAATTACTGTTAAAAACTTAAGATTTCTGGATGTCACTGAGTTAGTATCACAACAACTAGTGTATTACACTAGTTGTTGTGTAAAGCACAGTGATCCCATGCTTTAAAAATCAACAAACCTGGGGAAACTATTTATCTGCAATCAATCCTCCTTTCAGTATCTTACTGTCTGACACTCCCCTTAGACGGAACAGGTAAAAAAAAAAAAAACAATGGAGTATTGATACTTTTCATGTTTTTCGTTTGTTCATTTGAAATGATAGTTTCTACAATATATATTTTATTGGGGATGATTCTTTGCCCCATATGACCAGTATTGTTTCAAAATTTCTTTTATGTGTTTTTGTACATAAGTTTGCCATTTTATTGTTTTTAAGTGTTTTTGTACACATGTTTGCCATTTTATTTCTAAATAATGGTATATAACTGAAAACCAATAGAATATAAAAAAGAGATGGAATGTTTGAGAATTCTATCTGATGAAGTTGAATCTTCAGCAGGCTATTGATCAAATCTATAAGGATGAACCTGCTGAAGAAATACACAGTTTTCATGGTAATGAATTTGTTTACAGTGATGTAAGAAGTGAAGAATCTGAATTAGAAGAAAACATATTTATAAACAAAAATTCGATCAAAATAAAGGAAAACAAAATATTAAACAAATTACAATTTCATCATTGATAAAACTGATAAGAAAAAGATATTATTCAAGTTTAGTAATGCAACAGAAGGAATGATAGTTACAGTAAATGAAATGACTGTCTACACTCTGCTAAAAAAAAACCAACAGATGGTTGATGTTTGTTTTATTCCACATAAAATGTTGAAGATACATACATGGGAGTTGTTTTAATGTTAATAAAGAATACTCTAAATCAATATGCAAAATAAATGAAATTTCTTAAATACTAATCAATATATTTTATTGAGACACATATGAAGATAGAAACTATCCAAATGTTTTCTCAAGAATTCTGCCAAAAGAAATCAATGAAGTTAATTCAAGTAAATGATAAGTTATTCAATATTCAACAAAAAGTAAAAAATACAACAATGGTGAATGTTTTATAAGTCCAAGATACAAGGTTAAAACTACAATTTCAAGCACAAAATGAGATAATTTTATTTGCGAAAATCATTCTGTTTGTTAGAAGCAAATGTTGATTCAGAATCTCCATTAAATAACATAATTTATGAATGTTTGATCTCCTTAAATATATAAAATGTTTTCTTAAGAATATTATTATAAATTCCCAATTAAATTGTATGATTGTTGTTTATAAGGAAATATTTTTTGTAGTTAATTTTTTAATAAAATTCATTAAGGATGAAGCAATCACCCTAGTGACTTCCAACATGTGTGTCCTGAATGTACTTTCTGATGGGTAAAACATTTTTGGGATCATAAGCAGTAGTAAAATAATATATATATATCAAAACTATTTCTCCATAAATAACTTTTGAATAAACAAGATTTGGATACATATTCACATTATTGCAGAATAATGATAGTAATTTATAAATTTATTACTTGCTAACTCAATATACCAAGTAATAATACCATCTGATTTACTAACAATAGCAGTTTTCATAATTTAAACAAAATTTTCATAAACAATGTAAATATGCAAATATTGAACTGCAGAGTAATTGCATAAAAATCAATTCAAATCATTTAAATATACTAAAATTTGCTTTAATCAATTCCTATATTTATATTATTGTAATGCTTTAAAAACATTTCTGTAATATAGATGGTCAGCTGTTTTATGATTGATATTTCTAAATTATTTTACACTTTCCCTTATAATTAAACTCTAAGTTAACTCATTACACAATTATTTTTATAAAAATATATTAAATTATATGATATAAGCTATGATGGCAATTTTTTAAAATTTATTTTTACATATCTTTGTTTCTAGGGAAGCATTTAATACAATTCTTAACATATATTATTTTCCCCAGATGTTTACTATATAACTGTGGGAACTTTAGAAGTTAAGAGAATAGAGCTGGGACAAAAGACCCCCTTAAGTGGAAGAAAGGGGGGAGATGAACATTGATATAACAGATTTTCATGTAAACAGGAAAATATGATGAAGTATGAGTTTCAGATGAACTGAGATGATAGATTGAGGGAAGAAGAGTGAGGTCATTTGAGCACCAAGGAGTTCAAGAATGGATTTAACTCTAATATTATTACTTAGGTTATTAAAATTGAGAGTAAATTACTTTTGGATGAGAGGTATTTGGAAGAGAAAGATTCTCTTCAAAATAAAAAATATTATGAATATAAAATTTATTCATAATACAATCAAGAATATTTCAATGAAATTCTCAAAAATTATTAATGTCTATTAAGCAAATTAGATTGTTTGTAATTTTATTTATTAACAACATTTTTTGGTTACTAATAATTTTATTTGTAAACAATTTGAGCTGACACATATATTGGCTCATATAAATAGCAAATAAGTGACTTATAAAATATTAACATTTAATTTTTAATTCCAACTAATTGGTATGCAATTTGAATTTGGTTTTGTGTAATTTGCATAGTTTTTTTTAACATGAGTTACCCATGTTTTTCATTTATCCAGGTGAGGGTCAGAGAAATTAACTTTATTTAAAGCTTGATAAATGTCATAAAATTTATGATGCATTAATAACATTTTTTTAACTATAAATCTCCATCATATTTTTAATTGCTACATTAATAAAATAAGTTTCTGAATTTGCACAGCAGATTTAGCATATTTTACAAAATCATTTTTATTAAAATAAACAGTTCATTAATACAGAATAAATTTGAGTGATGTAAGGATTGAAGCACCACACAGCTATAATCATAGGTATTATACCTTAATTGAATATACACAATATTAACATTCTTTAGGTTTAGTTTTTTTATGTCATACTAAGTAAAATGACCATATATTTCTCATATTATTCTTTATTTTCAATCATCTGAAGTCAAGCTTTAAGCCTTGGCATATCGTTTTTAATGGAGAGAGAGAGAGCGACTCCCTCATTGCAACATTCAAAAGTCATAAATAGAAAGAGTCATCTGCAAAAATGAATCAGTGGATATTGTGTACATTAACTCATTGAAGAGAATGTGGACTAGAGTCCTCCCATGTTTTGAAAATCAAAAAGCCAGGGAAAATTATTTCTCTATAATCAATCAATCATCTTTAAAGTATTCTTGAAATGGGCATTCTTATTTTTTACCTGCCTTTTCTTTCTTCATATACAGTAAACGTTTCTCAGAATTCATATAACATTGAGATGACTTGGTGCAGTAAGTACTGCTTCCAAGTTTTTTTTATAAGCAGCTTAGTTTTGTATTCCAGATTATTTTCATATTCTTCTTAGCCGTTTTATTACTAAAGAATAGTGCACAAGCATAAAATTAACTGGAAATGAAAAAGATAGAACTCTTTAAGTTCTCAAAAATAAATACTTCTGTAGTAGATGTTGATTAACCCAGTGAGGATGTACTTCATGATGGTGACAATGAATTTGGACAGTGATGAAAATAAAGAATCTGAATTAGGAGAATTTCATATAAAATATTTTTCAGCAACTTTGCTGGTAATAATTATGTCAAAAGAGGTTTATGCCTTATTATGCACATAGTGTGTTTAATAAACATAGCAACTTACATATTTATAAACAATAGTAATTCTCTATGAATAAATAATTAATTGTTCTAATAATGCATAGAATTTATATTTACAATGAATTAATAAACAAATTCTTTATTATATGTACGAAAATATAATAATACTAAGTCGCAAAATCTTTAGAGAGGAAAAGATCATGTAAACGCAATACGCACACATCCATTGTTCTCATAATACAAAGAAATTATATACATGAAGAATTAATTAAATAATACTTTGTAATATTTATAAAAATATAACAATACTAAATCGATTTTTCTAAAGGAAAACGGAATATAAAATTGTGAAATCCGTCATGTTTAACATTAAGATAAACTTCCTAATCAAACAAATTTATCGCTTTCTTTATATCGCCAAGTCACTGCATCATAGCCAACATCTTTTAAGAGCCGAGGCTCCTGGCTCGGTCTCGAGACGCTAGATGTTTATAGTTTATTTGATTTTAATCAATGTAGCATCAGGATCAGACATGGATGCGACTGTACGTTAAGTTTCTACTGGATGAAATTCAATGAATAATATGCCTGGCAGTGATCAAGTATTACGATGGCCTTTCCCACCTGCCAATAAATTACAAAATTTTTCTCTATGGCAATTGGGAAGTGCCATCGTAATGCCTGCAGTGGGAATATTAAGCAAAGTAATGACAGGTATGCGTTTGATATCATATTTGCATGTATTATATGTTAACCTATCTGAAATGCAAAAATTTGCTTAGTAATACATTTTTGCGATTTGAAGTGTAATGTTATATAATTTTTGATACATGAATATCATTTGATTTTTAGCGTAATTTCGTGTAGTGCGCAAAAACTTAATTACTTCGAAATTTCGCATTCTTTTCTCATTTACCCATGATGTGTCAATGATTTCCCATTTATTGTAACTAAGTTTTATAAAAGTATTTAAAATGGTTTAGAGGACAGCCATTTCACTCTACCACTTAAATATATTTGAAAACTTAATTTTTTTTTTATCTAGTATTAAAATAACTTGAAAATAAATTATATATTTAAATTATTGATTAATAATGTCAATAAATCATAATTCTATTGCAATACTTAACTGATTAAAAATTCTTTTATTTATTTAAACCCAAATTCTTAAAATTTTTGTTCTATATTTAAATGAAATAATCATACACTGGTTATTACAATGATTTCTCGAATCAGACAAAATAAAGGAAGACATTTATGAAAAAGTAAATCATTTCTAAATAAACTATGTACTACATAAGCAAATATATAGTTTAAAAGAAAATAGATATTTGGAAATAAAGTTTTTTAAATTAAAATTGAATATTAATGTTAGTAAAATATTTACTTTGATATTCAATTTTGATTTAGTAATTATTTAATTTATATAATTGGGTTGCGATTTTTGTATTATGTATTCAGAGGTTTTACTAATCTGGCACAGTTTATTTAATGATAGTAACTTTCTATAATATCAAAAAATTTGGATTTTATTTTTATCTGATAAATGAGTTTTATTTAATAAAGCTATTAAATATTTCTGTGTTTTTTCATTGTAAACTGAATTTGATTTTAATTTCCAGTGGAATAGTTTATTGAAAGTTTATACACTATGTTGTGTTACTTATTAGTTCGGCACAGACATATTGTTATATGTCAACAATTTTCATTTTTCGGAAATATTTAATGAATGATAACAACCAGATATATGTGCTTTGTAATCCTAAAAACACAAAATGAAACATTTAAGATAAAACAGTTCATTTTATGTTTAAAGGTAAACTAAATCATATAGTTTGGTATCTCCTTACCTTTTTGTCTGGGTTTACTTCAAAAGTACAAAACTTATTTTTAATTGTTGACTTGCATTTAAATATTAGATCTAATATTTTTTACATATACTGAATTCTTTACTCCTGAATTATAGGTTTCTTAACTTGATTATGTGTTGGAAAATATAGTTAAGAATATATAATCACTGTATATGGTTTTATATTAGTTTTCTAGTAATGCTTAATATTTTTTTTTATTTATCAGTGAATATTTCTTAATTGCGTACATATGTAATATTTCTTAATGCATCTAAGTTTAAATTGCAAAAACAAATAAAATTAATTGATTACTATAAATAATTTTAATTTGCTTATTAATTTTGGAATTTTGTTTTTCTCTGTAATGAGAGAAATCATTTCAAACAATATTGTGTGCCCAGTTATTTTCTGTATGATGAGATTCTTGTATTTGTGCTCTGGTATTTTTGTACCTAAAATTTGATGTATCATTATGATTAGTGGCATCTCTTAAAATACACAAATTATTGTGGCTTTATTAAGGCCTGGTAATGGAATTGCTTTTCAGGGCTGAAAGTTCTATGTACGATTCCAATCTCTGTTGAATGATTGAAAATAAACATTGTGCTTCTGTTTTTTATTTCTTGTCTGTTGATGTGGATACTTCGGAGTTTTCCCAATTCCCTTAATTAGGACACATTCTTCTCCTCATTTTGAGGTAGATCTCTATTTAATTTAGTCAAATTTCTGTAACTTTTTATTTTATTTTTAAGATTAATAATGATTTATGAAGAATGATTCTGAAATTGAGTTGATTTCTTTGAATATATTTATATTCTATAAAGATTCATTTAAATAATTATTTACATGTTAAGTCAATTAAAATGTTATTGGTATTAAATAGATATTAAAATTAAAGATATGCTTTTTATGCTAATAGTTTAATGAATTATGAAGTCAAATAGTTCAGCATTCAAACTAATATTCAATTATTCTATCCATTCCTTCTTTGTATGTTTTATTAAAATATTTTAAATTTTATCAATTAAAAAATCAAATTGAAACAAAAATAGTTTGATATGAAATATCTTATGGTAAGTAATATTTATTTTAAAATTAAAAAATAATTTGATTTTTGGTGCAAACTTTTGGCATATTTATTATTTTTCTTGATACATCTTTTTATTTTGTAATATAACAAAACAAAAATATGAATTGTCTTTTTTTTATATTTTAGGCATATTATTTTTAATTTATTAGTCATTATAAAGTTAACAGCTTATATAAAATGTTTGTAATTTTAGGAATTAATTTCTAATTTTGTGTGCCTAAATAATAAATGACCACTAATTTTTTCAACCAAAATAATTATTTTCAATATTGAGATATTTCTTTAAGCAAAAATAATAAATAACCACTAATTTTTTCAACCAAAATAATTATTTTCAATATTGAGATATTTCTTTAAGCAAGATAACTTAAAGGATGGTCTGAGTGATCAATGTTGAGTACTATCTAATCACTCATTAGATTATTGACATTGGCTGTGTAATTTATCTTATCATGTATGCATTTTTTTTCAAAGATATGAATGTTTCAAGGCTATTTTGTGTTTGAATATTAATCTTTTAAATAATTTTAACTGAATTTGATTCTAAGTATCTGAAATGTTTATTTCCATGAATGAATGATGTTATGAAACTATTTATTAAATTGGACAAATTTGCCCCAGTTATACATTTAGCATAGTTAGTTTATTTAATTTTTAAAAATACATTAATTAATTTAAAAATACATTTTCAGAATTTAAATAAAATTACTTCTCATGAACTGAATTGTAAAATCTTATTTTAATACTAAAATGTTGAGTAATTTTTATTTATTTTAAAAGAAATGCTGTTAATTATTTTGATTATCAACAAAATTCCTTAAATATTTTTTTACGATGTTCTCTCATAAAAGTACATTAGTATTGTTTTAGTGTATTAAAAATAAAATGTTACAAGTATTTCTTTATAAATTTTTATAGATTGGTTGAACACAGTTACTGTTCACAATAGAGACATATTGATAGATGCACTAGATAATAGGCCAAAAGGAACACCATTAATCACTGTATCCAATCACCACTCCTGCCTTGATGATCCTATGTTATGGGGTAAAAATCAACTGTTGAACTTGTGATATGGATTTAATTATTTATTACTTATATATTTAAAAAAATTCAATGTAAATATTTTAAATTATACTTTAAAATAAAATATTTAACAAGTCTTATTTACATAATTCATTGGGCATTTGACTTTAAGTTGACAAATTTTTTTGTAATATTTCAAGTAATATGTTTTCTAGCATAAAATTTGTTAAATATTTATCATTTTGTAATTCAGGGGAAAATGTCGTTAAAGTGTTTATAATTCAGTATATATTTTAAAAATCAATTCATAAGCTAAATCTTGAAGTTTGTTTGAATTTACTTTAATATAGTTTGAATTTATTCAAACATTTTTAATAAACTTCCAAGTATTAATCTCAGTAATAGGAAAAGTCGAACATCTGTTATCAGAATTTTCATTTCATGTTTGAATTCATATTTATTTTTGGCATTATTGCATTCAGAGGATTAATAAATTTGTAGATAATATTTCAATGTTTTATTTGATATGTCAATCTTTGTTTCTATTTTGAAAACTTATCACAATAATTTTTGATATTTTCAGAAATGTATAATCTGTATGTTTTAATTTTTAAAATATCTTATTCTTTATAAGATAAATATGTAATAAAAATTAAAACAGTTTACTCAATATAAAATTTTTTATCCCATGTTTATTTAATAATATTAATTTAAAATTATATGATTAATTTAAAATGAAAATTATGATTGCTTAAGAAATTCCAAATGTATAAACTCTTGTTACTTGATTTAAAGTAGGTTTAAAACTTAAATAGAAACATGAACTTCCATAGTTCATTCTATAAATAAGCCAGTTAATGACTTTTATATATCTTGAATTTTTTCCCCATCTTAAGATTGATGAGCCTGCTGCCAAATAGCTCTCTCTTGCCTTTGGTTTGTGGATTCATATCCTACCTTGAGGTTGGAAGTTTTTAGTGGTCTAAAATCCTTTCTAAACTTAATTTTTTCATACATGAGAGTTATTTCCTGTTTAAATAACCCTCATGTACAAAAAAAAATTATCATTAATTGACAGGCAGACAAAACTTGTCATAAGATTACTATTAAATTAAATTCTTTGTTAAGATGACCATATTAAACATGTTTTGTTTTTTGCTGAAGAAAGAAATTATGAATTTAATTTAGTTTCAATTATATCACTAATATTTTCTTTAAAAAATGCTTTAGGAAGCTTATTATGTTTGATTATAGAATAAAAGCTGGAAAAATATATTTACATTCTTTTACTTTAAAAATAGCTTCATTCATTTTTAATTCTGAATTCATTGGTTAATATCCTAATTTATATATAACAGTAAATACTTCTATGTCATTTTATGTATTTAAATAAATGTAAAAAATAGTTTAGAAGACTTTTTATCCATAATAATTTGTCAATTTTACCAAAAGTTGTTTATAAAATTTTATACATCCACAGATACAAATAGACATATATTATGAAGCCATTCTTCTGTGATAATATTTATTAAGTGATTCTGGATTATATTCAGACATTAAAAATTTTCCAAATTTAATCTATAATTCTAGATTTTTTTAAGTATTCAAATTTTTGCAAATGAGGAGGCTTCTAAAAATTTAGGATATGCTATTTTCTTAAATGGTAATTTTGATTTTGAAAGAGAAGAACATTCCATCATGTAATATATTTAATTTTATTGATTCTTTCAAATATTAGAATATTTGTAAGAAGAACATGTATTATGTTTCCCTTCAAGCATAACAAGCAATTTTATTAATCAAATATAGTGAGGGGCTTTGGTAGTTTTATCACAAATGTAACACAACTTAAAATACGAAAGGTTATCTTATCTTTCACTTAAATTTAGAATTATCAATGTTTGAATAAGGAAACTCAATGTTGATTAAAAATCTAAATCTCAGTGTAGAATAAAATTATTTTTAATTTTTGGTATCTAACGCGTATTTTGTTTCCATAAAATGTTTTGGCTTGTTCTATAATTTGATATCAGTTTTATGTAGAATGTGTGTTTGCAATAAAAACTTAAGTTTATTAACATTCAACTGCAGTGTCTTTGGAGATTTATGTGATGAAATATCTTTGCCTGAGTAATTTCTCTTGAAATAAAGATTTTTCTCCATTTATAAATGAATGCCACCATTACCTTTATCTCTCTTACAGGATCAGGGATTATCAAATGTTTATCCAAACATTCCCAGTTTTAGAAAAGACTACTTTTATATACGTTTAGGGAATTGTGTTTCTTGTGTGTGCAGTATCATAAACATAAGTAAAAACCATACAAACAATTTTTGACAGCAAAATTTGATTTTTTTATATGAAAATATCAAAAATCACTTTGACTTGCTATAAATTGGTTTAGACCATCACAAATCAGCCATTAACTTTAAAATTTTATTGCAATAATAGATAAATATAGATATTAAATGCCTTTCTATATTGCAAATATAAAATGTCTTATATAATGTAAAAATATTTGATATTGAGATATATAAGTTGAATAGATAGATGGATGTAGATAAAGATGAAAGGCTTTATAGATAACAGGTCTTTCTGTTAAAAGATTGTGTTTTATTTATTAATATGTGATTACTAATTTTGCTACTCTCTTATGATCAAGCCTCAGATGAATGATTATTCGTGAATACAAATTCAATAATAGGAAATTTAAAACAACAGATCTATCATGACTAAGTATGTCATTGATATCAGATTAGAAATATGAGATGTCATCAATATAATAGATAGCAAATATTTATTTAGCTTTGTCACTAAGTGAATATTTGCTTTGCAAAAATCTTATACTTAGATAAATAAAAACAACTAAAATAGTGATTTCTTCTTCTTCTTCTTTTTTTTTTTTTTTTTTTTTTAAGATTGAACAAAAAAATGCCTTTTTAACAGAATATTAACAACAAATACAAATACAAAAATTTGCTTAGTGAAATTAATGAATTTAAGAGCAAATAGAAATGTTGAAGACTAAATGAATTTAGAAAAAATTTCAATTAACTGCACTTAAGTATGCTTGCTAGACGTCTCTGTTTTATTTGGACTGTTGGTCTTCAGACAAAATCCTGGTTTCCTGTCCAGTTTACTTCAGTAAAAATTTAACTTCATAAGTAACTAAAAAGTCTAAAAATAGTTGATAGTGAAGTATTGTTTAAGACAATAACTAGTCATTGTTTCTGCACTATTTGAATATGATTGAAGGGCACAGAACATCACAGGAATCTAGAAAAGCAAATCTGTAATAGTTTGAAAGAAGAATTTTGTAGCTTTTAAGAAAAATATTTTGCATACTTGGACCTCTGGGAGAATAGTTTTGAAAATGCTGCAATTTTTTCATGAGCCTAAAAGAAATGGGGTTTATTGAGAAAATGAATATGTTTGCTGAAATCATGAATAGCAATCTTTTTGATATAATCAATGTGTGAAAATAAACAATGGTAAGCTGTTTGACAGAGTTGTGCTTTATAATGAGTATTTTTAGTCAAATTTTGAACAGTGAAAGCTAGAAGGAACTATTAGAGATGTGATTATTTCACACAAAGAAAAATTTCTCAGGTTGTTTGACCAAAGACTTATGTCCTAAGACCAAGTTCAAGGATAATCATGTTACAGCCCCATATCTGATAAGTATTGTTGCATATGCCCTTTCTTAAAATGGACATCACCACCAGTTGAAAGAGTTTTTTCTTTGATTATCAATACTCAAACAATAGGAGTTTCATGAAGGAATCTGCAGTTAAAAGCTTGATAATATGTAATATTAATATCAGATTAGCTTATGAAGACTCATACAACAAGATTAAAACTAAAAGTGACTTTCTAAATATGTCATAAGCAATGAAAAGAAGATGTAAATGTTCAGACTTTTCTTTTTCAAAGTGTTACTTCTTACTTAGTAACTTATAACTATTGACATGTAAGAAGTAAAATGTTTAAATTTATATGCTTGTGTCAATATTAACCCTGGTTTAAGTTTGTAATCAATAATCATTAATTATAGTTTTGAGCATGAGCTATCCTCTAAAACATAAAAATGCTTCAAGAGCTGTACTCTTAACTATCCAAATCGCTGGGAGAGGATATGTGGGTGTTCCTGCTGTTGAGCAGTTCAGAAATCTTGCAAGCTTATGTATAAGAAATTAAAGAACTGACAGATTGACTCACAAGTTGTAAACATTCAGAAAAACAAATCTTAGTATTAATAATGTATTAAGATGAATAATTGAATTAAATATTTAGGTAAATCTATCATGAAGGGTTGAATAAAGGAATAAAAAAATATTTTTTTTCTTAAATTGTTATAATTAAAATAATTGGGAGAAAAGGTGAAGACAAATTGCTATGTTAATAATATTATTTATTTAGTTTTCATAATTGTAAACTCAATTTTGTTTAAATATTTTGAATGTTACTGAAATTATTTTTATATATTATTTATGTGCATAAATGAATAGGAAGAAATCATGTAAATACATTTTGAAAACTCAAATGAAGTAGTTTGTGCTTTCAATGTACTCATTTACATAATTCTTTTGAAATAAACACACTAACTTTAAATTTAATTTGAACCAAAAATATTCATTTTAATTTTTATAAATAATTATCACTATCGTAACTCAAATATTTTTATTGAAAAATTTGTGTTCATAATTTCATTTAAGTTTTTCCAAAAATGGTAAGCATAATATTTATTTAACTAGTAAATTTGATCATTTCTTGGAAAAATTTAATGTGACTCCTGGAAAAACCTAAAATTTTTAGAATTTGTTTATTGAGAATCTCAAAGCTCCTAGTTATAAATCAAGAAAAGTGCTCATTAATTGCAAATTCAAGTAAATTTAGGAATTCAAAAAGATTAATGCCCTTTAGCATACTTAATTCAATAGAACAATTTATCAAAGCAGGGTTAAAATTGATACAGGTTATTCTTTTTGTGTTTAATTTTGGATTTGATGTTTCCATATTACCTTTTATTTTTTATCTATCCAGTTAGAGACTAAATCTATGAAATTCTGTTTTTTCAGCAATCACAGTATTTTCTTCTTGAAATTTTATTGTGCTTTCCATATTTTATTATCTTTCTAATGTATCTTTATTATTTAGTTTTCTTTATTCACTGCCAATATAATTCTCAGATTTTGCATGTTAACTTAAAGTGTGTTATCAAATCTCAACTAATCAGTGATTGATAAAATAAAATTTTTGATTTAATAGGTATTTTAGACTGGAGACACGTTTTGAATTCTCGAATTATGAGATGGACTGCTGCTGCTCATGATATTTGTTTTACTAATGATTGGCATGCACAATTTTTTGCTTTGGGTAAGACTTTCCCTGTAATCAGAGGAGCTGGAGTTTATCAGAAAGGTATGGATTTTTGCTTAGAACGATTAAATGCTGGTGCATGGGTCCACTTCTTCCCCGAAGGAAAAGTAAATATGGCAAAAAATGAGTTTATCCGCTTAAAATGGGGTGAGTGTTTGACTTGCTGCAAAAATTGTGAGATTTTTCCCCTATTCTTATTTTATAATAATCAAAGTCAATGATTCATTCAAGAAAGTTATCGTAAATGATTTTTTATGTTGGTTTCTCCTTTCTCTTTTCATTTGTTTATATATTTTTTATCAATTACTTTTGAAGAAATAGAAGAGTTTTGCATTTAAATCAGTTTGCTTACACAAAATTGAAACTATGAAATTTGCATATTGATTTAAAATTGTAATTTATTTTATATAAAGTTACAGTTTCACATTAAAAGAAATATATCTATTTTTTCCTGTATATTTGTTTGGTTTTTAATTAATTTAAAATATTGTTTACAATTCATTCTCCAAAAATTATTTTTTATTAGTTAATTGAAATAATGAATTTATTCATGTTCTAAAATGAAAAATAAAATTCATCATTCAATTATGTAATCTTTATCAAGAATAAAATAATTTTTAAACTGTAGCCTCATTTTTTAAACAAAGTTCTCTATTGGTAAATTCATTAGAATTCATAAATTCAAAATATTTTTTTTAATTTTAATGTTATCTAAAAATTTTCATTTTTGTTGTATTTTAGGAATAGGACGTCTGATTTCAGAGTGTAAAGTATGTCCCATTGTTATTCCATTTTGGCATTTAGGTAAAATATTGTGAATATCTGTTAAATATTAGTATAATATATAAATTAGTTTAAGAAATATATTTCTATACAAATTGTAATGATTTATTTGTCAATTTGTAGGAATGGATAGCGTTTTGCCAAATGTTGAGCCGTATAGACCGAAAATTGGCCAGGTATGTTTAACATAATACATATTTGTTATACTTTTCAGTTATATAAACTTAGTTGACTGATAGTTTTAAATAACAACTGCAATAAGTGATTGATTGAAATATATCAGTCTTTGTTCTTAAAGATTGAAAATAATCACTGATCAATCATTATTATAAATCACAACTACAATCACTTGTTAAATGCAAAATAATTGTTTTAAAAGATTGGAAATAGTTAATCATTTTATGTTTGATAATATTGACTTCATTTAAAATTTAGAGGTTTGTGTAAATATTTAAATTTTATTAATGTTATCAATATTGTAAAAATTTCTTACATTAAGTATTTCCATTAATATATTTTATTCATATTTTATGTCCTTTTAAATGTGAATAATTACAATTTTGAATATTAGGAGAATTATTTTACATGAATTTTAATGCTTAAATATTGGCAGTTACTCTTCTAAATGTTTTGTTATTAGAATATGTGGTATTTTATTTTTTGAAATTTAGACTTTGTCTTTGCTTAACTCAAATATCATATTTTTTATTATTAAAACAGATATTTTTCCAATGATTCTTAAAGCTAATTTTTAAATTTGCTTGTATCATTCCTCATATTTTGTCAATTAAAATATAATATTATTTAATTTCATATTAAGTAATTAAAATTTTTATTTGTTGCAATTTGTTTTAGAACATATTAAAATTATTTTTGCAAAAAATTATCATCTTACTAATATTCTACCTATTGTTACTATTAAAATTTCATCTTGTATATAATGGAATTCAAATGTAAATAAAAAATATATTTTTTAATTTGAATTTTTTAGGCCTAATCTCTTGACAAAATTCTAAATTTTGTGAGTAAAAGTTTTAATCTTTTGTTGAGTATTAAAATTAAGTTCTGATAGACATAAATACAATGGCAAAAGAATTTGATGTAAAAATATTCACAAATTAAAATAACTCTTTATAACAACATTTGATAACAGAATTATGCATTTCCTGTCTGTCATTTACAATATTGAAAAATTATTTTGATTAGGAAATGATAATTATTTTTGTTCTTGTATAAATACATTGTATTTTGTAACAACAATGAATTTTAACATGACTTTGTCTGTTATCTCTTATTCATTACTAATTTTTGCATTAATTCTGTAGAATTGATTTTGGAAATAAAAATAATATATTCTCTGATTAATATTTTCAGTATTTTCTTTTTTTTAATACTGTAATTTAACCAATGTTAAGACAAATATTTACACCATTTATAATTCTTTTTATGTGGTAATATATTGAATAAGCTCATCATATCTGTGTGTGTTTCCACTAACATTTTACTTGCATAATTTGTTCAATTTGTACCCCCTGCTTGTTCTTTAATTAAAAAATCTGTTTTTATTTTGTAAATAAAACTGCTTAATTAAAAATAGATGTATTAAGTATTCAATGTATGAAGTCAAAGATTCTGTAAATTTTAAACACATCAAATAATTTTAGAAGAATATTTGTTATTGGAACTAAAAGTCAGAATTTTCATCAGCTGTGAAATCCTTTGCAATTTTCTTGAGAATTTTTGAACAATGATTGTAGAGATTAATTAATGAATATTAGAAGTTTGTTTATCTTACAAAAAAGCAAAAAGCAAATAATTAGCAATTAATGTGTGTGTGTTGTTGTTGTTGTCGTGTGACAAGTGCAAAGGAAAAAAGAAAAGGGTTAAAAAAAGACATGTCATATGGGACCAAAGGCATGGAGCACTGCCCTCGCCATATTTTCAGCTTTTTCAGTATAGAGGGTGTCATGGCAGCAGTTAGGGTCGATGGTGAAGAGGGTCGAAGCAACAGAGATGCAGGTGAAGAGATGCCTCAGATCCAGTGGAACTCCTGTGCAGTGCTTGCATTCTGCACATGTTCTAGATTCGTCGGACATGACTTTCATACCCCTCATGTGCCCAGTCTGCATTCTGCTAATGGTAGAGGTGATACTGTGGTTAGGATTTTTTTCCATAATTCCCACAGAGCTGATGCCTTGCAACGGTGTATGTATCGAAGCAAGTGGTGGTCGTGAGATTGACATTTCTAGCCTCCTTGGTGAGGGAGTCCACATGTTCATTTTCCTTGATGTTAACATGTACTGTTGGATGATGTGATTTTCTCCCTTACAACTATGTTGGACAAAAGTGACGTTGATGTCTTGGGCAAGTTTCATTTTACCTCCTTTAATGGCCTCCAGAGCAAATTTATAGTCAGAGAATATGTTAATGCCATTCGATGGGACTAACTGTGTGAAGTAAAGAGTAAGAACTGCCTAATTAGCATTTAATAATAATATAATCTTCATTATTAAGACAAGTAGACCTTAATAATAAAAGAATCACTAAATTTCAGAGATGTAAATTGCATACAACTTTTCTCATGAAATTAACTTCAGTTTTGTAATTGTATTAAATTTATTTTGCAAAGATAATTTTAATTTATGCATTACTATTTTTAAAAATTCACAAAATTTGTAGAAGAACAATGTAAACACCTTGATGTGTGTTTAACCAAATTAATAACATTTATCATTGACAGATTTACTTCAATACTATCAGCTTTATTTGTACCAATCATAGATCATTTTATAAAAATAAAATTATGTACTTAACTAGAATGAAATAAAAGAGTTTTGCTTTCAGTTTTATTTATCTTAAAAACTGCATTTGTTCTTGTATTTTTGTGACTGAAAAATCTGAATTCACATCAAGAAGTTTTTCAGTTCATTTTAACTGCACATCCTTATTTATTATTGTTTAGCCCCTATTTTTATTTTTGGTAATCAATACTGGGCATCTGCATTTGTTGCCTTTTAAAGCTGTGAAATATTAAAAAATTTCAAGTATTTTTGTGATATAATTATTGAATGTTTCTAAATTATCTTACAAAATGTGTATCATTTAAAATATTAGTATAATCATTTGAATTTTTGTACATTTTATATTTGCTTGTAAATATTTCATTATAATTGTAACATTATTACTTATTTATTTATTTTCAACATTGATTATAATTGTCGATTATTTGAATGTTGCTCTTGTTTATTTACATTTTTAAGTAAAATTAATGAATAAATTTAATTTTAGAAAGTAACTATTCTTATTGGCAAGCCTATGGACTTAAATCCTTTGAGAGATAGTATAAAGTCAAAGAGTGCAGTAAGTTCATGAAAATTAAATTTGACTTGAATAAGATTTGATTAACAAATTTTGTTAGAAAGATGTTTTTCATTTGGAAATTGGCCATTAAGAATAGATTTATAAAATTATTTTAATACAATGCATAATGCTAATAGTAATGTCTTTGTTTAATTAATTTAATCTATTTATTTTCTGAATTTCTAGTTTTGTTCATAAGAGTTCAAAAAATATAGAATAATTAAGATATATTTTGTAATTTTTTTACTCAATTTTATTTCCTGGAATTGGTCTCATTAAATTTAATAGATGTTAATATGGATAAAAAAATACTGCTTTATTTAAATATATAAAATTAAAAAATTTATAGGACTTATGTATAGAAAGAATTAATGAATGAACTCACACTCTCAAGCATAACAGAACATTGAGTGAAAATCAAACCACACACATATGCTTGTGTATTTAATTTGAAATGCAAGAACTGGTATGAATATGCATGTACAAATAAAAGAAAAATATAGTGAGTTAATGTAAATTGATGATGTAAACAGTGTAGTTGCTTACAGTAATTGTGTAAGTTTCTGCCTATATAAGGGTAATTATTAGTAGAACCTTCTATTCAAATTTCAATTTAAATTATTTCATTGATTTCATTTCTGTAATACTAGTAAAAATTGCGACATTGGTCATTTGCACTTGTATTGCAAAAATTAAATATAGATTTCGGTGCTTCAAAACTGCTAAAATCTGTGACTATAGAAAATTTAAAAAGTGACTAAATTTGTGGTAGACATGAAAGAAAAGACTAAAGAGAAATAGAAACGTTAGCAGCTCAATCAAATTGTTACACAAGGTGCATATTCAACACAAGTTTCATATTTATGCATCAGTTAGTGTTAGTTGTAAATTGTGCTGTGCATGAATGGATATTCACAAAGCCTATCATAATATTTTGGTAGGGTTTATACATAAAACTGTTTTATATTTGCCAACATAGTTATTGGCTGGCAAAATAGTCAACAGCAGACTCCATTTCCAGACGAATTTGGCTATATTTGTGTACTTTTAGGAAAGAAATATGGATGTAACATGTGGCATTAGGATTGTTTAGGTCCACAAAACATCTAAGATGTGTGTTGTTATCAACAGGTGTCCTTAAAACATGTAGAAATGATATTAACTAATATATAATCATTTTTTCTGATTAGTAAGAACTATTTAGGTGATGTATTTAATGATTATGTCTTATAGAATTTGATTTAAAAGTGTCACTGTTACTCCAGAAACATTCTTTAAATCAATAGACTACCCTAATCTTCTGATATTCATTATTTATAATGTTTAGCTATTATTGAACATATTTGAGCAAGTTATGTTGCACACCACAAATCAATGATAAGATATTTTGAACTGTGGAACCAAATTTATGAAGTGCTTTTGTTACGATATTTTCACATATTCCTGCCAAATTGCATTATATTATTTTGTGTGTTTGAAGTTGATTTAATAGACAATATTAGGCATTAATTCTTCTTGTACTTTTAATACATAATCCGTTAAATAATCTGGTGATACCCCAATTTCTTATTAGGAAGAGAAATTACATGTGTTTTACTACTAAATTATTTTCTTTATTTTAGCATATTTTATCTATGGTAAGTATAAAATATCTAGGAATAATAAAAAAAATATTACATCAGTTTGTATGCAGATTACAAATTATCAAAATATTTTGATTATTTAATTTCCTGTATTTAGTTTTATGTTCTAAAATTTAGTTTTCTTAAAACGTATTTGCTAAAATCACATCCATTCAAAATAGTATGAATATATATTATGTTTTAGTTTTACATTATATGTAATAATGAAAAATGTGACATAAAATATTTTTCGTTTCACAATTATCAAATTTATAAAGTGTACCAATAAAAAACATTCTAATCGAATTAAAAATGTTACTAAAACGTGAAATCACTGATGTGTATAATGAAATGTAAGAACTAATAAAAACGGAGAAAAGAAAAGAGAACTAGTACATTACAAATTAACTATAATAAATAATTCATATGTATTAATTAAAATTGTCTAGTTCAAAAAGGAACAAATTTTCAAGTGTATTATATTTTAACATGGACCAATATGATAGTTAATATCTACAAAAAAATGCATTATATACTTTTGAAGTTGAATACTTTTTGTCATGTTGTAACTTTTCATAATTAAATCACAATTTACTGGGAATTTTTTGAGCAAAAAACTTTCCAACACAGATAGAAACATACATTGGAAAAAGTTTACCATGTTTTATCATTGAACTTAAAAGGAGAGAACATTATTTCCACAATAATAATAATAATTGTCAGTAGGTAAATATTAAATTTAATAGCTGGAAAGAAAGTATTTATCACTTTATAATGTTATTTATATTTTTACAGTTTTGAATAAATGTTGTATAAGCAAACATGCTACAATTTAAAGTTTGTCATTTTCTAATTATTTTATTTTAAAAATAACGTATAGATAAATAAATAATTAAATATTAAAAATATTTTTATTAATGTTAATTATGAATGTCATTTTAAATTTTATAGTTCTTGGTTTTATTAATTGGCATATCTTTCCTAATATGTTTATTAACTATATCTCAATTTTCTTAAACTATTTTTTTTAAGCTGAGAAAATGTTAAGATTTTGTATCCATTTTACTTTTATAAATTTTTGTACATTTTAAATGCAATTTTTAAACACTAATATCAAGTATTTATTGATGCATTTTTCAAATAATTATCTTTCTGTAACTAGAATGTAAATTATGGATATGTGTATATCGAAAGAAAACTATGAGTTTTTTAACTAACTCTCTTAGTGTTACTTTATTTAGTTTTTTTAATGTATTGAATATTATATAATTGTAGTGTGTAAATTTTTACTAATTAATTTTTTTATAATTAACGTATCTAAGAAATATTTCTGTGTTTGCTAGTTTTCATGAAAATGTTTTTTATATTTTACTCAATGTTATATAATCTCTTATGAATGACATTTTGAGTTGTGTTTCTTTTCAATGCCTGAGCCTTTGATTTTGTTTTCTTAAAGCCAGCTCTGGAAGTTGGTGATGGAAAAATTCTTGCTGAGTATTTCAAGGCATGTTATCTCTTTTAATTCACTGCACCATTATTTGCATGTGCACCACTTTTACCTTTATTTTAGATGATCTAGTATTAGTTTCCTTTAAAAAGCACTTCCTTCTTTTTTTTTTTCCCCCCCTCTGAAATAATTTACCTTGCATGTTGCACTTATAAAGAGAAAACTTCAAAATGCTATGTGTTCAAATTTATATTTTAATTATCAACACTATTTTAAATTAATTTTTCTATATGGGATAATATCTTAGGACAATTCTATGCATGGATTAAAAGTAATGACTCAGTTTAACATAATTTATAATATATTTTCTTTCAATTGGTGTAATTTTATCTGAGTTCCATTTGATTTAAAAAAAATACCTTAGTACTTTAATTATGTCATTTATACATCAGTAGATATTAGCTTAATAAATTAGAACATTGCTTTCCTTTATTTTTAAAAAAGTATAAAATGTCTTTTTAGTGTCTTTACATTCTCTGAGTACTAGTAAAGTGCTTTAATAAAAATTAAAAATAGTAAATAGATGCGCTACATTTCTATTGTTCCAGTTGTATGTATTTCATTGCTTATGTATAACCCTTTAAAATTTTTACAAAATATTTATAAAACCATGAATATATGATTCTTTATAACTTATATGTTTTGAATTTTAATAATTAATGTCTGTTAATTGTGATTTATGCTTTTAACCTTTTATCATACTATATAAATTGTAAGAGAAACTTGCTTTTAAATACTAGAAATAAAATTCATTGTTTTTTTTTTAAACTAGCTGAATATGAGTAAATAAGTTTTAATAAAAATATTTATAATAAATTTTTAAATCAATGTATTCAAATTATTGATGAATTGGTAATAAATAATTTGAACTTTTCAATCTACTTGCTATATTTCCAGTAGTCTTATGTTTTAACAGTTCCTTTTTCAGTTCCCACAATTGGCATTGTTGTTCATGATTTAAAATATTTCTAAGTCTTAGATCCTATTCGAATTTGTTTTCATGTGAAATATAAGTGACAGGAAAATATCTGTTTGTACAAAGAGTAACAAAAGTTTTGCAATACAGCTCTATTTGTTGGATTCTTTCAAGGAAATTTCCGCTACATTCAATACTATTCTGTGTGTTGAAACTAGTCCTTTAACTAGTTATGTCAAATTTCATGTAGACATGAGGCATTTTACCCAAACCTTTAGAAAATTGTCGTCACTGTCAAATTGTTTTCCTTTTAGCTTAATTTTTACTGTGAAGCAGTGAAAAGCAGTTCACTAGGATCAAGGTCTAGATTGTAAGGGAGTGTTCAAGAAATTTCACTCCATTTGCGGTCAAATACTTGGTACAGGTTTTGGCAAGGTGAGCTTAGAGCATTGTTTGTTATATGGGTGAAACCAGTTATTAATTCTTGATTTTGGATGCAGATTTTTCATATACTTATGACTTTAGGCAGGCATAGTTCATTGCATGACTTAGCTGTGACTGTCTTTTGTGAATTTGAAGTGGCATGCTCTATAATTCTCTTTGATTTGAAAAGTATAGTTATCCTGTCTTTCTTAATAGAGATTTTCTGACAGTTACATGCATGTCTTCATCACTAACACCCAAACTTTTAACCTTTGGTGGCACATTGTAATAGTACAGCCAAGTCTTGTTACATGCCACTAAGCTGTTCACATTTCATGACACTACCCCCTTAAAAAGCATCTCATCGTAATGGGAGTATCAGATGATCCTTCTTGTAGAGATAGTCATTATATGAAAGAAACTTCAATACACACATCTTATGTGAATGTGAAACTTTCTGCACATAGATTTGAACATTTGGGTCAACACTTGATTGAACCTTGGATGTTGCAGGAAATTCCTGTAAAATATCTGCTGAATTTTACTTCAGCCACTGGTCTCTTCAAATACAGTTTTCTGAGGGTTATAGTACAATAGACCTATGGTCGCAGTGCTAGGTTCTTTTGGAACCACGCTATTTTAAAGCTGTTCACATTCTAAAATTATCTTCTGACGCTAAGTCACATGACATGTCACCTACTCCTTTGATATACCACTCAGAGGCAACAGGGTTTCTTTACATGTAAATGGTCTCTCAGAATGGAAGGAATTACTGGTTCATAAAGGTTACTTAAAGTTTCTGGCTCATTCGTATAATTCTATCTGTTTTCTTGTCTTCGTCCATCATTTTTACAGCAGAAATCTCTTCATCTGTTACTGACATTAAAGACCTTCCTTCTATCTCTGCATTTTCCAAAGTAAAATCTCTCTTTTTGAATTCCCTGTACCATCTGACTATTGTGGTACAATGTGAACAATCATTATTCAATGTAAGCTTCGTTTTCCTATAGACTGATCTATGCTTAAACCATGCATAATGTTATACCTCAAAACTGCTGTTATCTTACTATGGAACCACAATGCCATTCTCTGCACTGCTCTATCACTGATAATAAACAACTGAGTCCACAGGTGTGTTATCTCAGATAATGCGACATTTTCTCAAGAAATACATTCATGCAATCAGTGTTAACATTTGGTGCCAATAAGCTAAAGCTCTTTCCATTTTTAGGATTACATGACTATAATGTTTGACACAGCTGTATCTAAGCCTATTAAGTTATTATTTTGTCTCAGCTACTATGCAAGCTTGGACATGTCTGACTGTTATAGCCTGCAGCCATCTGTGAGTTTCTCTTAGTTGAGTAAAGATCTTGCATAGAAGAGGAAATTAAAAAAAAGTTTCCAGAAAACCATGAAAAATGCATTGCATTTTTAATGTTTTTTAAGTTACTAAGTCAATCTTTTTTTTCTTTTTTTTACATTATGTTTATATATATAAATGAAGAATAAGATATAACTAAATTCAGTTAAAGTATAGTGAATACAGAGTAATATCAAGTGATCAATGAAAATTATTCCAGCTTATAGTTATGGTATTTGTGGAAATTTGTGTCATCTATCCTGTAAATTCATTTTTAAGGGTTTGTATGTGCACTGACTATCTGTGGGAGATATTCTTAAGAAGTGCATATTTGAATTGCCCATGCTGAAAAGAATTAATGGGCTTACAGTTAAGCTATGAAATAATGTAAATAATGCCTAAGTAAGAACCTGGCAGAAATTGTGTTTGATTAAATTACATAGGAAAGTTACTATGATAAAACTTATATTGTAATATTTAAATCGAACTTCCATGGTTATTTACATTTTCAGATTCCTGTATTATTTTTTGTAAAAACTAACTAATCCACAATAAAATAAAATAGATAACATAGTATATTTGGGTAGGAATATAAAGTTTAAGGTTTTAAGATTTTTAGGAACTACTTTTTGCATTTTATATGCTTTCTCTTTTTTACATTTGTTACTTATTTTTAATATTTTGGTACATGATCTAATGGATATCACTCAATTGCCGTATTTTAACATCTGATAATGGAATTATATATATATATAGTCAATGTACATAGATTGTTATTAAAATTGTTTTAATATTTCTTGAAATCAATCTTGTAAAATTTCCAAAATTGTAAGTGTCATGACAAATTATTTCTTGTATTATTTATGTAAATAAAAGGAACAGAGGGACTCTAATTAAATAGTAATTCTGGCATTGTAAATAAGATTAATCCAGAGGAGATTCTTGTAATCATTCATACTGTTCTCTACTAAATTAATAGACAGTGTTCTTGTAACCCTTATCTGTTTTAAAATACTGTATAGCATCACAAAAATCATAATTGAAAAGAAAGGAAACATGTGCATTGATTATTTTACTTTTTAATAATAGTTTTTTTATTGTTACACTATAAATTATCAAGGATATATACAAAATAGCTTAAACAAATATAGGGATAGTTTCAGAATGCTGAAAATAGTTTAAATATTTTGTCATCAATTATTAAGTGTGATTATGTTATCAATAAATGAGATATTTATAATGCTAATATATTTTAAGTATTAAGATTTTTTATTTTCTGTATTAGTCTATCTATTGAAATTTATATTTTTTGTGTTACTAAAATGTTCAGATTTTGTATTTAAATGGAAATTTATAATTACATTTTTTATAAAATGTAATGTAGATTATCTCATATTAAAAGCATTATTTACTTTATAATTTGATAAATATTCAAAAATTTCAAAATAGTATAAAAAGGTGCTACCAATAATGTTTCAAATTTCTTATAAGTATTCTATTAAATATTCCTTTTAATATAGCTTTGTTCATCAATTTATTCTCTTTAATTACATATACTTCTTATTTTTCAGAGAGAGAGAAGAAAAATTATTACTGATGAAATTCAAGAGAGTTTATTTGAATTAAAATCACAAACTGAGCAATTACATGGAACAGTGTCCAGTTAAAATAATTTATTTCTTGAAGAATTGATTGTTAGGAAGAGAAGTGTTTGCATATAAAAATGAATACAGTGTTAGACCTATATTGTATTGTTAACTTTCTGAAAGCTTATTTTAGCTTTCAAGTTAATGGTATACAATCTGACTGTGAATTACTGAAACATTTTTCTATGTAAAATATATGTAGCTGTTTGTATTAAGTAGTGTCTTAAGTAGTTTTATATTAACATGATTATTTGACTGTAGCATTAAAATCGAATACACATTTGCTTGAAATTTATTTTAATATTTTAAAATCATGTGTCATGTATTTCATTCTCTTAAAATTTTTTGGAATTTTTATAGATAAGTAATTTATTTTAATTATTTAAATTTGACTTATGCAATTAAATAGCAATTAGTTTAATTTTATATCTATCAGTTTCTTTTGTGAATTTCCTATCCATATTTTTTATTTTAATGATCACTGAATTTTGTCTTGTTCATAATCATCATTATCAAAAACTGTACTTTATCTACTGTTATGTAAGTTACTATGTTTGAGTCCTATGTTATTAAATTTTCTTTCCTTCCATTGAATTGAGTACTTTATTTATTTCGTTTTTGTGTTTCTTTAAAGTTACTTTTAGATATTTTAATATTTGAAAATAAAAGCTTTTATTTAAAAAAATTCTCAAGCTTGTTAATAAATAAAATTTTGATATTTTCAATATTTGTTTAAAAATTTCTCATAATTAAATGTCTTTATACAGCCATTTTAATTATGTTTGGAAAATAACATTTAAATGTATATGTATTTACTTGTTTATTATTTTGTGTGTTACTAAGTTTAGGTTGGTGAAATGTTACATTGTTCTGAAGCTATTTCAATTTATATTTATTACTAAAAATTATTTAATTAAAGCTATTTCAATTATAACTTATTACTAAAGCTACACTATGTTATATTTATTATTAAGATCAATTATCACATATTATTTTTCCTTGAGCATGTAAAAGTCTTATTGTATCATACATTTATTTTTAGTCATTTATATTTTATGTTACTTGTTTCCGAGCAATAACAGGTGTTTTGGTAAATGAAAATTATTTCTTGATTTCTCTGTTCCTTAATCCTTGCCATACACTTTATATCTCATTTTATTAACTTTTTATGGTTTATAGTTTGCTATTTTTATATTTTTTAGTTTCTTATCAGTACTGCACTGGTCGTAACATCTACTTTTCTGTAAAAAGTGAATTTTAGTAAACGTTTAAAAAATTTTCTTTAAAAAGAACACGTTTGGATTGAATTGTATAATGAGTAGACATCTATTATTAGCAAAGATTAATTTGACCATGTTTTGAGGGGTTTCTTATACTTTAAACAATTGAAATGTATTTAAATAAATTGAATTAGATTTTTTGCATCCTATTGTATCAAATATTCAAAATAAAGATTGCTATAAATAATTAAAATGTATTTAATGCTTTAATTTAAAATTTGCAATTTTAATGATTTTTTATATCATGTTTTGCCAAATATAATTGTTAATTTAATATCAGGTTAAATATTTTATCTGAAATTTTTTTTTCTTAGTAATTTGATGAAACCCCTCAAAATTTAGAAGTTGATACATTTTATTTAGTTTTTACAGAGTAGAATTAATTTTATTGTAAAAATATTCACATATACTGTGTGATTATTTGAAAAATAGTATGTGCAAGAAGTTTACTGTATTATTATTAAGAAAGAATTATATATATATATATATCTGCAATATTCTTTTAAAAAATAAGAATTAAATCAATATTTAAAGTTTAATATCAGATACTTGGAATTATTATTATTTTTTTTTCCTCACAGATGTTTGGACATGAATTTAATCATTTAATCAAGTAGAAGTTATATATTTTTCATATTCTATGTATAAAAATAATTGAAGTCTATATTTAAATCTCTTACCATTAGAACTGTTCTTCAAGTTTTTTTAAAGCATGAAAATGTGATAGGTTTAGAATTTTATTAGATGCTCTTAAATATTGACATTTGCATTTCTAATGAAATTTATTACTAATTGTTTTGGATTATACTGTAGAATTTTATGGTAATGTAATTAAAACTATATATATGTATATATTTTTGTGTAAAGTACTAAAATGAATATAAATTAAAATTTTACCTTGAGAAATAAGTTTAAAAAGTTAAGAACGTGTGATAAGGCAAAAGAAAAAATAAACTTTTTTGATATTTAGACATAAAATTATAAGACTCTATTTCAATTTTTACTTTGTTCTTCCAATATATTTATAAAAGTAATGAACTAATAAGGACAGATTTCTAATGATAAATGGTATTTAATTAAAATATTAAGTGTTTTTGTCAAAGATTAGAATATTCTATAAAAAAGTAAAGGCTTAAATTCTATAACAACTAAAAGAAATCATTTGTTTAATTTACTAACTATCTAGTAATCAGTTATTGATGAGCCTTTCTTTCTGGTTTATTTTATTGTTCTACTAAGATATTTTCACCTTGATCAATCAAATGCTTCCTAATATTTTTATCTTAGATAAACATGGCTATTTTTTATGGTCCTACATGCTCTTCCTGAAAAACTTTTAATGCTCTGAAATTGTGTATTTGTATGAAGATAAAAGGAACAAATATTTTATCTACTGTGGTTTTATAAATTTATAACTTATTTGGCCTTTTTTGGTGACTATGTAGTTTGGTTGAAAAACAAATTAGTATTAAACTATATTTTTGATAATGGTTAATCATATTGGTCAATCTAAGAAGTATATACATGTTTTTGTGGAAAAGAGAAAAGAAAAAGACTGTGACATAGATAAGAATCATAGAATGACAAACCAAACTACCACAATTGGCAAACATGCTATCTTCCAGTGTTCAACTATGTTATAAACACTATAAAACTCATGCTTCTCTATTTAATTTTTTTTTTTTTAAATTCAAAATATCTTAAATGGGCCAAGATTAATTTTTGGGTAAGTGTGAATTCTATCTGAGTATTTTCACTGTCTTAATTATTTGCTTTGGTTGTGAAGCATAAACTTGTTACTTCTATTTCTTTCTGCCACTTTTCTCTGCACGTGCCAATAAAGCTTCATTAATATTGAATCTCTGTTCATTTTGAAAATTTGCTTTCTTTACATGATTTTTGCAAGCAGGAAGCAAATTTAAAAATTACAAGCACTCAAGTTACTTTTTTTTTAGATCATAGATAAGATGTATTTTTAAAACATCATTTTTCAACTATAACATCGCGTTACATTAAACGGAAGTAACAATATGTACTTATACAAGCTTTATCATAAATAGTTTGTAAATTTTCATTTTCTTACAGTGGTGAATAGTTTTCATCCCTTTATATAATATTTTTTCTTTTTTCTATTAATGACTTGTTTTCCACTTTAGGAACAAAATATCTTTCATGCCATCAAAATATCTATAGCAATTTCTTAATATTTGATAAAGTTTTATTGTTTTTTTCTTCATTTCATTCTGAATTTTCAGGCATATATTGTCAATCATCTCTTATTTTCATGAAAATGATTAAAAATTGATTATTATATTAAAATGCTAATAATTTGTTGAATCATTTATTTATGATTATTTTCATTTGTTAAGTTATGTTTGCACTTTTGTTACTATTGTTTTTTTCTATATTACTTTTAAAAGTTTTACTTACTAGGACCTTATTCCCACCTCTATTTCTATCTGTAGAATGCTACTAATCATGTTATTGAACTGTTAAAGTTTTGTTATTCTATATTTTAATTTATAAATTAAATTCTATGGATCTTTTTATTTTCTTTTATTCAAAAACACACATTGCAAATTTCTCATGTGAGATCTTTAAATTATACAAAAAATTCTAATAAAGCTACAATATCTAAGCTTTTATTAATAATTTCTATATAATTTTTCATTTTTCTGTAATTTCGCTTGCAACTGATTTATACAGAACATCAATGAAAATTTAATAATCGATTCTTTAATGTTTTTCATTTTGTTATAATAGGCTTTTAATCAGAAAAATACTATCATTTAAATTTTGTGCCTTTCATATATGATTTGTTAAAAGAATTGTCATATTCTCTGCAGGGTTAATTAAGTTGAAACTTTCAAAAAGAATTCTGATTTGTATCAATTCTCTGAGATGGTTAAATGAAATATTTTGTTTACTTTCTAGTACTTGAGAATATTTATGTATAACAATAAAATATATTATTTTGTATAAATAATGATATTTGGTGATGAATCTAAACTTTTGTTATCTCAAATGAAGTGATGAGATTTGCATAATAAAAATTTCTTAGATAGATTTGTATTGTCTCTTTTATTATATTTAAAAAATTGTTTTTAGTGATCATAATTTTGTAGTTATATGAACTTAATTTTTTTAATTTAATGTTTGGGTTGACATTAAAACATTAAATAAACAAGAAAATAAGATGTGGACACTACTGAAAATAATCATAAATAAAATTTTAATTGCAGTTCTCATTCTATTCAACTTTTGAAGCATGTAATATTTTGGATGAACTAAATGTAATTTGAAGTTTTTTTCCCCTGAATTTATTTCTATTCTTGATATTATGTTTTGGTGCAACTCTAATTTTCTCTTTATAATAAAGTGTTATTATACATTTATTTTTATTTTGAGTATTTAGAAATTGAAATTAATGCATTGTAAGATTATTTATAAGATGGATATTAGATTCAAAATTAATTTCTGAATTTATTTTAAACATAAACTTTTTTCAAAAGTAAATTTAATTTTAGGTGTTAATGTCATTTTATTATTTTGTAAAATATTATTTTATCGCTACAAACTAAAATACATACTTTTTAATTTATTTTGTTTTATAGAAAAACTGTTTTCATAAGTAACAATAAGAGTGAATTTTCTCTAATATTTTCGTTGATACAGTAGGATTCCAACTATCCAAATCAATGGGGCCCAAACCACATTCGGATAATCGAAAATTTGATTTATTAGATTTTTTCGAAAAAAGGGTTTATTTTAATTAATTGTATGTTCAAAATTGTAGGGAAAAAATCATTTTTTTTTTAAAAAAAAATTTTATGAAAAGGTAACACTTTTACATGTTGCGTTTTGAAATCGAAAATAAATACTTTTCAAAATTTTAATTCATGAGTTTTGCATTTACCAGAGGCTGGAACTATTTTGATGTAATAATAAAAAATATTTTCAAAGTAAGATTCAATAAGGAAAAATCAAGAGATACTAGAGACTAACACTAAAGCATACTTTTATGACAGTATTTCTACACTACATAATAATAGAAAACAAGAAGTCGTCGCTTAGAGGCCTTTCATTTTCTAACACCTGTTTAAGCACTTATAAGTGCTGTATGTACAGTGAATCATAACTTGTGGAACATCTCTGCCAGCTGTCTTCCTTTCCTTTTTTTGTGCAGTCATGACAGTTATAACATGGACTGCAGCTCCATCCACTTCAAACTGTTTTATTATATGATAGTCTCGTATCTCCTTCAACTTGAACATTAAGGTCATCTTCCTCGACACTTCCATTAAGTTGACCATCATTTGCAGTTTGAAACCTCATAATCTAGTCTACTTTATCTTCAGCACTGAATATTCAGAAATTTAAATTAATATGTAAGAATGTTTTTCAAGTAACTTGTCATTCTCATTTTCTTTCTTCTCTTACTCTTCATTTTCTTGAGTTTTTTTCCTTTTTCTCATTTTCCTTTTCTTGTCTTGATTTTTCTGAAAGCGAATTGGATAGACGGAGTAGCTCTTCTGTATTTAAAAATTCTCTCCATTTAAAGCATGATAAAATTTTATCAAATTAATATAATTGAACTGCAATTTCGGTTCTGTTCTTTACATTAAAATCAGTCAATATATGTGAGCTAATTGTCAAAAATGTGTGAGCTTGAATAAGAATAAATTATTAAATAAATTTCATATTGTAGAAATTAATTTTAAATTATTGAATTTTAATAAAATTTTAAAATAGCTTATAACACTATTCCAATTGAATTGTTGAAATATGCAATTTTTAATAGTTATCACTGACAATTATTACCCAATAGTGACAAAAATTTGGATATTAATATTTTGACTTCATGTTTGAAAGTGAACTTTTTATTTAATGAAATTGAATAAAGAAAGCTGAATTGTACAAAGTTCTAATAATACTAGGTTTCTCTAATGCTTTTTTAATCAAACCACTTTTGAAAAGTGTTGAAGAATTTGTGATCATTTTTTTTTCAAACACAAGTTTAAACTATTGGATGAATTAAATGATCAGAATTAACGAGATTTTATAGTTTACGCATTTAATTGTTATCAAGCTTCATCATTCACACAAAATGTAAATTTATTTGGTCTGATTTCATAACGTTGTGTATAAAAATGGCGAAGTAAATCATGTCTAATTTGGAAACAACATTTATTTGTAAGCGAATGTGAATAGAACATTTGTTACTCATGTCATTGGTATGGCAAAGCATTGCCCCATTATTTATTTTGCTTGCTCTTCGTGAAGAAAATCAAAAAAATAGAAATTTGCTTTTATGTGTGGCGAAGAAAAGGAATTTGTATGCTAATTCCTAGCGTGACCGCCAAGGCATACGCGAGGTTTCCATGAGAAGTATAAAAACTGTGTCTGCAAGAGCACAGAACCCTCTGAACCTACAGTCAATCAGAGGACCACCGGAAGCAAAAGAAAATGCAGAACGTGAAGTCAACTATAGTCTTTTAAAGCCGGTAGGCTCACTGTTACATAAACGGGAGCAAACTGTTCTCGCCTACTTTCGAAGTAGTCACCTCAGATTATTATAATTTTCTGTAGGCTTCAAAATTTTCGAGACCTGTACCAGCTATTTCGCTGAACAAGCCACGCTAGAACACATACTTGAGAGCCTGGGAATATTCAAGCAAGATTTATACGACGACCCTTTGATAGTGCTAGATTTTTGGGGGTGTTTAACGTTATGCACCTGTTCATCGCTGCTGGTCAATGAGAGATAGGCAACAATAGAATGTGATAACTCCTGCTATTTGGAAGAAATACTGCTTTTGAGACAAGATCTGTTTTTCTTATCTACGTGGGCACACATTCCGGACAGTGCTACCGATCCCGTGCAACTGTTTTATCTTTACACTTTGCCCGGACTTTGGAGGATAACAATCGATTATCCTATTCAAATGTAATTTTTCCTAGCAGCGGTGGAGTCTATGTTATCAACCACTTTAATTTTCTAATAGATTATTTTTTGTCTACCATTTTAAATATTATATTTTTGTTAATAAATCTTGACGTAATTTTAATTGCCTCGAGTCTAAATATGAAGTGTACACATAGGTTTCGAGCAGAAGCCCTTGTAGCTACAAATGTGAATAATTAGATTATATTTGTGTAAGTGTGGCAATTGTAGTTGAAAAGTGTTCTATGAATTAGGTATTTTTATGCTGTTCTCTTTGCATTATGGAAAAGTTTCAGCACTTTTCATTAAAGAATAATCAATAAATGAATATAAATTAAACCTTTTTTCATTAAATGTTTAGCTTATATTTCATGTTCTTCTCTCAATACACAATAGAAATATTTGTCTGTCGCGCAAAGCGCCTCGTAATGTCGAACATGATCAGTTGATGCGCTGGTATCTGAAATAACATCCTTCTGTCTACAACCACCCCACACCAGTGGAAGGACTTAATATATCAAGGATTTATGTAGACTTGTAAGAAATTGAATTGTCACCCTCACAGTTACCACGAACGCTAAATAATGCTTTACTTAGCTATTTTACAGGAAGCGGTATGAAGCTACTGAATCGCGGTTTAATTATTATGCTTATCCATGTTTATCGACAAGAATAATAAATATTTTTCACTAGAAGCTTACCTGTATTTAGTAAAGAGTCTGCAATTTCGTAGATGATTGTATGGAACTTGTCTCGCAAAACAAACTGAGCATCTCGCGAGAATCGCATCAGACCAAATGACGTCATTGATGTCTAAGGCTCATGTAAGGCTCTAGATGTCTTAGTTATATCAGAAAAGGGATGGAGCGCGAGACGATTCTAGATTTCAAGGAGATTCGAAATATCTGGCAACATTCCATGAGACAGCTCTCTCGCTTAGTTTAAGAATTCCATAACGTCAGATACAACGTTTCATCTACGTCACACTAAGACATCGACGAGACCGCATTTGTCTACTATAAGACGGCGTCTTAATCGGAGTGTCTGCCGAATTTGAGGCCGACCTAATATATACAAACTGTGTTATACCATAACACATAATTTGTTATAAATTGCTTTTTCTTTTTGTATAGCCTTCTAAAATTTTGTAACAATTATATTGTATTTTGAAACATATACGATTTAACTCGTCATGATAAAGCATTAGTGGTTAGGGAATCGGCCGTCCTCTCCCGAAGGGCTGTGTTCGATTCCCTTTGCCACCAAAGAACCACCGGGTATATTCGATATACGTGCTCGTTAAATCTGTGGAATTGAAAGTCCTGTGGTCGGTCGTTGAACAGTTACCACGGGTCCAATGGTCTGGAGAAACTTTTCCTCCCCCTTCAGATCAATGTCGAAATTGAGGGAATAGTTCCTCTGATGGTGTCATCTATCGGAAGAGTTTAGAGCAACGTCGTACTTTCACCTTCATGGTGCTCTGATTAAACGAAAGACGCACTCTATTGACTTAAATTAGCATAGCGAGCTTGGCTTGTCCAAGTGATAAGAAAATATGTAGTATGTAAGTAACATGAAAAGAAAATATGCAGTGTGTATTTTGTTAAACTGCTTAAAATGATTACTCAATTTTAAATTTGGCTATGTTTTGGTAAGCACATATTTACTTTGTAAGAATAATTTTCTGTGAGAAAGTCAAATGCTTGAAAATATTTCGCGTGTATCGAAATAGCTTTCAATGTGTGGATACTAAGTAAGATAATAAGTGGGTACTCTTTAAAAATAACTTTTATATATGAATAACATATACTATTTGTAGTAAAATTTATAATTATCTGTAAATATATTCGTGGTAATAAACTGTCATGAAGAGTTCATTTATTCATAATTCCTGTTGCTTACATTGTTCATTTCTTTTGTCTTCATTTCACTTATAACTTTATGTTAGATTGGAAATTCTACAAAATATGCAATGTTAGCTGGAAAAAAATAGATTTCATTTCCCCCGATTAATTAAAGATTGAATTATATACAGGGTTCGTGCAGCGTTTGAAAATTATTTTTTCTTCTTCTGTCTAGGTTTTTGAGTTTACTCCTGGAAAATAATGAATAAGTCTTAGAATTTTTAAAAGTTTTTTCTATATATTGAAGATAAAGTGACTAAATGTAATTAAAATTTTAATTTTTTTATTGTCTTGACTAGATATTAACAAGAGTATAATGACATACTGGAGAAAGAGAAATTTTAAATAATATTTGAAATCGGGGACAAAGTTGGTAAAAAAAAAGTCTTCATTGGAATATTGTACTGCACGAAATGTTATCGATTTATATTATTAACGTGAAGATAATGAATTGAGCAACTTAAGTAAAATGCGAAAACTTTTTCTTGCCATTGTACTTCAGAATGTGACTTTATAGAAGAAATTTGCGTAGCTTCACAGAAGAATATTTCAAATAATTAAGACATTCTGAACAATTATGAATTTATTTTTATCCTATGTATATTATAAAGTTTAAAAATAGATTTTTAATTTACTCTCAAACTCTCAAATAAAAGAATTGATATGTTCTGAATCTAATACATTTTCTATTATACTCATGATTACGTCTTTATTGAAAAAAAAGTTTCTATGAACAATTTGATGGTGTGATTGAGTAAATAGATAAAATCTACTTTTATAGTTTTTAGAGGCTGAGAGACAATTGCCATTTCTTAATTAAAACGAATCTGCCTCATCTTACAAGATGTTATTTCATCTTATTTCGTATCCCCTCAACGTTAAGATTTAATTGGTCATCAGGGCTTGGATATCTGTAATAAATTGGAATCCATCTTAAACTTTAGGTCTTTGTCTAATCGACCTTCGTGTGCAAAAAATGATTGATTGAGCGACAAAGTAACCTGTTAGGCAATAAAACCATGAGAAAAATATGGAGCGCATATGAACACACGCTGCTCTTGAGAATCAGTACTGGAAACTTCATAATTTATTAAACCTTCGGCGGAAGAGGTGTGGGCTTCTGGGCCGGTTCTTGATATTTTTACGCTCCGAGCAAAAAAGCGAAAGCTTGGAAGGCATTTTGTACTAATCAGACAGAAAAATACGGTACAGCCTTTAAAATGGCACACAACAAAACCTTTAAACCCACAGAACTCAGAATCAGCTGGGATGGTAACGTAGCGCCCAATAAAAAAGCAGCAATGGAAAAAATCACAGAACACCACTTCCCAAGCAATCCAGTGCTCTTTCAACCTAGAACACCAGTGAACAACACAGAGGAACAAAAACTGCCAACAAGGGAGGAGGTTAGAAACGCAACATATGCATTTAATACAAATAAAGCTCCGGGACCAGACGACCTAGATTATCTCATATGGAGAAGAGTCGTCGACGCGACACCACAACTAATCACACAATGGGCAAAACAATGCTTTAAGTTACAACACTTTCCAACACCACTCAGAACAGCAAAAGTTATATACTTTGCTAAACAAGGTAAAGACCCAACACTCCCGGAGTCTTATAGACCTATCTGCCTCCTTCCGACACTAGGCAAAATATTAGAAAAACTCATCTGCCAAAGGCTAATACACTTCCTTGAGACAGAAAACAAATTAAGTAACAAACAATACGGTTTTAGACAAGGCAGGTCATGTGATATGGCTCTCAAGGAAATCACAAAACAAATAAGAAACAACTGGGATAATAAATTATATACACTACTAATCTCAGTTGATATTAAGGGCGCGTTTGATTCAGTTCACTGGCAGGATATCAACACGAAATTAATTGACTTAAACTGTCCAAGCCCATTAATAAAACTAATTAGCACATATTTAACAAATAGAACAATACAATACGACTGGGGTACTGGAAACACTAAACACAATATCTACAAAGGCTGCCCACAAGGATCGTGCCTGGGACCTATACTATGGACAATAATCGCTAACGATTATCTAATGAAAACAACCCCGCCAGAAGTCAACATTACAGCGTTCGCTGATGACTTTCTGATAAGTGTTAAAGGAAGAACAAGGAAAATAATAGAGACAATAGGGCAGACGGCAGCCACAAAATTTGAATCATGGTGCAATGCGCACAAATTACAAATCTCAGTCAACAAGTGCAACATAATCACGTTTGCCAAACCACATAAACTACAAAGAGAACCAATAATTAGAATAGGAGGCAAATCGCTAAAAGCAGTAACTACAATTAAGTATCTAGGTGTGACGTTAGACCAAAACCTCAATTGGCTCGCACACATCAATACACTAAGACAAAAGGCAATAATAGCACATGGACATCTAATTAGAGTAGCGCCGCGCGCCTGGGGAATAAACTCAAAACTCCTAAAGACCTGGTATCACACTGTAGCAGAAAGAATCTTCACATACGCCTCATCAGTATGGGGCAGTAATTTAGGCAAACAAGCCACACAAAAACTACAAACAGTGCAACGGCCATTTTTGTTAAGAATAACGAGGGCCTACAGAACAACATCAACAGCAGCGCTAAATGTCCTAGCGGGTGTGATACCACTGCATCTCCAGGTGCTGAGGGAAGCGACCGTGGCAAACGTGCTAAGATACAATGAGGATGCAAACTTAGGCACATTAACGCTTAAAACAGAGCAATTTCAGACCAAAGCTGCAATACACCCAATCCACCCAGCTGATAAAATCATGGGAAAATTTATAAACCTCCCACCAACACAATCAACACTATCGCCACATTACAATATCTATACAGACGGATCGAAAACCGAAGACGGTGTTGGCGCGGCAATCTGCGTTTACCATAACACACATCTAATTAACACCACTCACCTGCCCATGAATAGGAACAATTCGGTCTTCCAAGCAGAAATATATGCAATAAACAAAGCTCTCACATGGATAGAAGACAAAAGCCCAGTAGCTACACACATACATACGGACAGTCTCTCAAGTCTGTACGCTTTAGCAAAGCACAAACAGAGAAATAAATACATACAAAAAACACAAAAATTACTTATTGAATTAGCCAAACAACACACAATTAAACTATACTGGGTGCCTGCGCATACAGGTATAACAGGTAACGAGGAGGCCGACAAAGCAGCTAAAAGGGCGACACAAATGCCACAAGAGGATATAATCAAGCTACCACAGTCGCACCTGAAGAAACTAGTACTACAAGAAATCCTAAATCGGTGGCAAGAAGAGTGGGACATAGCAGACACAGGCAGGTACACACATACCTTCTTCCCAAAAGTGAACACACAGCGACTAGTGGGCCAGCAACAATTAGCCCAATATTTCACAGGTCACGGCCAGTTTCCAACCTTTGTTCACAGGCTGGGAAAGGCCACAACAGGAGACTGCATATGTGGGGAAGAAGGAAACCCACAACACTACGCATTCGATTGCCCGTTGACATCAGCGCATCACCTAAATAAACCAACTGAGGCTAACATACCAGCGTGGAGCGAACTAATTCTCAAGAATAAAACAGCGCAAAATAAACTAATTAAAATAATTAGAAAATTAGAAATTACCAAGCCGGTGGCGATAGAAGCAATTAATGATTAAGGTTCCCTGTGCTTAACAATCACTAACACAAACAACAAGGCATGCCTCACCTTATTGAGGATTACAGGGACCACACACACACAAACATATTCATATGGCAGACCTCACCATCTTGAGGAATAGGCACGCCTCACCTTATTGAGGAGCACGTCCACCAAGCAGTGGACCAAGTGACACACCGATTTTGACAAGGCAGAGGAGCCCAATCGACCTGGAAAACCACAACACACAGATCCTGTAACCAGCGAGATTGAGGACTCTTGGCCCCACACCGAATAATGAACCATCAATGCCTGGAGGCAAGCAGTGACTGCGGAAGTGTCTACACAAACTCTAGTGCAGTGCGACCAAGGAAATTGTGAGCTTTCAGTGACATTCAATTACAAAGTGATCGTTGCCATTGACCGGCCACAAAAGTGGTTTCTCAGACGGTCAATGGACAACCACAACACGTCTCAACCAGCAAGTGAGTGCCCGCAATCAGATGTCACAAACTTTCGTTCCAGTTGAAAGCGGCACCACTCGCTGCAACACAGGGTCAGCGAGAAAGACACCCGGCAGTGTAGATCAGAACTGTACTATCGCATTGCAGGGCAAGTTCATCCGCGACCATCAACCCGACCAAGACAGAGGATGTCGCCGACTTGAACTTTTATTCCGGCGTTCATACCACTATTGTATCAAGACCTTCGTCGCCAGAGCGTGCTGCAGCTCTACCTGTAACGCAGCAGAGTTGCAAGCCAGCTCGGGGTGAGTGCTAGAGGTTTTCATGGTTTCCCTCTAGACTAGCGTAAATACGGCTCGCCTTCCCACAAAGTCCCCCATGAGGGCATGCAATTCCCAGCCCGCACCTGTAAAGGTGACGCTCACTGCGTGGGCCTCACCTCGCGATCGGGCTTTATCATGCTAATCTAAAAGACTTAATAAACGGGGAATGGCGCATACGCGTTGGGTTGGTGGATAGGCTTGTCTGGTTCATTCCGGAGACGAGCTAAGAGACTTTAGATGGCAGACCAGTATCGGTCAGACAGAGTAGTAACCCGTCTTGCAATCCTCGGCTACTGGATCGGCTCTCATTTTCCAGGCCCGACAGGGGGGGCTCTTAGCCTCTCCGTGATGGGGACTACTACGCAGCGGACACTTAAAGCCTCACACTCGCTTCGCGAGTAGGCTGTTCGCCTGCGGCGTCGAAATAAATCTCATGTGACCATATCAGAAAGTCGAGGAAACATTGAAAAAAATTTAAAAAAAAGAAAAAAAACGTTTTATTAAAAACTTAAGCATTAGATAACAAGATAAGCAATTTAGCACATAAGGGAAAATAACAAAAATTAAAATGTAGTAATGCAAACTAAACTAATATCCCATATTATAAATAAATTCTAACTAACCAAAGTAATTAAAATGCCCTTTTTCTAACTTTTCATTCTGCAAACTCACGAACCAGTGATTTCAAGTCTAGTTTGTCACTAATTTAGTGTTCTACAGCTATCATTGCCAATCCATTGAGACGATTTTGCGTCTGCATCGTTCTGAAACAATTTTTTTTATTATTTTGTGTTTGAAAAGCTTTCCTCTGAAGCCACAGTGACTGGCAAAGTAAGCAGGTTATGCTGAGGTTTGGTGCGAATTTAAGTGTAGCAATAAACTTGAGAATTTCAAAGGGGTTTCCTTTTTTGTTAATAATGATGAGACAATGCTTATTTCATCGGCTAGTTCCAGGGCGTTAAGATCGCTTGAATTTTCACCAGTTAGAACTACTTCCAAATCTTTGCAATGAGCCAGTAGCTCATTTCTGGGCATGTCTTTTAGACCAAAAATATTATACAAAAAGCTGCAATAATTACTTGAGTATTTAGCAAAGTATATCTGGTTTCCAAGGCATTTATTGCTTGATATATAGTATGAAAAAAAATCTATTTCATATTTTTGTTTGAGGTCTTGAATGGGCTCATCCGGGCCCTCATACAAAAACGTTCTTCTTTTGCTTCTGACACGATGACGTGGTGTGGAGGTTTCGAAATTAGCTTCCGCGACAATCTCTGAAGCAAGCTTGGTTGCTTTTAAAATGATGCTTTCAAAAGATTCATTTGATCTTAGGTTTTCAAAGAAGAGTTTGCAGTTGCTAAGCATATCAATAGCTTGTAACATATCAAAATTTACAGTTTGCAAAAGTCATCTGATGGTGTTAATATGACTCAAAATTTGTACCAGATCACAAAACAGCATATAAATTTGAACTGCTTCAAATTATTTAATAATCTGCTAGCCTCGTCTTTGATCATATTATCGATTTCTGAATCTTCATATATGGTGTAAAAAGCATCGTGAATTGGACCAATATGAAACCGTAGAGCTTTTCATGAGTTGACTCGACTTTCCCATTACGTATTACTCAATGGTTTTAGGGTGTAAGTATCAATATATTTCAGTAATATTGCCCAACGAAAACAAGAGGAAGAAAAAAATGTATATAACTTTTGAACAATATTGAAGAAGTTGGCTGCCTCAAACGAGGATTTTTCCATATCGCTTATACAACCAAATTTAGCGAATGGTTGCTGCATAGAACATAAAATGCTCTGAGGTTTATATTTCTGATTCTTGTTTGTACTCCCGATTTTTCTCCTCTCATATTGGAACTGCTGTCTTATTCTTGACCGTGCATGTTTTCTACTTTAAGCCATTTTTCTCTAGCTCTTCTAACCTCCGACAATTCCTTAGCTGTTGATCTCTCAATGGGTAGAAAACCCCAAAAATGTTCATCGATATTAACTTGAATTTCAGACTCTGATTCCTGTATGGAGACAAATCTTACCACAAATGTCATTTGTTCTACTTTACTTGCATCGGGAGTACAGTCAAGAATCACTTAATAATACTTAGCCTCTTGAACTTGCTCATTGATGTGAAGCTTTATGTTGTCATGCAATAATTCAACTATTTCATTTTTTATAGTTTTCCCTAGATATGTAGCTTTAATTTTTTCTTTATTGAAGACTCTGCGAACGTGTTCCTCCATTTTTGGATCAAACTCAGCCAATAACTGAATTAACATCAAAAAGTTTCCATTCTTGTGTTCATACAGCTTATCGCTTTTTCCTCGAAAAGCTAGACAGCTCTCGCATAGCATTTTATTGACTGATATAATGCCTAAGAGAACTTCAGACCAATGACTTATCTCAGAATCAACGAGTCTCTGAGAAACTGCATCTATTATTTCACCTATTTTCAACCTTTGCTTCAATTGAAGCCATGATTTCTAACAATCTATATGAGTTTTAGCATTTTCATGATGTGATAAAGAATCTCCTAAATGCTTCCAGTTTTTAAATCCTCGATTGCCAAGAGCGCTCAAGCTAAATGGTGCTGCAAAAAGTTGACATGAAAAACAATACAAAGTGTTTTGAACTATGGAATATACCATCCATTCTTTTAAAACCTCTTCTCTATTTCTAAGCCTTTTCTTTTATCTTACCCTACATGCACTGGTGAGCTGCGCATTTCGCATCATTTGACTAACTCGATAAGGTGCGTTTACCCTGAAATATGCCTAATTTTCTGGCACTCTTTCTTGGTGTTGCATTTTCAATGTTGAGAAATGTATATTTGAAAAATATGTTTTTATAGACAGTTTATATATGTGTATATCATTGAACTTCCATAGCCTAAATAGTGCATCTGTTTAAATATTAAATTATAATTAGCAAATAAACTTGTTTTTTTTTTTTTTTTTTAACGAAATAAAGAATTAAATATTAGATTGAGATTCAGAGAAAAAGTGGTTTTGTTTCCAAGGGAACTTTTCCCTTGTAATTTTCGAAAGATAACTTATTTTATTTAAATTAGATATATTATTTTTTGCATTGTGATTGTATTTCCCAACGATATGTTGTTTCCGAGGAATCAATACTTAATATTCTCCTTTAAAATATTTTCTAATATTTGTGATAATTAGCTTTTAAAGGTGGATAAATTGGGTATAATATACATTATTATATTTGTTTTTCAACTGAATAGAAAACCAAATTATCTTGTTCTCACTATTATTTGAGTATTTTTCTAATTTTATTAGATACAATGTAAAACATGTGGCCGAAAGAAGTTATTAGGAAAAGAAACGAGATAGCAGATAAAAGTGAATTAAGTAACAGCTGATGTAAAGCTTAATGTGCACAGCGCTTGCCTTCTGCAAGGTTTTTCATATTTATTGATCCTAATTACGTGATTGATCCTATTACATATGTTACATAGTTAGGTTTGTGAATATTACATAGTTAGGATCAATAATCCGTGATTGATTATTGATCCTAACTATGTAATATTCACAAGCACTGTGGCCTTAACTGATTAACGAGCACTGACCTTGCATTCAGAAAATAAGATTTTAAGTATTGTTTTACAATGGCTAAAATCGATTTCGAGTTGGTTTGTTCTTCTTTTAAAATGATCACTTTTTACACTTGAGGACAAAGTAGAGAAGGTCTGGTTGGTGAGGGTGTTCTCATTGTTAGAAGACTGAATCCAGACTCAACCGAAGATCTGTGGCGTTCATTAAAGGCAGCTGAGAGATATTACCTTAGGTCATGGTCGCAATGTCTTCCAAGTGAAATGTTTTTTGATTGGTTGGTCAAGTATTAAGGGGTTTTCTGCTTGGTCCTTTCTACATTGCGAAAATTCTCTCAACAGTTTCACTCTAACTGGTATAGCCCAGCTCTGGGCTTGGCACCAGAAAGTATGCCGATGTCCATATACACTCGAAGTTTAATTGGACAATGATATCCTTTAAAGTGAATTTCGAACCACGACTCACATCCAAAAGCTGGACTCGAAGCTAGGAATTGTTCAACCGGAAGGCAACGAATCGACTTTCTGACAGCTTCTTTCCAAAGATAGCAGCCATACTGTTAGAGCACCTGGATGGGCATTTCGCGCATGTTGATATCAACTCTTACCAAAGATTTCAGTGCAAAATATTAAGTACGTTGTTGTAGGCCCCAGCATGCTTCCTTGTAACGAGCCCCGAGTTGGGCTCTACCATTTAGATAAAAGCAGCCAGGTGGAGTCTTCGTGACTTTGTAGCAAGGACCAAGGAGAAGACTCCATCACTTACACTGCCATTCCCAGAGGTATCATTTCACATGAAAGACGTTGCGACCACCCCAAGTTTTAACGTGCCTGACCACCATTAGCAAACATGACGGATTTTCGGTTAAGCCGGGATTCGAACTGACTAACATCTGATAATGAGAATGACGCACTAACCAACCAGGCCACCGCGGCCTGTGAAATGCTTCTATACATTTACAAATTTGACGACGCACAGTAAATAACAGCAATTGATAACTACTGCCCAGTTTTTGAGTAATATTTACAACAAGTGTTGTTAATTCATTGGAGAATTTCTCTCATATTTTTTGTGTTCACATGATTCTTGAGAATATCCCTTGATTCGTGACCGGGCAGAGCTGCCAATGAAAAGTTGATTTATTATCCAATGAGTTTAGGCAGCCAAATAGCTGCGCTATAGCCTACGTTTCAATAGTTTGTGATTTCGTATCCCACCCGGGACATGGATGTTTGTAGCTGTTCGGAATCCATTTTAAACTGTAGGCTGTGGTCTAATTAGAAGACACGTCCAAAAAAAAAAAAAAAAAAAAAGGCCATTGAGCTCGACAAACAAAAGCCACTAGATTTGAAATTTTTTATCGGGAACTAGAAAATGAGAAAGATTTTTCAGAATTAATAAAATGGACATGAGCACCCAGCAGGAACACATTAAACACCATCACACGAGGCTCAAAGTGATTGAGATCGAACTTCTAACTCTGAAGATCTGACCATGATTTGGTAAAACTGAATCACGACTACTAAAACTAAGCCATGGCGATCAATAATAAAAAATAAATTAATATTGAAATTTTCTCTCATATAGTTCAGAAAAACTGATAATTATAATTTAAGAAAATTTTTTTCCTGAAGATTTGGAGCTATTTCACGAAAGTATAGATTGAAAATTTTTTAATAAATGAAAATATAGGACTTAATTTTTTACGTGTAATTAAGTGCTGTGTTGCCATCATCTTGTAATTGCTATTAAACATTTGGAATAACTAAAAACTTTTATGCATTTTTAAAAAAAAATGGTTGATAAAACTCACTGCAACTTTAAGGATAGAAGAGTTGTGAAATTGTGATATTGACTTAGGTTTTGCTTTTGATACAGACAGCACTCGATATTGTTTTATTTTTATAGATTGATTGATTGACTGTGTGGGGAGACCCCAGACTGTACCATGTGGTTAACGGGTAAAGTCTTCCCCATACCTAGAGCCCCCTAGACCTCTAAGAGGTGCTTGGGAGCACCTGCACCCCTGCAATATTTAATAAAAAAATAAAAATAAAATAAAATAAATAAAATAAATAAAAATAAATATAAAAATAATAAAATAAAAATATATATATATATATAAATAATAAAAGAAAAAAAAGAAGAGGGAAACACATTGGAGGCAGACAGAGGCGAGTTCTTTTGGGCTGTCCCTGTAAGTTGTTATTTTTGATGTTTCATGAATAGGACAGATGTTGCTACCTGCTATTCATTGTCCGAGTCCTCGGTTTGGTTACTCGCATCATTAACATTAGTAGAGGGAGTTAGTCTCAGGTCACGGCAGAGCTTCAGTCCTCTTCCAGTCATATAGAGCAAAAGCTTGGTGAGAAGTTGTCTGCGATGGCGATCCCCGAAGCAAAACTTGAGAAAATCGGTGTTGTTTTGTTGTGCATGCTTCTTTAGGTGATAGGGGGCTGTTCCCGAGCACTCTAAAATATAGTGAAGTGGGTCACCTTGGGCTCCACAAATGCAATAGGAGGAAGTTGCTCTCTGGATTTTGTAGAAGTACTGCGGGTATGGGCCGTGAAATGTGAGGAGTTGATTAAGGTAAGGATTACAATGTGTATATTGATTGGTGACTCTTGGGAGAAAGGTTTTGGTAACACGACCAGTTGTAGCATCATCCCACAGTTGCTGCCAGATGCTGATGGTGAATTGCTTCAGTTGCCCAGTGAGTGACGATCTCGGGAAAGGGATAATCAGCGCCTCGGTATCATCAATTATCGTGGCTTCCTTAGCTGCCTTGTCCGCACTTTCATTACCAATGTCACCTTGATGGGCTTTTATCCAGCTCAATTTAATTTGTGATGGTGTATTTTTATAGATTAGGTCTTGAAAAAAAATTGTTTTTTTTTTTTTTTAAAAAACATCCATAGTTAAAATGCATTTATTTTAATTATAAGGAGAAAAAAATTTGGAACTGAATACTTTTTCGTTATAAATTTTTTCTGATATTACTTTTAAGCTGAAATACAAATCAAGTTAAAAATACGAAAACATTAAGAAAATTATTATCACTCATATGTCCATTAAAAATATAAAAAATGTTAAAAATTTGATACAATACATTTTTTATTTAACATATCAAGGTTGATTCAAGGTGGGCGTACAACTTAACGCGTCCAAACTTGAGTTTAGGAATTGAATACAGAAACTCATGCTTTGAAAGTTTACCATTCATTTGCTGATAAATTGGAAAGTTAAATATTGTTTGTGTACACAATTTTAATGTTTATATTATATTCAAACCAATATATTTGAGTTCCAATTACTTAATGACTGAATTGCTTTTTACGAAATGAAAGTTCTGGGTTGTATCCGTCACTGAGAAACAATGGTTTGTTTTATATTCATATGCGCATCAGTCACTGTGTTTGTTTCAATTTTATATGTACATCAGTTGAGAAAGCTGCTTGCAAATTCTACAGATTTTCTCGTTGGTAACTCCTAAAAGGCAACACGTTGCAGGTGCAGGCTTTCTTTTATTAGGTTGAAAGCATTTTGCTTAAATATATACTACTGGCCATTAAAATTGCTACACCAGGAAGAAAAGCAGATAACAAAATGTTATTTATTGGACAAATATATTATACTAGAAATAACAAGTGATTAAATTTTAAAAAAATTTGGCTGGATAGATCCTGAGAAATCAGTACCCAGAACAACCACCTCTGGCAGTAATAACAGCAGTTATACGGCTGGGCATTGAGTCAAACAGAGATTGGATTACATGTACAGGTACAGAGCCCATGCAGCTTCAACACGGTGCCACAGTTTATCAACCGTAGTGACTGGCGTTTGGTGATGAGCCAGTCGCTCAGCAACCATTGACCAGACGTTTTCTATTAGTGAAAGATCTGGAGAACGTGCTGGCCAGGGCAAATGCCGAACATGTTCCGTTTCAAGGAAGGTCCGTACAATACCGGCAACATGCGGTAGGGCATTATCCTGCTGAAACGTAGGGTTTCGCTTGGCTCGAATAAAGGGTAGAGCCACGGGTCGTAACACACCAGAAACGTAACGTGCACTGTTCAAAGCACCGTCAATGCGAATAAGAGGTAAGCGAGACGTGTATCCAATGGCACCCCATACCATCACACCAGGTGATGGGCCAGTATGACGATGACGAATGCACGCTGCCAGTGTGCCTTCACCACGATGCCGCCAAACACGGATGCGACAATCATCATGCTGTACACAGAACCTGGATTCATCTGAAAAGATGACGTCTCGCCATTCGTGCACCCAGCTTCGTCGTTGATCACACTATTGAAGGCGCTCTTGTCTATGACGCAGCGTCAAGGGAAGCCGCAGCCATGGTCTCCGAGCTGAAAGTCCATGCTGCTGCAAACGTCATCGAACTGTTCGTGCAGACACTTGTTGTCTTCTAAACGACCCCGCTTCTTGATTCACGGCTAGTGACGTGGTTGCACGATCCATTATGCCCATGCGGATAATATGCCTGTCTTCTCGGCTGCTAGTAATAGGTGGCCGTTGAGATCCCGCATGGCGTTCCGTATTACCGTCCTGAACCCATCGATTCCATATTCTGCTAACAGTCATTGGATCTCGACCGACGCGAGCAGCAATACTGCGATAAGATAAACCGCAATCCCGGTACGCTATAATTCGACCTTTATCAAAGTCAGAAACGTGCTGGTACGCATTTCTCCTTCTTACACGAGGCATCTCAACAACTTTTCACCCGGCAACAATGTTCAACTGCAATTTGTGTATGAGGGACCGGCTGAACAATTTCCTTATTTAAACACAATGTAGGTGTCAATACTGGCGCCTGCTTTGTCTGAATGCGCTGAAAAACTAATCATTTGCATATCACAGCACCTTCTTCCTTTCGTATAAATTTCACATCTGTGGCATGTCGCCTTCTTGGAGTAGCAATTTTAATGGCCAGTAGTGTATATATTGGATCATATTTATGTTAGAAAAGAAAAATTAATTTGGCTTAGTTTAAATGAAAACTAATCCGGTGTTCTTTTAACAAATTGATCCATTAATAAATTTGATTTGATAGTCGCTCTATGCTTATTTTCTGCACAATTAAATTGATTAGTACATGAAATTCAAAGTATATTTCGAAAAATTGCAAATATCCATTCCTAAGGGGGAAGTCGAATCCATGAACTTTTGAAGTGAAGCCCAGAGCACCAACAGCGATAAGCTCAGCTCCATTACTAAATAAAATTGAAGCTTCCGTTGATGACTTACCCCAAATAAATAGTTAAAAAACTTTGACTCATAATTCATATGTTGAAAATACCTTTTTTTTTAATAATTAAAGAGTAAATCATAAATTTAAAACTTGTGTGCATGCGCACTGTTAAAAAAATCGAGTGGTTTTTCACCACTCGATGAGCGACGGATATTTTGTACTCCATAAAGATACAAAATGGATCCTTTTCTATTTCATTGGGTAGAGAAGTTCTCTTTCAAACACTCCATAACCGATTCAAAGCAATTTTCATTCTTTTTTTGACGTGTTTATGGCACAAAGCAAATGTGATGTGCTCTGATTGGTTTTATTCATCACGTGGCTCTATGCTTTCGATTTAGCTAAAAATGGAAGTATTTAAAATTTCATTTTGTAAAGGCGATCTATTTGAATTAAAAATATATAATTGGCCAGGAAGGAGCGCAGAAACATTGCGGTAAGTCTTTCTTTCTTATAATTAATTGAATGACTAAATCAAATCCTCATATTTGTGATTTTTCACCATGGTATATACTTTCGTATTCGAAAGTGTGAATGAATGAATTCTATTGAATTCATATTCATATGTAATATTTATAATATTTGAAATTTCTGCTTAATTGATAATGTTTAATAATATAAAAATGTGTTTGGAAATTATATTTCAAATACTATTTTCTGCCGAAGTTTAATTTTTTATAAATTAATATTAAATTATAATGAATGCCTACTTAGTTTATTGTACTGAATTGAAAGTGCGATTTATATCAAATACAACATTTTACCGATGAATAAGAATAAATTTTTTCATAAATAAAATTCAAAGCTTTTCAATTTAAATGTTAATATAAAGCAAGTATTAATCTACAGAATATTGCTTAGCAGTATGCATTTTATTTATTAAAACTTTATTGACAATTTTTGATTTGATTTTTACTGTATAAAAGCATTCGTAGATAAAACGAAAACAAAATTTTATATGTATCAAAATCTACTATTGTATAATATTTTAGAAAATCCAACTAAAAATTTTGTCGATGGAAATCTATCTTGTATTTTTAAAAATCATTTCACTTGTAATGTATTTGAATATTAGTATATGTGATACAAAAACATCGTTTAAAATTTTTTGTTGTAATTTGTAAAAAAAAAAAAAAAAAGTATATATATATATATTCATTTACTTTCACCTGTTTTTCAGTTATAGTTGATTGAATCAAAATGCTTTAAATTCAAAAATAAATTTATGTATGCATGTATATATTTTTAATTAATGTTTAACAATCCATTTTGTAAATTATGATAGGAGCTATATATATTTCATAACAAAGAAAAAATACAAAATTATTCTCTATTTGTTTTGTTGTATAACAATAATTTATCATTTTTGGCACATTCTTATGAAAAATTTTAAAAACCACTTAATAATCATTAATTTACTAACTATTAAGTTACTACGTTTTTCATTAGCTAATCAATGATAATGCCATTTTTTTAACAAATTACACTTGTTTCAAATTACTACAAAAAGTTCTATTAATTTATATGATTATTCTCTTTATTACAGATAGATTTGGGAATTTGATTTCCAGAGGCTGACTGTTTTTTCAGTAAATATCTTGCATTCTATGCCCTTAGAATATTATCATGTATTCAAGAACTTGTCCTGTAATATGGAATAAATATGTGAGAATTCAGGATGATTGTATTTTTGAGGCTGAATATAATTCCAATACAGAATATAATCACGTAGATATCTGATTTCTTGCAGCTTTATTTTTTTGAGGTATTATTCTTATGAATTTTTTTGGTATTTAAGTTTATATAGACACTATAATGAGAATACAAATATTATAGAAAATTTAGTTATGATTTTTTCGAATTTAGGTGAAGAGATCTGTAGCAGAAGAACAACGCTCAAAAGTAGTCAACTACTCTTGCTTGGCTGTGGTCGAAAGCAAGACCTGAATATGAAATCTTTTTATGTGTGGACAGTGGATTTATTGATGTCGGATATGCAAGATTAAAAAGCGTTCAATATTTTATATAAATGTCATCATGTGTTTAATGTTAAGTACGATGATAAACTTACTGTATTGTATGCTTTCATAGACTATATGATTTATAAATTAAAAAAATGGTTCAGTTGGGACTTTAATTTAAACAATACATTCATACTATAATCGATCACGATCTAAAATTTGCAAAATACAAGCATTAAATGCGTATTATCTTTTTCATTCTTATTTTAATAGTGTTCTTATTTTGTTTTATTAAACTGACAATAAAACTGTCAAACTCCAGTTGTAATTTGACATCTTAAACATAAGAATATCTGTATACATATTTTTATTTAATTTTTTCTGTATTAAAAATTGAATAAATGTATTTTGTGTAATCTTGCATTTTATTTTTGATTTCATTCTTAGTTTCTTTCAAGTTATTTTCAGTTTTATTTAAACTTGGAAAATGTATCATAAAACAAGATTTATTTGCAAACACTTAAGTCAGTTTTGTTTAATAGAATATTCTAAATATTTATCTTTATCCTCCTGTAACTTCAAAAATGCATATTGTCAATATTCAAAAATAAATATTTAAATATACTATTATTTTTTCAAAAGAATTTAAATTATATTTGCTTATATAAAATATTTATGTATTTTTTAAATTGTGTACAATTTGTTGTACTCATAAAGTATGCAAACATAATTTTGTACTTAATGGGCCCATAGTAAACTAAACTGGGAAATAATTAGTGTGACTATTTTTTCTTGAGAGTGCTACACTCACACATAAAACTAAATCTATATAAATAATGTAATAAATGGCTAAACAATTTGATAATGTATGTAATTTAAAAACCACTATAATTATCCAAATCAATGAAAATGTCATATTCAATTGTACTGTTATAGTATTGAATAAAGAAATCATATATCTTTATATTGTAAAATTGTCATATATATATATATATATATATATATATATATATATATATTATATATATATAAACCCTTAAAATAAAGAATTCAAAACCTAATTTCTGTACTAAATTGTCAATATAAAAAAAATTAGCAATATATCTATAAAAGATTGAAATTCACTCTCTAATTTATTCCTTTAAGCGATTTGCTGTTTCTCCCCTTAAAAGGAGTGGCTTACCTGCATTTTTCAAAAGAATGAATTTCTATCTTAAAGATTGGTTGAGTTTTGTGAAAATGAAAGAGTGAAATTTCACTCCTTCTGAGTGAAATCCACTCGAATTTTTTAAGATTGGCGTAAAGTAAAAATATAGATGTGAGCAGTGAAAAATATAAAATTTGACGAGATCAATAACTGGAATATTGGGCGCAAAATCGCATTTTTAGCAAAATTAATTTATTTTCAGAAATAGTCGACAGAATTGGATCGTGACACCAACTTGTCAGAAGGAAGCATTTTCCCTGTTGAGATAAATTGCTTCTCTTGATGAAAGAGACCCAATGGGATTTCTAAAATAAGTATTAGATAAGAATTTTGTTTGTACTATTTTGGTAAAAATTTGCTTAAAATTGATTCATTAAGTTTCGAGTGTAGTTTCTGTACCTGAATGTCAGTTGAATGGTGTATCCATGTTATATTAATAATAAGTGAATTTTTAAAGCAGGATTGATTTTTTTTACACAGTATTTTTTTAATGCTTGCATTTGTTAGGCATAGATTTGGAAATTTTTATTTGTCCCATCATTTTAAATTTGATGTCACTTTATTTTCAAAAATAAGTGTTCGAGATAGGGAATTCTGGCACATTTTGTGAATAAAAACAGCTTTGCTGTCATGTTGTAAGAAGTGATTAATTTGGTACTTTTCCATTATATACCCTGTTATGATTCTAAAGAAACACGTTTCTTACGGAGAAGTGAAAATAATACAACGTAAATACGATGATTTCATTGGCTCAAAAAATGATAAAAAATCTAAAGCTCAATGCTGAACAAAGCCGAAACTAGTTGGTACAAGAGATTACTTGGTGATCATTTTGTGAATTCAAAAGAGCCATACGGTCACACATCACCAAGGGCAAAAACCAGCCAAATACAACAAAATTTAGTTTTGTTTCATTGGAAAAAGGTATTTTTAGATTATACAGATGCAATCAATCATAGATTCAATTGCTAAACTGTTTCCGCCAGAAAAAAAATTGGCGTTTAAATAAGTTTTGCCAATAAGTGATTACTATTATATTTATAAAATGTAAATATAAAATGCTTAGATTACTTTTTAGTTGATTCTAAACACGCATACTTTTTTCAAACAAATGCAAAGAGCATATTTACGACAGTAATTTGCGATTTTTTGTTTCCTTTCCCTTTAAGGCGATGATCGTACGAAATGGAAAAGTACCTCATTACTTTTTCGGCAAATTAAGAAACTGAGACTCATCACCATATTGGAATGATTTTTATTTATTAACTGTATCTTAGAAAGCTCAATCATCACTACATTTCACACCACACAGATGCAGCAACACATTCAAGGGTTCAGCTCAGGAGTAGAGAAACATGCACTCGTATGCTGATCAGTTTGAAAGTTCCTATCCAGATATTTGAGAACTAGTGAGAAATATTCCTCTCTTAATCTTTATTCACAAGTTTTGATCATTATAATAATATGGTGCAATGAATTATTTCCTGTGTTTCATTCATACGTTTGTGCAAGAAATGGGAAAAATAAAATAATTTATACAATTGATATCCGTAATTCTAAATCTAATTAGTAACTTTTAAATTATGAAATATCTATAAAATTATACTTTAAAATATAATAACATTTCACAGTTATGCATATAATTTTTTAAAAGTGATTTTTTTAAATAATCATATCATTTGTTTGAGTATAAACTTTAGTATGCTATGAAAAAAAATTGAACATTAAGTATTACAATGAGTCTATATTTGTGTAAAATACTGTTAATGTACATAAATATTTACCTCAGCAGTTATTTTACTTTACAAAGCTTACTATATGAACAATTTGACAAAAGGAAAAAATATTTGTAACTTTTATAGAGTGACAAATAAAAAAAAAATTAATATTTTCTAAAAGCTTGGCATATTTTAATGTAGACTTTTTCAAAAAATATATAAGGTTATTCATTAAATGCAGAAATTACTAGAAATGGACACATTTTTTTATAAAGATAAAGCATATTAAATTTGAAAAATGTGAAACAAATATAAATATAATATAGTTATACATTTGACATAATAAAATTAATTTAAATGTAATATTCAGTGCAGCAATGGCAGTACTAAGTTGGTAACTATTATGCAGTTAATATACAGGCAAGTAATATAACTCAATTGAAAAGATTTATTTGATTTTGTCACCTTAAGTATAATAAAGGAGAGTTCCTTTTTATTGTAAAGTTAATTTTGCGTTGAGAATATTTGTAATATAATAATGATTATCTTTCAAGTTAAAATATTTTTTAAAATCTGCTTAAGAATTAAATTTAATGTGTGTGAGACAGTTATGTATTTAAAATAAAATAATTTTCAGTTGAAATGCATTGCATCAAGGAACATTTTTAGTGTTGATTGAGTTTCCTAAATAAAGTATTTACTTAATTTCTCTAATTTAATGATTTCTTTAATTTTTTTTTTTTTGCATACAAAAATGCATTTTTTAAAATTTTTACATATATTATATCTTAAACAATTTTTGTTCGCAAATCTGATTGGATAACTTTTTATCTTATCGTTTGTTGAAATAAGTATTCTAGTTCCCTGTGAGATCAGAAGGCAATCAAATTTAAAGAATATTTATAACGAAACTTAAAGTTGAATGAAATTTTAGGAATATTTATGATAATAATATAGTTTATATACTATTAACTCTATTTCTTTATATAATTTAAAACTTGTCTCAAATAAAAATGTGATTGTCAGGTTAGCTTTTGAGATGCAAACTTTTCTCACGCTGATGAAAGAAAGATTAAACTAATTTTCAATACAAAATATATTTTTAGCGTATTGTTCAATTCTATAAGCAAAAAGTTAGAATTTGATAAACGTTAAAAATTATCTAAATATATTCTTTGTATATGAGTCATTCTGCTAAATACGAAGTGCTATGTAGGGAATGAAAAGCTTAGTCTCAACCATTGCTACAGCTCATATTTGTATCCTAACTATATTTTTAGAAATTCTAATAATTCTATGTAGACCAATATTTGGGCTAATAACCCAAAAGAAATTGGGCCAAGCAAACAAGAAGGCAGTGTAATATGATTTAGATGAGCTTTAGAATCTAAAGATTCTTTTTCTTTTCCGTGACGCTGTCACAGTACCCGGTATAGAACAAACCTGCGTTTTTAAAACAATTCGGTTAAAGTAATACTTCAGTAATGCTGAAATATACATCAGCTGCAATAAGAATATGTAAAATGTGCCAAATATTTGCTTTGAAATTTATGATAAATGATTGTTTATGGAGAGTTTCAGTTCGAATTATAAACTATAATACACATTGCTCCGAGTTCTTTATAAGTTCCATACTTTAATTTCATTTTATTAATTTATAATATCTCCAATGAGATAAAATTTGTTATTTAACGTGAAAAAAGTTATTATTTAATGAAACGTTTCTGCTAGCAAATGAAGCTTTAATTTGAAAGTGAGATATTTTGATAAATCAAAACCTTATATAATTTTCAAACATTCTTATTGAGCTGACTTTTTCATAACCTTAAATGCTCCTGAGAAATTACATCCAAACGAACTAGTTTTTTTCAGAGGTATTTTTCAAATTAACCAAACTGAACATGTAAAAATTTATAAAAGATTTAAAATTTGACGTTTAGGTGAACAGTGTTCTTTCACTTTAAATGTATCATTAAATAGTGAAATATTGGCTTAAAATAAAAGAACACTTTTATAATTGATTTAATTTTTAACTGTCAAACTTTGAGAGTTGATAAAAACTAATAATATATATATATATATATATATATATATATATATATATATATATATATATATATATATTATTGTTGTTAGAGTAGTTGATATGTTGTAAACCATTTGAGTACTCGAAATAAATAAATTACGCTTATTATCATGCAATTAGCCGCATTAATCTTATTACAGACAACTGCATTTTAAAACTAAATTTATTTAACTATTATTTATCTAAACCGAATTTTATACGAAATGAATAATAAAATTCAATATTCGAAATTTTTGGAATATATTGCGAAATGATATTTTAACAAAGTTTTGATTTAATAATAAACCGAATTGGGTATAATATTAATTAATACAATGAAATAATGCTATAAATAAAATAATAGTAAAGTTGTAAATAAAAAATTTTCAATTTTTGTTAATTTAATGTTTATGAATTAAGGTTGTGGAACTTTTCATGACAAGTAAAATTCTTTTTTTATTTGTTATTCCAAAATTATGTAAGGTTTTAAATAATAAATAAGATTAAGAATAAAAACATACAAACAGTTAATTAATAGAATGAAATTTTGATTTTTAAAATAAATTTTTTCGATAGTAAATTAATTTTTTTATTAAAAATTAAACTTCTCAATTTATGCTATATGCCCCTTATTATTTTATAGTTTTTTTAGTAAATATAACTTTTAGATGTTACTTTTTCAATTTAATAATAATTTACTACTTTATAGTCAGTTAAGCCTGACAAGCTCTTTGTAATTTTTGTATTTGGGAACAAAAATTAAATAATTAGGAACACTTTTCAGTGCACAGCAAAGAAGATTCATGTTTTCCCACGTATTCTAACATATAAACAGAAGATCACTAATCATGTACTATTTACATTATATACACACATCTATAAATAAGGTTTGGAGGTGAACTTACAGATATGATTAACTGAACTTCCATATTTAATAAATTAATTAAATGAGAATTTGTCTAAAACAAACAAACAATTTTCAAGAGATAAGTTCTAAATTTAATGCGTTTAGAATAATTTTTGGCATATCGTTTTCACTTTTCTCGATTTATAACTTATATTATTTTTTTAATATTAAAATATTCTAAATTAATTATTTATTTTTCTAAGATATTAATAAGTATTTTGAAAGAGCTACTTTAAAAGGGTAAACGAGAGATGGAAGATTTTGTGTGAGGAAAGAGCTATTCCCGTTTTTCCAAGAAAGACTGCGTTGGCCCTTTTTAGAGGTCTAACTGGACATGATTGTTTGCGGGACCATCTCTACAGGATTGGGGTGGTGGATTCCCCGGACCCATGTTTTGTGTGACTTTGGTCAACCAATGACTTTTGAACATTTAAATAAGTGTGTGGATCTTTCTCAGTATGAGGGCATTGTTGAAAAGTATTGGAGAGCCCGTGAACTAATGGCTTAGGCGCTGATGTTTGGCATTTGTAAATAAATGAACTTTAAAAGGATAAAAATTTCTATTCCCACAATGCTACTAATTAAATGATTTTAAAAGACGTAATTTTAGTTTACGTAAAACTAATAAATTAATAACATTAATTAAAATAAAATAATATTTTTCGTTGATTATTATTATATTAGATTAGTGTCATTTATTTTTGTTGATGCCGTTTGAAACATGAATTATCATATTATCAATTAATACATATTATGATGCCTTTAAAAATATTTTTAAACAGAAAATAATATAACTTTAAAGCTATAGTTTTTAAATGAAGTTCACCTCCTACAAATGAACGATAACAGATATAGATGATTCTTGACCGTTGTTTAATGAGTATTCTCATATAAAGCTTTCATCTATATTTAGCTATATTTATTGATGAACTTATTTGGATCTTGGAATACTATGATTCTAATATTCATAAAATAAACATATTCGATTAATAATGAGAAGATGATTAATTGATTCACTAATCTAGAACAAAATACTAAACACCAACACCTTATTTAAAAAAATTGGAATTTATCTTTTTTCTCCTAATAGAGTGATTTTTCTACTGTCACGATAGATAATTTTTTAATCAGTTTTCATAACTGATTTATTCTAGATAAAAATACTATACATCTTGAAATTATGCTAATTGACACAAGAGGAATCGCAATCTTTTTAATTCTTTTAAATTTGAATAATTTGCGATTTTAAATTTTTATCATGCTATTCTCAACGGTAATAGGACTTTCTAGTTATGTTTTCGGCTATGGCGGGTATATATTGCAAGCTTTTTTAAAAGTTGTTTCACATATAAATTAAGAAACGTCCTCATGGAGTATTTTCCGCCACCATCGAATACTCATTCAAATGGACAAGAATCACCTGAACAATGCAGGTCACTTTTTTACTCAAATATATGTATGCAGGTAAACGCAGGTCAAACAGAAAGGACACCATTTATATAGTTCTTTATCATTCGGACCTCGGCGAGTGATGGCTGTGGTCAGTGAAATTTGGCGAAAGGGCTAATAAGCAGATAAATTACAGGTCGACACTTTCTCCCGCAGCTTCACTTCCTGTAAAGAAATAGAACAGCAATCTGGTTATTTTTGGAAAGGCGATATTTTAAGTGGTGATCACAAGAAAATATAACTAAAACGCGAAAAGCCCTATATCATATAGTTAATTTATAGCAACTTCGTCTTTATTTGAAAGACTTTGGCGATATAAGCGATGTATAAATAAATGTATCTTATTAATTTACAGTCAATCGTTTTGATCTCTTGGGGAATTTATAGAATTACTTATTTTTGGTGATATTTAGATTTTAATTAGTGCCAAAGATTTACAAATGATAATAAATAAAAAAAATTTCAAGCAAAATAAGATGATTATTAAGATACAAAATTTTTGCTTTTTTTTAAAAAATGTTAGTAAAAACAGCATCGAAAAATAATTTTCTTTCTTAGTTGCAAACCTTTTAATAATAAGGAAAAATTAACTTTTTTGCTTTGAAGAAAGTCCAAATATTATTTTTATTTCCCTACAAGCTTATATAAATTTACATGGTTAAATTTATTTAATGAATTCTTTTTAATTAGTTATCAATGATGTAGTGTGCTTGATGAAAACTGCACTTGATTGATAGAAAAGTAATTAGAATATAAATTTTCCAAAAAAAAAAAAAGTTCTGACATATTACTGCGATTGAATATTTTTTTATAATACTGAATTCTTTAATTTCATAGTTTGATTTTTGAATATATATTGTTGTCAATAAGAATATTATATTCCAAAGTGTTTTTTGCTAGTAAGCATGTCAAAAGTCTGTAGTTAATATTTTTTATTTACAAACGAAAATAATTTTCGTTCAAACTTTGACTATAATCTTGAACATTTTTAAAGAAATTGATAAAAAGAATATTTTGTAATTATTAATAAAAAGTTTGACTAAATCCTACAAGCCGGTATGGTTGTAAAATGCGCCAAACCTATATTGTGCCTGAATGAATTCTTGCGATTTTATATCGTAATGATAGCATGATATGAATTTTATTTGGAATTATAATAACCCTTGAAGCCTTTTTTGCTATATATTTCGTTTATTTTACATTTATGATGAAATGTTTCCCCCATTATTAATCAGAAACGTATGTTTATGTTTACAAAAAAATGAAGTTTTATTTTCGTAGTAAATACTCTATTCAAACTTTCGTATTTGAGGAAAGTAGTGTCAGGTACAGATCATGATAAATTAAATTTACCTTTTTTTTTTTCTTTTAAAAAATTTGGAGGGCGAATATTGTCCAACAGGTTCTCCGACGAATTTTCTACGTGTGATAATCAGGTGAATATTTATACGTTAATGTGTTATTCCATTAAAATTTTTGTTGAATGTTATTATTTATGTAATTTTTTAAGTAAAGAAATATTTACGAATTGCAATTCTAGTAAATAATAAACTGGAGTTTACGTAAAAATATATCTTGCTTACGTTATTGACTTAGTTTTTTTTTTTTTTTTTTTTTTTCTTCTCGGTTGTTTCCGGGACCAGATTCGTTCATTGATGTTTTTTCAAGATGGGTGTCGCTGCCTGGTTCATTAAAATCCGAGTTTTCTTAGAACGCTAGATTATTGATTTAGATTTGTAGCGCAGTTGTCAATATCTGTTTGGTGTTGCTGTAGACTGAGCATTTTTAAATACTTTTCATTCATGAAGAGCAATTCTTCTGCAATTGGTGCCGCGTTATGCACACAGGATTCATGTTTCACTTTTCTCGTCAAAGGGAGTTTAAATCGAATATTAAAGAAAAACTATGTTACGAACGAAAAGTGTGCGTTTCATTAAAATAAAATTATGAGCACTTTAAATAAATAATAATAATAATAAATTGTAAATAATTAAATTGTAATAATAATAATAATTTGTAATGAACTGTTTTTTAGTTACATAGTTTGGAAATAAAAACTTATATCCAAACTATGTAACTAAAAAACAGTTCATTACAAATAATTCCGAAAACAGTTTCATCACATGTTTATTCGCTGTAGAAGCTATCTGAAATAACGTCATACCAACATTTTTTTTTTTTTTTTTTTTTTTGTTTGCAGAATGCTCAAAGCTCAATAACATAATTTAATTGTATAAGAACACAATGAGGAAGCGTAGCAAAATGGATTGTGAAGTGTTCAAATCTTTATAAATTTCGCAGTACAGAAAAGTACGAGGTGGAGAACGAACGCATTATTTGGGGGAAAACACATGTTATACGAGGGACGTGTTATAAGAGTTCTTCACTGGTGTAGTTCATTGTTATAGGGGTCTATACATTGTTATTTAGAGTCATTTTATATTTGTTTTGAACTTCGTAAAATTATTTTCTAGTTATTAGTTTTTTGAAGTATTGTTATATTAAGTAATTATAATGAAATATTTGAAATATAAAATAGAGCTAGATTGCGATGTTAAAAGTTTGAGCTTGAGCGCGAACGAGATTTTGAAAACCAAATATTGCGCTAAGTGACGTAATTTAGGTTGGCAAAATAATTGTGCAATGTTTGCAGCGAAAATTGGAAATCGCGCCAAATCATTACTTATATACTATTTTAACAAAACTGATTTTTTTCAGAAACAACTATGATCAAGCTTTATTGTTTGAAATTATGAATTATGGGAAATATATAATATGCATGCTTATTTATACAGATGTACAAATACAAAGTTTAGCCATTCATTATTTGCACTTTTTAGGTAATTATTTGGCTACTTAACGAGAAGTTTTGTAAACATTTGTAAAGAAATAATAATCTGGGGCACAGAAATAGTGTTTTAGTCAAATAATAATAATAATAATTAAACAGATCGCGTACAAATAGATCTCTAAGTTAATCTAATCAAAATATAGCTTTGTTGACCGATTCAATGCAAATTAAATATTTATAATGGACATTAAGTTCAATCCTGGGATATGGAGTGTGACAACTTCATCACTTGACTATGACATAAAATTATGGCATATTTGACAATATTAATAGGATTTAAATCCGTTAAGTGGGCCGTGGTAGCCTAGTGGTTAGGGCATCTGCCTTCCGTCCAGAAGAGCTGTGTTCGATTTCTAATGCCGCCAAAGACTTATCGAGTACACGCGATACACTTGCTCGTTAAATCTGGGAAATCAAAAGTCCTATGGTTAGTAGTTGGGAAGTTATCAAGGTCTGAAGAAAATGGTCTAAAGAAAATTTCCTCATTCTCTAGATCAAAGTCAAATTGAGGGAGTAAATCATCTAGGGGAGCCATCTATCGGAGGAGTCTTAGAGCAAAGATGTATTTTCACCTTCTTGGTGCTCTGATTAAAAAAACGGAAGATGCACCCTTATGTCTATATTTCGCACAGCCGTCGCTGGCTATCTTGGCTTGTCCAAGTGTCAGAAGTAACAAGAACAAATCCGCTAACTTATTGAAACAGGTACGGCGATAACAAAGTGGTAGTGAAATGTCAGTTTTGTGTCAGGTTTAATACTGATCCCGTCAAAGACAAACGCATGGAAAGGGACCACTCAATTTCAGTTGGGTATAATGTTCATTCACTGGTGTAGTTTAAAAAAAGTGCTGATTTTCTTGTCGCCATAGTAAGCCATGTGTTAATCGGTTGTATGCAGCCAAAAAATGCGCAATGAACTCTACCGGAAAATAAAATAGTCTCGCAAAATGATTAGTACAATAAGCTATATCAATAAACTGCTCTTCAGGAATTAAGTTCCAATAAACTAATTAAAAATCACTATAGTTTGTTTGACAATGTAGTATATTAAGCATTCCTTCAAGAGTTTTCCAATTCATTTAAGTTCCACATTTTTATAACATAAGCAATAATCTCAATAATTTTACTAAATTTATATTTCTTGAATCGGATACATAAAAGTAATTTATCCATTACTGTGGATCTATGCATTTATTGGAAAGTATTTTTCCTTTAAAAATATATTTTTTACTTAAAAGCAGCAGAAAATATTTACTATGCATGTTTATCCATTATATTCCCTTTTGTCTCAGGTATTTTTATGGAATTTTAGAATTTATAAAAAATAATTAAAATCAGGACAATTAGGTAAATGCAGAATTTTTTGTTGCCAGTGAATTATCTATCGTATTTTTTTAATGCCCGGAAGCCCTTAGGATATACCTATTCAGTGCTAGATAATGGGTGACGGCACCGTTTACAGTGGCGCACTCAGTGAGTGTGCCATCTTCAGTGAAGGGATGTAGAAAGACAAATACTGGGAGATATTAGGGGCATCCATACACGAACCAGGATCGGGACATACTGCTTCGAAGTTGGAGACAGTAAACTTTCCACCATCGTTTTGCTCATGCGTTGTATATTACTCATAATTTTTTATACTTCAAAATCACTTCTTCCCTTTAGAATTTTTTCATGCTTGAAATGAAAACTTTTTCATACAAATTATTCCGATTCATCATTAATTATAATAGATATTTGTGAATACATTATCGTTTTTAAAACTTGTATTGAAAATGTCTCCGAATACATTTGTTTCTAAGGGATTGTATAAATTTTAAAACATCTATGAAGCCCAACAATAAGGTAAATCACCTATGAAACAAAGTGTTTGCACAAGTTTCAGCCAATATCAGTTAAAAATTACTATTCAAAGAAATGCAACCGAATAAGCATAACGAGAAATGTGCATAACAACCAACCAACACATTCAAACTATTGATATTTTTGTTTTACTTGCAAGCGTAGAGTTATGAAAAAAATGTATTTCCTATAAGAAACCAAATTAACAGTTAATAGATTATATATTTGTGTGGGCGTTTGCATGCCCATACACTGTATGGTAATATTGAAACATATGCAGCAGAATATTCTATGCAAGGAATTTAAAACGCGAGTGGCTCACTTTATTATAGCGCAAAATAATCTAGAAAAAACAGTAGACAAGATAGTTGTCTTATTTATTTGCCACTTAAAGAACTTAATATTTAGGGGAGTGCAAAGTTGCTGGAGGTACGTATAGATAGAGAGATGACATTGAAAGAAACTTTGCCATACATTTGTTTTGAAAAGTCGGATTATAGACTTACAGTTATAGATCAGATTATTACGGATGGTTAGCCATAACGTCGTACAGCTGATAAGATACGCTTGGATGCGTCTACAAAGCTCAGAGTTTGAATGGAACAGATGAATCAACAAAATGCAAATAATCGCAGTTTTTCTAGATAGAATTAAGTGACACACGGTTTCACACATCGGTAGAAAATCTGCGTGTAGCGGTTTTACAACAATCTTCTACTGCCATTTTGCATATTATGCAGGAGGTTCTGTACGCACCAGTATCTGAGAAAACAATTCTAATTTGGCTTTAAGTACCTTGAAGTGACTGCGCTTTACAAAGGCTACTGTAAATTACAAGACACCGAACTGAAAAACTGAAATAATGCCTTCAACGAGAGGCTTGGCAACTGAATGACACAATGTGGGGATTTGCAACAACTCGCCATGCTGTTGAATAGTTATCGGATGAGAATCTGGAAGCCTCGGAAATATGGAGCCAATGTGACCATTTTTGTTAAACGTTTCTGCTGGGAATATTGGTTTGAGTCGCAATAGCTACGATTACAGATCGCCATGAAAGGCATCGAATCTATATTGGCGATGTTGATGAAGAGCTGCAATTTGTTGTGTTATACTTTTGATTTAACATTTGAAAAAGGACATTTTGCAGCATACTGACGTGACATTGCACATATATATATACCTTATTTATTTTTTAACTGCGACATTTAGTCTCAGAGCATATCTGGGACGTTTGCCTGTTAACTTCCGCCAAAAGATGGAGTGCGGTTCCATGGACTTTCTGAATATCATCCACTCTTTCATTGTCCTTACGACACAAAGTGCCAGCTTCTATCGATGTGAGACATTGTTGTCATGGATTCTTCTACACATTTTGTCTATTACAGTAAAAGCTCTGCTAAGTCCCGCATAATTTAATTCTGACTAAAGTATTTCTGTAAAAGTAGTAAAAAGAAGATGAACTATGGACTTCCTGAATATCATCCACTCTTTCATTGTCCTTACGACACAAAGTGCCAGCTTCTATCGATACGAGACATTGTTGTCATGGATTCTTCTGCACATTTTGTCTATTACAGTAAAAGCTCTGCTAAGTCCGGCATAATTTAGTTCTGACTGTAAAAAAGACACATTTTTTTCATTGTGGATTCAAGACAAATTATATTTTTTAACTTAGGAATTTTATTTTTAATAGGAAGTATTATGCTAACATAAATATTTAACACGTTTCATAGTTTAGCATTTTTATGCGTTTAATTTATATAAAATGCTAAAAAATCTGATTGATTAAGTAAATAAAATGACAAATAAACTACCAGAAGCAAAATAATGAAAAGATCACATTCAAATAATTAGAACGTTTAACCTGAATAAAGCTCAAAGTTTCGAAATTTAATTTTAACAATCAAATCATAAGTTTCATCTTCAAGTAACTTTTATAAATTGCTCTTTGTAGCGGACGATCTCTAATCTAAATATAAATATAGATATTAAAATTATATCAGATTTAGAGCTATTAATTAATATATTTAACGATATATAAAAATAACCCATTAACATATGGGTGTAGGTTCTGTGGTAGCCTAGTAGTTAGAGCTTCGGCTTTCCGTCCGGAAGGATGGGGCTCGATTCCCAATGACGCCAAGGACCCATCGAGTACTTGCGATAGGTGTGGTAATTAAATCTGTGAAATCCAAACACTTGTGGTCAGTCGTTGAGCAGTTACCATGGGTATAATGGTCTGGAGAAAATATAGTCCGGCTTCAGATCAATGTCAAAGTTGAGAGAGTGGATCCTCTGGTGGTGCAATTTATCGGAGGAGTCTTAGAGCAAAGTCGTACTTTTATCTTCATGTTGCTCTGGTTAAACGAAAGACGCACCCTACTGATTTAAATCCGCACAGCCAACGGCATAGCAAGCTTGGAATGTCTAAGTGACATAAGTGACAACAACACATATACGCGATCATTTGAAATCATGGAAGGACACAAAATCTAACTATAGAAATTTTACATTATTTCATGTCAGAAAGAATTTATAGATAATAAGAGAGAGACAAATACAGATGAAAAACACTTACCTGGATCACATATAACTAAATCTTTTTGGCTCTTGCCAACGAGGGAAGACTCTCTAAGTCGTTTTGACAGAAGTGTGGGAGGGCCTTTTTGTTGGACGCCATCTGCAAAAAATCATTAATTATGTACAATAATGAAGCAGCATCTATATTTAAATTTCAACAATTGAAATGCTTTGATTTAAGGCTAAACTGTTTTAGAGTTACTTAACTACTAAATTTCCCAGATGAGTCGCATACATAAATTAACAACTGAAAGGAAAATCTTTTTTTTTTATTTATACTTATTCCAGATAATCTTTGCTGGACTTAACGAATACAATATCATCAAAATGCTTTTCTCTTTGGAAATTGTTAATCTCATAAAAAATATTTCCTTTAAGGGCAGTTTCAGCTTGTAAAGCAGGTAATATTTACAGGAAATAAATGTAGGTTGTGAAAAAGATGAAGTAAAAATTTTTTAGAAGCCAAAAGCTTCGAGAGAATGGGGATAAATTTTGCCGACAGTTTATTTTTCTTTAAAGCTTTGGTCAGGACCTTATGGATTGCCTAGTTTCTCTGATACCATCAAGTTTTCGAGAAATATAATAGATTCTTTTGAAATGACATTTTCTTAATTTCATCAGTTGATCGATAACTTACACCTAGAGGCTGTGTATTCAACTCTTTTTTTTATTTTTGAATCATTTGTTTCAATATCAGGAAGACAGGGTATAATGTCCGTGCTTAAGTTTACAGCGAATTTGCTGTATTATATTAGCTACTATCTTTTTAAGCTAGAAAATAAAATTTTGTGCTGCTAGATCTGATTTACTTATGGAATGGTTAAGTTAAAATTAATTAACGATCGTATCATACCGTAAATGTATGGAAAAGAATCTGTAATTTTATATTTTAATGTCTTCGAACATGAAAGTGAAATGTAAATCTGGTTTTATGCTTTGAAACAGCCAACAGATATGAAATATTAACACTCAACCAATTACCAATTACAAAATTCAATTAGTAAAATTCAACCAATTACGTATCGATAGAAGCAAATTTTAAATTTTAGGGACTTTATCTCATTAAATAATTAAGATTTAGACACAATCTCTATAATAAAAAATATTTTACTATATTAATGTAATTACTAAATATCTAAATTTTTCAAATAATATTTCGAATTTCCTCGAAGAATATGTCTTTTACTGTGAAATTACGTTCTATTTTGGCTTATATCAGAACTTAAAATGAATTGAATTCAGGATATTAACGGATCGTTAGTGCTAAATTTATTACCAAACATCATTAAAGAAATTACAGGTTATACATTTTAGAGGTTATTTTTTTATGAATAGATTTAGTTGATAAAATTTAATAAAATGTTACCATATAATGCTCACAATTACTTTTAAAATGCAAAAAACTACAAATTAAGAATAATGTAATTATAGGTACTTCTTCATAAATTTCGTTAAATCGAAGAAAAATTATAGAGCAAGGAAAAATATAAATTACTCTTTTTACTTTTATAAGTTTTTATATACTACGTGTTTTCATTTTATTTCATGCACAATTCACAAGTAACTTACTATTTGAGAAAAAATATATGTACTGAAAATCCTTTCAGCTAATGCTATACAGAGATTAATCACATTTGAATCTAGTTATCACAGCACGAAAGAGAAAACAATTTATGAAAGATATTTTAATCAAAGATTACATTTGAAATAATTTTAAGACTAGTAAGTAGTACTAGATTTTAAATTTCAGAAATATGACAAATTTTAAATACACACACGTATATATATATATATATATATATATATATATATATATATATATATATATATATATATAAAGAATAGCATTCCACTGATTCATTCAATACCTGGAGTCTTTCCGTCCATCCAATGCAGGCCTTTCCCAATCTCTAAAGGCACAGTCCACGATTCGGGATCAGGAGATCGGACCCCGGTCACCTCTTCCGGAGACTTGACAGTAGTGAGCGGGACTTTAGCCGGATATTTCATAACTGGCACTAAATTGGCACAAAACTGAAACTTAGGCCTCTATTCTCAGCATTAGTACCGAATACAAATAGAACTATATATATAGTCAAATGAAAATGTAATATGCAAAGACACATAAATACCTTTCACAACGATTTCCATTTTTTTGGTTAATCTTCTATTGGATTGAACGATTTATAATGATTATTCTTTTTCGCGAGATGTTTCGGGAAAAACGTTAAAATTTTTCCGAGAGTTGTGTTTTCTTAGAGAAGAAGAAAAGCTCTGAGTTAAAAAAAGAAAAATGCAAGGAAGAGATTCGGATGGGGGTGACCTAGTAACGCAACCAACCCAGCGAAAACATTCACTCTCGTCAATTATGCGAGGTTATACGGTCACAGTTGGCGAGTATTTTATCTTCGTATTGAGGGAAACAAACTGAGCTAAGTAAGTGCTCAAGAATTTCCCCGAAATAGACTTATTAGTTGTTCCCTTGCTTAAATATTGCGATATGGATTTTCTCGTCGATTTCATTTTTGAAATTCGTGTCATAAATAAATTATTTGCAAAAGTTTATAAATACATAAGCTATCTCATTTATTTAAACATAAATATTAAAAATATTATTGCAACAAGAGTTTACCTATCGATATAGTTTTCCGTTTTATCTTATACTCCAGGTTCAACACATTAAATATATTGTAACTCGATCTAATTATCGAAAAGGGCACAGAATATTTCATTGTTCAAAGTATTCATAACGAGATATCTTCAAATTATACCGACAATATTTTTTTAAAAACACAAGAAAAATGGAGATAAAACAAGGTTAGAGAAACAGGTAGTTGTTTTTTCATCGGATAGAAAAAAAAAATTATGGGCTCATATTTTTTTCGGTTTATTTTGAATGAAAATTTTTTGCGTCTTCTTCACATTTCTTAAAATGCCAATTATAATAAAGTTAACGAAAATTCATCGAAATGAATAGATATATGAAACACTTTTGATTAATAACATCTTTCAAATACCCTTTAAGTACATATTTATATGATATATTTTTATATGGATCATATTTTTTTTTAACGCGAAATAAAATTTTAGAAAAATTAAAACTCGTAAATAAAGGAAATATTAAAAACATTTTTTGATTAAAAATAACAGCATCTTTTTATAAATCCCATATTAACGCGCGATTTTATTGGAAATAGAAAGCCTAAGAATTTATCTGGTAATACTTACATAAATATCAGTGAAAATAAAGCCAATATTCTGATATGTCATTAATTTTGATAAAAATTCTAATGTAAGAATACAAAAATATTTTATTGAAATATTATAACTTCTTTCTTCCTTATTCGGATGAATGAGGAAGCATGTTTTACACAGGAAAACTAATCGTTTACTGATAATATAAATTTTTATAAGTTTCCAAAGAATTATATTTCTATTCGACTTAATAAATAGAAATAAGGACACATTCTTATACTATTAAAAACCAATAAAATGATATCTACACAGTGATTAAATTTTAAAATAAATGATGAACAATTGACATCTCAGAACAAGGCTGTTTCTTGCTCGGAGACTATATCAACAAGCTCTTATAGCTATTAAAATGGTTTATGAACCATCGCAAACACTCATGGCTGTAGAAGAAATCGAATTGTGAACGATGGACTGTAAGTGAACTCGGTAACTTCGACATCGTAACAAATAAGAGTTGTGACTTTTATTAATTAATGAATTCGACAGTCATAAAATAAACTCATGGAATAAATTTTATGACGTAAGTTCATAAAATTAACTCATGGAAAAGATACCAAGTAAGAATGGACCAACTGTGAATTCTAAAACGGGTGTTGAAATTGTTTGTAACGTCCATCAAACATAACTTACAAATTCATTCTTAGATATGTATTTTAGTGTTACATGAAGAAATTAAAGAAATCTTCGAAGCATAAATATGTGTAGCACAACAAAGACAGAAAAGTACAATTAATTCAGCGATGGTGGTATAATTCTAAAAATGAAATTCGCAGAATAATTTTAACTAGCAAAGTGCAAAAAATTTTGAAATTGCAAACATTCCTATAATATTAAAAACCATTAAAATTTTACAAAGTGCAAAAATTTTGCAAAAATATCCAACAATAAAATCAAACACTAAGAGAGTTTATTGCTAAGTTCACGGCTGTTAGACTCGGATAGAATTGTATCTTGCTAGACTCTGAGCCATAAAAATTTTGCAGAAGAATGCATAAACTCTTCAAGTCTAAGAAGGAATTTATCTATAACGCACTGCCTATGAAATAAAAAAAATTTACTACTCAGTTTAGTGACCTGCAAACACAACATTTTTTTATGATAGAGTAACTCCTTTTTACATATATTTGTATTAACATTTTAAAGTTTTAAATTTGGCACTTAGATTAATAGTTGATATTAGTGATGTACAATTCCATCAGATTTATAAATAAAAAAATGAAAAAAAATGTTTATATAAAATAGTTTGCATAAATATACCCCTAGAAAGTGAAAAAAAAAAATATAAGAAATTTCGAAGCAAATTGGCACTTTAAACGGCATACTTTCATTCAATTTGAAATTTTTTTTTCCAATTTACATTATATTAAACATTAAAAAATAATTTTGCAAATAAAATATTATATTAAAATTACTAAAATATAGTGCCGCAAATAAAAAAAAATTATTTATATTATTGATAAATATTTTTAAATCAAAGTTTATATATCTTTTATAGTTTATATAAGTCATTTCCTATCTATTAGAGAAAAACTTTTGTAAACATTTTTAAAGTTTAAATAAACTTTTAATAAATTTTTAACATTTGTATCCAGTTTTAAATTAAACGCATATTTTAAGTGATGAACTTTTGCTCATATTTTTAATATTTATTTTCACTCGTTCGAATTCCCTAGAATTTCTTTTTTTTAAATCGAAATAAACAAAAGAAAAACTACTTTAACTCTTGCGTTTTAACTTATCTCCACAGGGTGCTTAGTTATAGTAAAAACATAAAATCGGAAAAAAGAATTTCTTAGAAAAATTTGTCAAAAATTATAATAATTAAATGGGCAACCTAAAATTAAAAAATTTATAAATATCTACCCTAAAGAAAAATTAATCTTATCCCAATTTTGTAAAAACAAATGTTGGATTTTAATTTAAGAATCATAAACATCTTAAATCGCAGATTGCGCTCAGGATGACTCACTCACCATGCTCCCCGTTCATCTTGGCCTCCTCCCGCATCTTCTCCTGGACGGAATGATCTTCGCCGTTCACCATCTTCCCGCTCTCGGAATCCTCGGATGCGAACCCGTTCACCAGGGCGCCCTTCTCCTCTTCCCCCTTGGCAGCCTCTTCCTCCTCCTTGTCCGGCTTCAGCCAGACTTTGCCTTCCTCGTCTCCTCCCGGACCAGCCGGATGAGGTCTGGCGACCGCCCTTGGCTTCATTCCAACCGGAGACGATTTCTCAACGCCTGTTCAGAAATAAAAAAAAAAGGAAGGGATTAAATTTTTGAAAGAGGGACTCCTATCGATATTCGCATCGATTTTTTTCTTCCCCAAACCACTAAGCTCGGGCGCTAATGGGACGAGCAAGTAGAAGGAAGCTGAAGAGCTCTCCGGATGAATGGACCGCTCGTTATGAAGGATCAAAGTGTTGATGTAATTTCTTTCCTGTCCTCTTCATTTTGTTCTTTTTTAGAGGCAGTTAACGATGGCTGGCACGAATAGCTTTCTTTTATCATAAAAATTAAGAGATAACATGTGTTTACGAACGTAAACATTTCCCTTGAAACGAAAAATCTATAAAAAGATCAAGGTAAAATTAACGAGTGTTTTGTTTCGGAGCACTATTCACTTAAAAATCCATTTCAAAATTTTCTGCCTTAAGTTTAAAAGGAAGTTTAAAATAAAAATGCGCTAAAAATTTGGAATGTCTTTAAATTTAAAGAGTGACAGAGAAAAAATGTATTTAATCTAATTTTAAAACGTCTCATATGAATTGTTTATTATTCAAATATACTAAACGTATTTCATTGTTTACTATTCTAAAACATCTCATGTGTATGATTTCTGAATTGCATTTAGTGCAACACACGTAAATCCTTTTTTAAAGGGAGTACTTACATTTTTTACAGAAATTATATTCTATTGACTTGCAAACTTTTGAGAAAGAATAGCAAAGAAGAGATCACAGTAACAAAAGAATGATGAAAACTAACGTTCTATTAGTAAATATATATGTAAATTCATGTGACGTTCAAACCAGAGAGTGGCTCTTGAGGACTACCACAAGAAGCAAATCAGACTGCGTTTCCTACCATAACAAATAGTTGATATGATCCAAAGATTCTGAAGAACTGAAATTTTATTCGTACTAAGTTGCTTTATAGAAATCTTTTGTGGTTTTCGGCACCAAGTTTACAACCAAAAAGTCAATCCCTAAAATTTTGCCAATATATTATCACATAAAACTAAAGTTAAAATTGCAGAATTTACTTGCGAATATTTACTTATATATGCTGCAAAAACTTGCTATTCATACAAAAGTTCAGTTAATTTTCCGTAAATAAATCAAACTAAGTGAAAAATCCAACATGTATAATTATTCATAAGTAACATATGAGCATATGAGTTAAAACTTATCACCCTTTTAAAAATATAGCAAATTTTACTAATATCTATTTTAGTACCAGTCAATTTAGCATTCTATTTTAAGATCTATTCATATTAGTAAGTATTTATGATATTTAGTTATTATCCTATCGACCTTTTTCATCATATATCGAATTTTGCAAATTTTAATAAATTTTTCTCAAAATGTGAAGGAAAAGGAGAACAGTTAGCATATATGTCTTTCTTATAACAAATAGCCAAAAAGTTTATTGTAAATTATATGGTGTTAAATCGCATAATTGAACGACATATTTTTTCGCAGATACGGTCGACAAGATAATATGTAAGTACTGTGATTATGAGCAAGAACAAAGCAATATAAATAATTTCTAACAACTTTTTCTACCATAAGTCATAATATAATTTCTTGCCTAAAACCATTAAGCTATAAGAAGTAAAAGTATAGATATAAATCAACAATTAATTAGCAACATTTTTTATGGAGAGTAACACGGGATATCAGTTGTTAAAACGAAACTAGTTCAAGCAGCATGATTTAGTTTACTATACACGCGATTAAGTTACCCACCCATAAAGTTTACTAAGAAAATCAAAATTCTTCATTTGAAATGTAGCTAGGTGTTTTCAAATAAAATTAATTTGAGATGTAAGAAAATATATCTCTTAATCTATTTCTTTATATATATATATATATATATATATATATATATATATATATATATATATATATATATATATATATATATAAAGTATATGACATTTATTATTAATTATTCCCCATAATGACTCAACCTATACCAGCAAAATCATTTAAAAAATTTTTTTTGAATAGTATCACTTTATAATTATGAAAAGGAGTTCATCATAACCGTACTCACTCTGCCTGTAAGCTTTCTTCCTGCCTGAGAGATCGCCATGTCCATGGACTGGCAGGTCCTTGGGAGCTCTGGGCCTCGTCTTCTTAGGGGATTTGTGCTCCGATTTCACTGGAATCACAGGTTCAGCAGACTTAGGTCTCACTGTTGTGATAGAAACGGTCATCAGTAAAAAGAACAACAAAGAAAAAATATACAGTAGGAGATCGGTTAATGAACATAATCCGATACAAGATTACGTTCATTAACCGTTCTTCAATTTACCATAGATTTTTTCATTCGTTCTGGAGACCCTAAAATAAAATAAAATTAAAAAAAGGAAGCATAATTTCTTGGTAAGTTTATTACACAAAAATAATACACGCGTACAGTCTTGCATATTAATGAGACCTTTTCATTTTTTAATGAACATGTCCCATGTCGATTGCTTTTCTCTCTTTTTTAAAACTTTCCGAAAAACATACTTGTTGTAAAGATCCCTAACCTCAGTGGTGCCATTCTAAGACCATTGCTCTGACATCCTCCCTCCCACTTTTTCAACGAATGAAGGAGGGCACGAAAATGAAATCAGTTTCAGTTTTGCATGAAATCAAAACCGAAACTGATGGTCTATTTGGACTACAAATATTCTATTGGAAAAAAATTTCTTGTATAGAACTTTGAAGTTTAATAGGCAAGCAACATAATTCAAGAGAGATGAATAACTATTTTTGGTTCGTTGGGTTTGGCAGTTCTGCACATAAAGCTTCGAGAGCCGAGAAGTGTTCGATTTAGTTCGTTATCATTGTCAGAAATCAAAAATCTTTCTTCAAAGAGTTCATTGTCTGATTTGTTTGCAATCCGAACTGTTTTTTAACCGATCACCCACTGTATATATAACTTCTGACAAGTGCAGGGATTAGTTACGATATCTGTTAAAAAAATTGAATGCGAGAAGCGGAGTTTCTAAAAAGAGAGACATTCACATTCGCCTGAAATCGCATAACTCTAAAACGGTGCCAAATTTGTGACCTGGATAAACAAGATGCGTTATTTTTTTTCTATTTTGTTTACCAGAATGTATATATATTTTTCAAAATTCAGAGAGGAAAATATTTACAGAAATAAAATGAAATTTGTATTCTATCTTTTTAAGAGATAAATTTCTGTTGGAAATGGAATAAATAATGCTTTTTAGTATAATTTAGATAATGAAATATAAAACGCTTAATTAACTCATATATGTTAAATAAAACACACACACAAAAATCTATATTTCACGGAAAAATTAAATTTCGTTTTAATATAAGCTTTTAATTAGCCAATTTGATGTGCATAGGTGAATGTACCCCAACATATAATAAATATTTTTTATAATATTTTATTAATCATCTACAAACTAGGTATAATCATTAATCCTGGCAGAGAACATAGATTACTTACTTTGATATTTTTTTACTTAATTTTTAGATATAAATTATTAAAGTTGAAAATTTTTATGTTTTGCTTTTAATAGTTTGAAATAACATTGTGATTAACTTCGATGATAAGATTTATTATTTTGACCATTGATTAAAAAATAAGAAACCGGGAGCTACAGCTCCGGAGTCAGGAGCACTAACCATTCAGCCATCAAACGGCAAAACCGGTTTAAATAAGATTTAGATGTAGTTTAATTCATTAATTTCAAATAATCATGAAAATAATGTATAAAATGGTATCGTTGCGATTAAGTATTTTCAAATTTAACTATAAAAATAAATTTTTAGTTTCATGATATTTTATTTAAATCTTTTAGAAATATTATGTGTGTTTTGATAAACTTTGTTATGCGAAGGGGAGGAAAAAAAAAAAAAAAACTTTGTTACGGGAAGGGGGAAAAAAGAAAAAATTAATGCTCCTTTATAATTTTTTTATTAGTAAATATTTTAACCGATTAAAGTTTTGAGAAATTCATAATAACATTTGATTAAGCTTAGTTTCTTCATGCAAAACTTAAAGAAAGTCACAAGAAAGATGAATGTGTTTTACAATGAAGTCTATAAATATCAGTTATTTGCATTTTTTGACATAACAGAGAAAAAGTGCAAAAATAAAAAAAAAAAATAAAAAAATCAATGAAAAAGAAATTCGGTTACCAACCAGTAGTCTTTTCTACATGATGCTTCTTCTTTGTCGATCCCTCTCGTGACTTTGGTTGATCAAAACTATCCCTGATGGAAAACAAAAATAAAAAAATAAAAATTCAGCATATAAGATTAAAACTTAAGAACTACTTAAAAACATTCACAGACACACGAAAGTAGGAATTAAATTTTTTTCTATCAACAAAATTCGAATGCAAAATATGAGAGTAGATGGATTCCGGATTTGGAACAAAAACCAAACATATGCAGTCCACGAATTTCAGAAGAAAAAGAATTTTTGTTTAAAAATGTTTCCTACCAAGCGTTTTGAGGAAATTGGCAAATTTCAATAAGCGTAATGAACATAAAACAGAAGAGGAATTCAAATAACTTAGGGCAAAATTTCTTATTAGTGAAATGCAAATTTGGTTTCTGTTCTGGATACTCAAAACAAAAGTGTGAAAGCGATATTTATATTTCATTACCAGTTGTCAAGATAACGATAGATTCAGTTTATCGTTCCTTTCAGATAAAAGCACTGAACGAAAAATGAACACAATCCTTCTTACACGAATCGGGAATTTCGGTATTTGAAATACACCGCTAGTTATTAAAATTGCAGCTTCATGAAAGAAAGCAAGTAAGAAAAGATGTTAATTATACGACAATATAACATGAAAATAAAATGGTAAAATTTTCAAGAAGTTTGGGGTCCAGAGGTGGGAAATTTGTGGAAATGGCTGGCAAATAAAACGAACAATACCCGATTAGACATGGAATCCAACTGGGCTCGGATGAATGAAACTGGTTCCAAACTGCTTCAATTCTATGCCATATTTCGTTAATGGTGGAGGCTAGTGAGGAAACAAAATTTTTTTCAATTGATGAGAAGTCTAGAAATCATGATGGCCAAGACAGCAATCGAATATTTACAGCAGGGAGAAAGATTAAAACAAGACATTCAACATGCTTTCTAGCATTATCTCATTGAAAGAAAACATACCACAGGCCTCGAAAACAGGACACAACAGCTGGCTTTTAGATAAAAAAGGTGTTATGGCATTTCAAAAAACGTACCAATCGTTCTTTCAATCCAGCCAAAATAGAGATATGCGTGTCGTGTACTCGATGACTGACTATACCTTCATACCCTGTGCAGGGCTCCTGTGATGATATCGATTGCAATCACTTGATTACTTTTCCTTGGAGAATCCACATTCATATATGATCATCAGAATTATACATGCAAAATATGGAATTTATTTAAAAAAATGACACCAGACTTTTCTGCAATTCAGCTTTGCCATTCCAATCAGGCAACAGAATCACCGTCTCTCTCTTTGGTGCATTGTAAGAAAACTATAATTGTCCACGTACTGTCCACGTATAGCACGGTTCCAAACATTGTCGAGCTTTTCGAGTAGTTACTTCAGGTGGTGTAAATAAACTCATTTACTGATTAATGATCTGTGATGTGGTTGCACGATTTGGCAAAGTCAAATTCTGTCTGTTCTCACAGGGGTTGAGATCTTGTGGATGCCGAATAATCCCGATCCTCAGGAAGTCAATGATTCCATATTCGCATACACTGATTGAATTTTAAACAGTGAATGACAGTATCGTAGAACAGTAATCCACACTTTCGACAGGCAATGATTCTGCTTTTAAGGTGTTATGGCACTTTCTGGTAAGTGTTTCTATTCAGAGCATCAGCGATATTTTGTGAAGTCTTCAACTTTGCAGAGCACTTTTCGCAGTAAAAATCTATTACGCAATTTTTTTAAGTTTGTTTCAGATGTCTTTCTTTCCTTTGTCTTTGAAATGTGCCAAAAAACTAATCATTTGCATATTCCAACCATTTTTTCCTTTCATGAGACTTTGGTGTTCTTAATGTCATTCGGCCTCAGTTTTGCAATTTTAATATTCTTCTCTGCTAAAAGTGTAAAATATGGAATGGCAGTGAGGTTTGAAAATACCAAAAAATTATGAGTTTAATTTATGGATATTCTACAGAATTACTTGTTAAACAATTCGAACAACACTTTTCTGTTACGGATGTTTAGTTTTAGAGGCGCTAATCATAAGTGATAGGCCTTCCTCATATTACTATCCGAAAGAATCCTCAAAAAATACTTCATTTATAATCTTAAGAGTAGTTACTCTTGAATACGGAGAAGTCACATGCTGTACAGTTTCAAATGGGCTTGATAGTAAAACCTCTTGTGTAAATTGAATAGGAAAAATACCGCTAGATACTACAAGGGAAATATTCACTATAAGGATAAATACAGTACAAATTCTCATATATTTTTAATGTTGATTGTTTTGTCAGAATTCATGGTCATCTTCAATTTTCTTGCAAATTTCTTTCAAGAAGAAACTGCTAAAGAAGCTATTGCACCCTCAGTTACAAATAATCGGCATAATGGCGTTCTGTAGATGTCTATTACGAAGCAAATACTTCACTTTATAAATCATTTTCATGCAAATTAACACTCTCACAATTCGCAAGGAAAATTCTTCTCTAACATATCATGAATATCTGGTGTTCATTTTTTAAAAATTATCTACAGCCATCAATCTCTCCAGATCTAATTCTATGCGATCATTGGTTATGAGACACAAATATAATTTAAGTTAGAGTGGCTTTGATTAATTCAAAGAATTCAACAATGTTTTATGAGCCATACGAGCTGTAAAGCAAACAACGCATCGTCATGAAATTTCCCATCGTTACATCATCCTGAACGTGATTAACTGCTACACTTGAGATAATAATTGTGTTAATCACGATAATAATGAAATAAAATCACTTGGTAATAATCTTAAGATATTAAAGCAAGAAAAGTTCACTTTTCATAAAGTTCAATAGTATTCCTACACTAAATGCGATGATACCATACGGTGACCAAAATAATGGCAAAATGTACTCAGATTGCTTAAACTACGTATCCATTGCATTCTGATAAGTCTCTTTATTAGTTTTGGGCAATCATTGCTTGCAAAGTGCCATTAAATGAATATTTTTTAAAAATTATTTGTGAACACCATTTATACAGCACTTATAGTATAAAATTCATTAGCACACACATTCTTTTTAAGGCTTTTTTTAGATCTTTTTAGAATCTAGATATTTTTAGTATAGTGATTTGTAAATTAACAACTTAATTAAACAATAAAATTTTCTTTCGTATTGAAGACGAGGTACAATCGCTTTATCAGCATTTAAAGTTTAATCCATAAACGTGGTTTCTTTTGAGGCAATGTGATTAGCTTATGTACAGTGGTTAAGCTTATATATTTATGATAGCTTCTTAATCTATTGACTAAGAAAGTGAAGATATTTTGGAGAGAAATCGTATTTTCGTTTTATCACTCAATAGAATATTTTAATTCATGTATGTTTTAAAAAAAGCCAACTATTTTAGATACTACAAAGCAATTTACTTCACAGAATAGATACTTCAAATTTGTGTATAAAAGTATTATTTTAAGTGGGAGTCAAAATGTGCTTAATTCGTCAAAATTCGGGTATCATCAGATAATATCACATATATATATCAACTTCACGATATTTAAATATATAAATCAGTGATCATCAAACGTATAAAACATTTGAGCAACCAAATCATTTTAAGACACTGCTGTTAACTACAGGCAAATATGACTATAAACTTTTTAAAAAATCTTATATCTTAATTAACGTAATGTTCATTAGCCACTAGCTTATGTTTTTAGAGAATATTAAAACAAATTTTTTAATTAACCTTAATTAAACTGTACATATAAAAAATGAACTGAAATTGAATTGGTCATAAAAAATTTAAATGTATATAAAAAGTAATGAGAAATAAATGTAATAAAAGATTTTTTATCAGATTTATTAATTTTAAGGATGGAATCCTTTGTTATCATAAATATATTTATTATATTGAGAAAATAGTTGGCAGCTGCCATTTAAATTATCTATTTCTTCATCGATTTGTCTTTTTAAATAAGTTTCATTCAGGTAGAAAAAGCCCGCTACAGATGTATAGATATGAGCATTGTCTTCACTTTGAGATAAAATCTGGACCGAAATTGAACGCTTTTCTTTAAGGACGAAAAGTCAAAAATTTCCATTTATTAAAGAAAAGGATTTAACAGGGAAATCATTATGGAAATCAATCAATTCTAATTCCCTCACTTGGAACTAGTAAGATATAACTCCCCAATTGGCAACCTTTACGTCTTTGTTTTCCATTGCCAAGCAGGAAGCATGTGCTTGGAATGAGAAATTTCCCCAAGTTCACCAAACTAAAGCACTAAAATAAAAAATAAATAAATATAAACGCTGTTTTTACTAAGAAAAACTATATTTACGACACAAAAAGGACTTGAAACACAAGGAAAAAACTAAGCCTGGCAACAAAAACTAAAATTGGCAACACTATAATTAAAATAAATGAAACAAAATTTAGCGAGAATACTCTTGGGAGGACAAACTTATTATACCTCTCGCTTATCATGGCTTTCTGCACGGAAATGAAAATGCTCCGTGAGAAGTCCTAATTCTGTAATAATTGAAATCCTTTTGAAATCTTGAAAGAGTTTGTTGAACTCAATTTTGAAATAATTTCAAAGTATTCAGGAATCATGATTAACTTAACACGAAGTGAACAAAAAAAAAATCTAGGAAAATGTTTTGTAAGTTACTATGGATGGTTTGGGGACCACGGCTGTACAATACAGAAAATTGATATCCTTCGAATTTATAATCAATACATTTCCTCGCGTGAAAAAAGATTGATTTTTCTGAGTGAAATTATAGTCTAATGAAACATGTTATTTATTTACATTCTAGGTAAAAAGAAAAAAGAGGGATGAGGATTTATCATGAAATGGTATAAGCGATAAATAAAGATGTGGTGAAAAATTAATATATACACAAATACTAGGGTGGTTAAGTTGTTAACTATTTAAATAATTATGAAACACAATTCTAATATTAATTTCTTATATTAAATGTACTTAATTATCAAGTTTATAGAAAGAAATTTTTTTTATGTCTCATTAAAAAATGATTAATTTTTTTATTTCTTCTATAAAGTATATATTATAAGTCGAAGATTCCATCCAAATCAAAATTTGCTTTCATTTAAAGTATATTTATATAATTTATAAAAGTAAATTATACGCATATTATAAAATTTTATTATCTTGAATTATAATTAAATTTAAAAATAAAAAAAAGCCATGCAATATGATAAAGGAAATGTAAATGTTTATAAACTAAAGAAATATTTATAATCTATGGAATTTTTTTTCTAGAAATATTTATAATCTATGGAATTTTTTTCTAGAAATCAACAGTTCAAAATTGATTCAAATTTTCTGTTAGTATCAGTTGTGTTAAATGAAATCAATAAAATAAATAAAGTAATAATAATAGAATTAAAAAGCAGACACACAATAAAGAGAGTTTAAAAGTACCTGAAAATAATAATTGAGATAAATGAAAAAATAATAATAGACTGAGTAAACTTTTAATAAAAATAATAACACATTTATTATTGTAAAAGTAAGTTTATGTGACTCCTATATGTAATATTTGAAAATATATATACTTGAAAATATGATTTATGTTATATTTTCAAGTGTTTTTAAATAAAGTAGAATAAAAAAGCATTACTAAAAATCCTTATCCATGAAACTTTATGAATTATACAGTAATAAAAAAGGCACGGTTTTATTTTTTATATTTTATAAGGAATTATATTTGATAAAGAAAAAATTAATTAGATATTCTTTTATACTAAGTGTCTTTAATAACTATAATTATTATTTTCAGGAATTTCACGAACTAAAACTTGTAATAAGTAACGCAAATGATATTTTAAAAAGAAGTTTAATATAATTAGATTTTCAATTCACTTTTAAAGCCTATAACTTATAAAGGTCGCGCCATCTATTAGCAAGATTAAATATTAGTAGATGAATGACTTAATACATTGATTATAGGACTAAATATTTTTTGAGCCATGCATTTTGTTAGTCTACTGAGAGTATACTTTAACAAATTTACTACGCAGACAACTAATACATATTTTCTATTTCTATTAAAGACATGTAGTATATTAACAGTACGAAAAAGTTCACATCACATTATTTTAGTAGAGCATTAATACCAATCACAACGCGCCACATAATGCTAGTTTAGAAATAAAAGCACAGAGATGACTCTACAGGTGGCTATAGACCTGCTAACTACAGCATGCAGCGGATGCTTCGTTTGAAAATACTCACGGGGCGGTGTCTTTTTTTTCTTTCCTATGATGCAGGGATGCATAGGCGGAGCGGCCTCGTTCCTTAGCTGGACGCTCATCCTTCCATGTCCTGGGAGGAGGAACCAGTCATACATATAAGGTTGAGCATTCATGCCCTATTTACAATATCTACACTTTCCTTAACAAAAGTGGACAGGTCATTTATTTTTTTGAATTATGCTTGGATTTATCCACGCTCATTTAAATACTTCTCTTCAATGCGTTAGAATGTTAATTCTTTAAAATTAATTTTATTATATCTGGAGTGACAGAAATTTTTTTAAAAAAAGAAAGAATGCTTGTATTGAAGAAAGAGGAGCTAAATATTTCGTTACACCATAATCGAATATTTAACTAATATATTCTTTACACCATAATCGAATATATAACTGTTTATAAAAATATGATAACTTTGTCATTCATATTATATTTACTATAAAGGAATTTTTTTACAAATACAGAAGTTTACAAAAATAAAAGTTTGCTTATTTTTATAGTTATTGTAAAAAAATGTTTCTTTACAAGTACTATATATAAAGTTAATAAATTCCTTCTTATATTAAAGTCTTGTTGGTTTTATTTCCAATAAAAAGATAAACTCTAGTGAAATATTACTTGTGTTTATCTTTTTATTGTTTAAATGTAAATTTATATTCATATTACAAATACTAAAAGAGTTATGCAAGAAAATTATCAGCAAGAGTTAATATTAAAGAATGGTTACAAAAAATTTCTCGTTTTTGATCCGATGCATTTAAATGAACAGCGAGTATATCAATTATGTATCGATACATGAACTTCATATAAATATTATTAACTCCTAGATGGAGATTATCTTTCTTATAGAGATGAAAAAAACAGAAATATTGTGCTTTAAATGGATATATATATCAGTTATATTTAAATTATATTTCAATTCAATTAAATATATTAATGTTTTCAAGTTTAAGATAAATTGTTGATAGTAAATTTATGCTAATAAATTTAATTGTATTTTAATATGCAAAAATTTGATAGTCTTAAATGTTGACTTTATGAAAAATGCATTGCAATTCATACTGATTTCCAAGAATCAAATTTCTCGAGTTTTAAGGAGTTTTTCCCCCCCAGGAGAGAGTCAAATTAAAAATTTACAAGAGGTATCGATGGTCATGTTAAATTATTTTTCTTATTTTATCTCAAAAATTGTTCTTAACCAAATATAAATATGCAACATTTTTCAATTATATTTGTAAGTAATGGAAATAAATTATTGCAAAAGTTAATAAGAATATTTTTTTAAATTTAAGTTAGAATTACATTCAATGACCACTTCAAAAGCCTCAATAAATTTACAGCTATAATAAAATTTTTTTTACTTAACTAAACAATACTCTTAATATAACTAGAGATGATATAATTGTATAAAATAATGACTATAGCATATTGTACAAAATAATATAAAATACATTGTATAAAACAATGACTAATTTTAGAGTTTTTAAACATCTTTGATAAATTCCTAGCTCTTAATTTATTGAGTATTTCAATATGTGATTAACAATTTCTAGTCAACTATAAATGTACTTTATCAAAAAATATAAAACTATTAGATAAAGTTTCCAAGATAATTTTTTTTGTAATTATTATTTAATAAAGCAATTCTTAATTTTTCTTCGGCTTACTTTCAAAATATTTTGAAACTACACAATTTCAATTTTTTATATTTTAGGTTTTTCTATTTCTATAATCATAATTTATTTTTCAGCCTTTTTATTTCCTCGATAAATAAATTCTAACCGATTCACTAAAATTCTACGCAATTTTTAGCAAGGAAGACACGAAAAGTATCTTTTAAGTCAAAAATTTTATATTTAAGTATTAATATTCAGGGATTTTTATACAATATAAATAAAACAGAAAAAAATGTAAATTAAAATTTCCCGTCTAATCGCATAATATAACAATCTTTTAAGTGATTATTTCACTTCCCTTCATACCCATAAATCAAAAACTACATCCGTTCATGACTAAACTGGATTGTCATAAAATTATTGTAGCAGAACTGGATCTTTATTTTAGTCAACAGTTATGAATACAACAATCTAACATCGATCGTGCCTTCATCTGGTGGCAACATCAAGAGCTAATTCTCAATTGTTTTCAGACGATTTCATTGAAAATTTAAAAATATTAAAACAAAAAAAATCATAAAATTTTCTAACAAAAATACATCAAGGTAGGAAAAAATTCCAGGAGTATTTCACATTTTTCAAGGAGTCAAGTCGAAATTTCCGGAGTTTCTTCTAGTTTTACAAACACTGAAAAATATTTCCTTATTATTAGATTAAACGATTCTTACTCTTTATTACTTTTATTAAGAAATAGAAGATCCTAACTTGTCGTATTTCATAAGCCATTTACGTAGCAACATTGCAAAATTTCCTTTTTAAATCGACCTCCTCTTGATAGTTCCTGCGGCACACACTTTTTTTTTTATTTATCTAAAATTAAATCCTTAAATTTCAAATATTTTATTATGTAAGGTGCTTAACTTTTTCATTTCTTATGAAAATAATCTTTAATCTTATGTTGCCATTTTTCATGAACCATTTCTCTGGGAAGCTTTCACAGAAAACTTAACTTAATATTCTCTTTACAATACAAATTCTCTTTGCCTTTTAATCTAAAACTAAGTCCATAACTTCCAAACAAATAGTCCTTAACATTTTGTATTGCAGCTTACTTTTTACTTAAAATGTACACAGAATTCTAGATAAACGAATATTTTTAAAATTACTTAGGGCATCGAAAATTATAAATTTAGATATTATCATCAAACGATTGGTTAAAATGCAATTAATTGGATCGTTGTATTGGTCAGAATGTGACGAGACCAGTTTCTAATTATTGCGTTTGAAAATCGACAATTTAAGAACACACTGGGAACAAATAAAAATTAATGTTAATTGTGAACTGTAATGACCAAACTCGATTAAATATTTTAATAAAGTAGTTTTATAACAGCTCTGGAAGAGAAAAACTTAATAAATTTATAAAATAATTTAATTAATTAGTATTCATTAAATATTTAATTAGTTTTATAAATGTTCTGTTAGAGAAAAAGTTCTCATTAAATATTTTAATAAAGTAGTTTTATAATAACTTTGGAAGAAAAAGAGTTCTCACCTCGAAGAAGAAGCAACGGAGACCGGCGAAAGGATGGTGCGGTCCCGGATGAAAAACTCCGGAGGTAGATGCTCTCCCGATCCATAGAGGGGAGCTCCAGCGTGGCTCCTCGTTCGATACTGATCCGCTTTCTGTAGCCTTTCCACCACTTCAGAATACCAAGCGTTTTGATCCGCTTCGGAGGCAGTTTCGTTGTCCTGCAGGAATAACACCACATGTTTAACGCGATATGCATAAAATGGGATGACAATCTATGTAACGAAGGAAGGTCCTCATCACAAATGCCCGACGCTATCTTAATAAATTCAAGAGCATTATAAACGGCCACGAAGTCTGTTTTCATTAAAACGTCCTAGTCGTGAGGCAAAGTGATTATGTTACTAGTAATCCGATTTATAGTGCTAATTTTCTCTTTTCTTCATTAAATCAGACGACCAGAGTTCTTTCCACCAGTGGGGGAAGACAACTCATCATCAGAAAACGGTGGAAAATGACAAGAAGTATGATGTCAGTTAAACTTGACAAATTAAAATTCTGATACAATCCTCCTACATCATTATATTCACTAGTGCAGACTTAATAATTTTCTGTTATCATTAACTTCATGCAAATATTTTGTATAGATCCTAACCTAAATATTGATCTTTCACTTGGCAGCGAGATTACGTCTTGAGATTTTCTTCGGGTCAATAGATCAGAAGCGATATAAATATTCAAATACAAACGCTAACCAGGTATCACAGATTCTTATTGTTACAGATTTAGTTTCTTTAGTAATTAGATTGAATTTAAGGACCATATTATACTGTAAAAAATATGCGGTTTCTTAAGCGACGAATGAAAATTTGAGAGATTTGTCAATACTAAAATAGTTTCAATAAATCCTTCACAGCATAATCGACAAGAGTCTAGATTAATAATAAGAATATAACATATCGGGATTCTTCTTTTAAATTCCTCTTAAATTTTCTGATAAAGAATTTTTGTCGACAATAACTCTTGGAGGGTCAGTCATGGAATCATAGGATCAAATGATGCCATTTGAATATTAGTATTTTTCCAAAATTGAGATAGTAGTAGCATACCGAGGAATGCATTAATGGTTCACGTATCATATAAAATCACAAAACAAATGTAGGCTGCGGTGGCTTGGTTAACCAACCAAGGTATTGTTCTCATTATTGGAAGGTAGTGAGTTCAGATCCCGGACGACCTGTCGTGTTCACTAAAGGCGGTTGGGGCACGTTGAAATTGGGTGTGACCGTAATGTTCTCTAAGGTAAATGATACCTCTCGGGGTGGTAGGCCAACTATTCGTGGTTTTCTGCTTTGTCCCTGATTCATAATCACCACCATCTAACTCAGGGCTAGGAACAGGGAAACATGCTGCAACAACTGCGCACACGGAGTGCCATGTATCAAAATTTTAACTATCATTCAGGTGATTTAAAAAAAAATTTTTTTTTTTTTAAATAATCATAGAGTCGTGCGTAATAAAGATTAACAAATTAAAAATGCGAAAGGCTAATTAATGAGAGTTAGAAGTTGGTAGGATTGTGAGCCACAAAGGGGTTAACATTTTTTAAAAATCAAAACAGCGAAGTGATGTGTCATTAACTAGGAATTTATCTCGCTTTATTTTTCTTGATATAATCAAATACCGTCCAACATCACTGTGGATGATAAATACTCATCAGGGTATTCCATTCTAAAATATAGTTACTCTGGTCCCCAAAGTGAAGAATGGATATATAATATGCGATTCCAAACATTCTTCATGGAGGAGACTGCGGTGGAAAGAGTCTATTTAATAAGCATAATTCCGGATCTTAACATAAGGTAGTTATTAGTAATAGGCAAAAAATACCGCACCAAAAACCGCAATAGTTAATGTGGGAGAAATGGCAAACGCTCTCATCAAGACAAATGTTGTGAAACTCAGCACTGATATTATTTGCGGTTGAAGACTAACATGAGTCAGTTTAATGGTAACCTGCGTCATTTTACCAAGCTTGTGAATAGATTGTTATTATTTTAGTTAATCTTTATGTGACTAGTAAAACGTCACTAGTCAGATGAATTTATGAGGCTAAGTTATCAACAAATTCTGTGCAAACTAGAGGTGACATAAGCTCGATCATCTGGTTACATTTAATCAAACATTTTTAGAACTAGTTAAGTTTCGTAGGTCATTTGTAATCACCCGTGATATTCATATATTGAAAGAACAACATATTTTTCTCAGATGACAATATCTATTTCATCGTTGATGATTGAACTCAGAAACATCCTGAACAGCTAAAGAAATATTTGGCTCTCTAGAATGTTAGATGAGAATATCAAAAAGCATATAAAAAAATCCGATACCACAAGAAAGAACCAAAAAAACGTAACTTTACATGTAAGCAAAATGACTGGAAAATACCAAGACTAAAATCGTAAAATACGATGCTGTTATGATGAAAACCAGGAATGAAGTTAGGCAGTTGTCATGTTGTTCTTACTTATCTCAGCTAGGCTAGACAACCCCCATAAAACCAAAAATATCTTAAATGTACAGAGAATCTTCAAGGACTCGAAGGTCTGGGGCACCAGAGGTTGAAGCATGATGTAGCCCCCAAAAGCGAGCCGCTCCTAACATGGAGAACAGACGCTGTAGAAGCCGCCCACTCTGAGACAGACGCTGAGTACTAGTTTTGGTCTGCCACGGGTATTTCATTTCCCCGGTACCATCCAAATCTGGGAAGTATTCCTCTATGCGCCACCTGGGGAGGCGCCCGATGGTGGACTAGCAACCACACACGGGGAGTTTTTATAAACAAGTATATTAAAATAATGGTTATTTTTTTTCCAACGGCGGGTACTTGGGTGACGAACCCTATGCCACAACAATGCCAGAAACTGCTACTCATTTGTCGTTAACCCAGTCGCGGAGTCGAGAGGCGTTGCACACGCCATACCATCACAAACCCGTTTTATAGGTTGGGCCACATTCATACATCATCACAGAAGAAAGGACAGAGAAACACAGAGAACAGAGATAGAAAGTGACATCCATGCCCGAGTCGGGATTCGAACCCGGTACCTACAGCTCAGGAGTCAAGAACGCAAACCACTCAGCCATCGGTCGGAGAGAAATAGAATATATATTAGATTTCCTATTTATAGGGAGAAATTTTTTTTGTGTAGTGTATACGTTGTGTACACAATTGAAGGGGGAATATCATTTCAAATTGGGCATAAAAATAGAAATTCAGATGTTTTTTCCCTTCTGTTTTTTTGCAAGGATTTTAATATCTTTAATAACAAAATATTTCATTAGAATAAAAAAAGAAATTGCCTTCACGCAAAATTTTATACATATGCTATGGTTATTGAATAGACACAATTAAAATATTTTAAAAGAGAAATAAATTCCTAATTTTGTATAAGAAGACATGAATTTGATGGAGCAAACATATTATTACATAATAAGGCAATGAAATCAATACATACTAAGCACTTTGGAAATAAAACTAATAAATGATTAAAACACAATTAGGAGCAAAACATTTGCCTCAGAAGTAATCCGCGACAGTATATAACGACAATCTAAGTCTAAAAGAACTGCTAAGAAACAACAATTGTGAGTTACTGAAGGTGTCAAGAAAGGGAAATATATTGAGAAAAAAATTATGATCTATATTTTGTTTTGCTTTTATTTTATGTAATTATTTGAGAGAGCGGACATTTTCCGAAGTACAAAATGGTATTTCTATAAGCATAGAAAAATTCCTCTGCGATATGTTCAAGAGGGTATTTTAATACTGAAAAGGGAGGAATTCCTGATTCATTGTTTCTGAAATGAATCAGGAGGTAGAGGAGATAAAAAAAAAAAAAAAAAATTGCTTCCTCGGAAAAGGAAGCACTTCTCATTCTCTCTTGACACCAGCAATTTATCTTGCACCAGAATCTCAGCACTTTCTTTAAATGAATCGAAGGGCAATTTATAAGATTATCCAGATAATAACATGATTCAAAAAAGGTATTTGTATTTCTTATTTTAGTTTATTTTTACCATGTAACGTTAGGAAGTATAAACAGTGGAAAAGAAGCAAATATTTCACTATTAAGTAAATCAAAAATATTTTTTTTTGTTATACATTATTAATATAAAATAATATAAGAGTAACTACTGTTGCAGTTCCTTCTGTTGCCAAAAGATGGTAGCACTGTCCCACAAATATTAGCTGATTTTTACAAAAACTTAGGTCTGCAAGCTCAGTTCCATCTGGTGTGATTTCTTATACATCGTAAGTCGTAAACTCGTAATGTTCTAAATATTTTTTCCTATTTAATATATATTTTGCTTACAAAAATTGTTAGACATTATTTGATATTGTTTGTAAATATTAAATAAATATTTATTGTTTTCAGCAATACTTATTTTTAAGAAGCAGTTTCGCATGAGTTCTCCATGTGTTTATTCTAACAATTATAAACAAATGGTTCAGCTTGTCCCTAGAATAAAATTTACTCCATTGCATAATATGAGTGGTATCTGATTTTATGATATTGAAAGATACGAAATTACAATTTAAAAACTTAAACATTTCCTTCATATTTTTAGATTATTGGGTTAGAAATGAGGAAAATAAATATAGGTTTGTATTTTTAGATTCAAATCGCAAATGAAAGCGTAAATATAATTTGGTGATTTTTTTTTTTTTAAAAATCTGGTCTTTACGCAGTTAATCAGTCTGATTGAATCGAAAAAAATGACACGGGTTTTTGTTAGCCTTACTGACAATGGTGCTTCTTTCATCAAAATGAGATAGATAATTTGAAACTAACTTTGGGTCAATAATGAGATTAAGATTCAAGCCTCACTCACACTATAAGGCGTCACTATTAATACCTAGGACTCGCGTCACAGCGTGAAACCAATCACTAGGCGGCCGAGGAAGGCGCTGCTGGTATCTGGAAAGTAGCTATGGCACAAAATGTTATCGAGCAGTCTCGTGCGAGCCCATTAAGAAGATCTGGAGAGTAGTGCATTTGAACATGCTCCTCGAAGAGAGTGTCAGTTGTAGACGCGAGATTGGTTGGGAAAGACGCGTGCAAACGTACCTGGTGAAATGTTGTTGTCGAAGTACGAAAGTGGTGCTGAATTGGAGCAAAGGGTGAACATGAAATTCTGCTTTAAATTGGACAGAAGTGCGACAGAAACACATGCAGTGTTTAAACAAGTGTATGGTGAGAAAGCATTATCCCGTTGTTGAACATATGAATGGTTATGACATTTTTGGGGTGGCCGTGAAAGTGTTGAAGATGACGCCCACACCGGAAAACCGATTTCCATGTGCACGCCTGAAACAATTGAGAAAGTTCGCGAGTTTGTAACAGTGGATCGGCGACTGACTATTTGAATGCTGGTCAGTGAGCTGAACATCAATAAAGAGGTGGTTCAGCAAATTGTGGCGCCTGACTTCGAGAAACGCAAGTTGTGTTCCAAATTTGTCGCGCACAGTTTATCGGACAAGTCAGAATGAAGACGTGTGGTAAACTCTTCGGTAACGCTGATTCTGCTATCCTGAATTCGTTAGAGACTTAGCATGCTGGTCGAAATATTGTTTCAAATGCAAGAAAAGTGAAAGGAGCTGCGAGGACTGCCAGAAGAACTACGAAGGTCCAAGCGGTGGCGTGGAGATGAGGGTGTCTTTCGCATTTTCACCCGTTCCGTATCTTCAAGAAATGTGCGCTACACCAAATATTTAGGAGACGGTAACTCAAAACGATTCTTGAAAATCAAACAAGCAAAAGCGTATGGTGTCACAGATGTTGAAAAGTTAGAGTGTGTGGGACGCGTCCAGAAGAGAATGAGCTCACGATTGAAATCCTTGAAGAGTGAATTCAAAGGGAAGAAACTCTCAGACGGCAGGGCAATTTCTCCAACTGATGCTGAGTTTTTCTTTTGCAAAAGTACTAGGGTCTCGCTATCCATCGCAATGTTAAAACCTCTTTAGATGAAATGGCAAAACTGTTTGGGCTATATATTTTCATAAACTCTCGACAGACAGAAATCCTCAGCACGCTCTATGTCCTACTGGGGAAGAGAGTTGGTGTAAAAATAATAAGAGTATGGCTCAAGGAGGAAATTATGTCCATGAGGATTCATTGCCGGAAGCAGTGCTCTTGGCTATTAAAAAAGTCTTCCGTGGCCTGTCATCAAAAGAGTTGTTGAAAAAATGCCTCCATGGATGCACACAAAATCCCAATGAGTCCTTCAATAACTGTTTGTCGGAAAGGATTCCCAAGAACACTTTTGTGGAAACCTTAGAACATGGAGTCATGGATGCAGTCATCTGTTTTAATGAAGGAGTTCTCAGCCGAACCTTGGTGTAGAAGGAGCTGGATATTAGTCCTGTCAAAAATATGTGTGACGTGCTGCGAGAAATCGATCACATGTGTGTTCGAAAAGCTGAACATCTCATCCAAAAAATGAATAAAGTTGCAAGATCACTGAAAAGGCAAGAAAAAAAAGGAAGAGGGAGTCATTAGAGGCCAATATGGATACAGATTACGGTTCCAGGAAGTTTTAATTTCTGTTTAAGATAAGAATTTAGTGCATTTTTTTTAAAAAAAAAAATTTTTTTTATGTTTTTTGAGATTTTCTCAAATTGCATATTTTTAGTACATAAGTACGCTCGTACAAAAAACTAATGCATCAAATCTTCTAAACATTTTTGTGCTTATGTGTGAACCTTATGTGGATGTAGTAAAGTGCTTAAAATTTGCTTTTTGCCAAAAAAATATTTTGGAATAAAATGGAGAAAGTTTGCGTGAAAAATTTTCGAAAAGTTTAACATATTTTGTTCTTGTATAAGTTATTATGCATATATTGCAAAATAAATTTCTTTGTTTAATTCTTTAAACATTTTTTAATAAATGTATGCAAATTTTGTGTGAAATTCGCATCAAGAATTTATTTTAAGCGTACCTAAAGGTAACCAACTTTAAAAAATACTGTAATGACTGCAATTGTTTCACAAAAATTTATAAAAATTAAATTTATGCATGTTTCTATTTAAATTTGCTAGAAAGCTTATAATTAGTACTTTCCAGGAATGCTATATTTGAAATGTTAAACTATATATGCTAGCCTTAATACACACTTCCGTCAGGAACAAAATATCCAAATTTCTCAACGCCGACAACGTCTTACTTCCCTTAAGCCGGTTTTCGAACTCAATACCTTCCGACAAAGGGAACGACGCACAAACTAACTAGGCCACCGAAGCCTCGATCCTATTAAGTGCAAATTGAAGGCAACCTCAACGATGATATCTACATATGTGAAATTGTAGAGACAGAGGTTCTCGGCACTCTCAGACTCATTCCAGTACCATAATGCCAGTGCATATGTTTCTCAAATTACACAAATCTTCTTCAGTCCACAGCATATTTCATTTCTTCAATGATTTGCTTAATCCTCGGATATCATTGAATATGTTTTCATCGATTAGTGACTCATTTGTACAGGTGGTGGGGTACAAAATAAGACTATATACTCAAAACTTGTACGATTCAATGCCACGACATGTACAAGCATGCATATATAAAAAAGTAAAATCTTTTACTTTTTCAACTTTTCGAGTTGTGGCAGGATGGTCATAAATTAATGTTGGAATATGGAAAAAGTTTATGTGCTACAAGATGATATTAGTGCCCCACGTGAGTGAAACTTGGAAGTTTTTAGCTTTATCTACAAAAATGCAGTTATTTATAAATCACACAATAGCATAACAGCACCGATGAGCTACCAAACGCCATTTTGCATACAAATGATACGAAGTGAAGAGGGAGAACATTGTGTAATGGTTTATATATTAATCCTTGCAAAGCATCAGAAAAGTCGATACGTTGGAGAATGTGTGTTGAATTGAAGGAGAATACATTGTAGACTGACAGTAAATGTACAAGTTGTTTCGTATTTGCAAGTCTTGGACGTAAATGTCTTGGAACTCAAGTATATTCTACCCACCCCGTTCTATAGATTTCCATGGGTAAAATGTTGTCTTCTGAATGTACTAATTTCTAATGTTCTAAAACTTTGTTATCGAATTTTTTTCGTAGCATTTAGGTTTTACAATAAGATACTTAAGATTCGAGTTTTTCTCCTACAAGTGCTGTAAGGTGTCTCATTTTGGAATCTCATAGAATCTATTCAAATGAAATCTACTCTTTTCCATTCTGAAAATCCATCAATAATACTGTTCTCTCACCTCTATTAATAACACTGTAAAAAATGAACACTAAGTGGTAGGATGACGTTTTTCGAAATGAATAATTAGTGTCCAATTATTGAATGAGTTGCAATTAATTCGAGTTGAATCCCAGTGACTGCTTTAGTGTTGCACCTTTCCTTTCGGCCTACATATATGTTTGGGTAGGAGTTTATAAGTGCTTCCAATTTCCCTTCTTAAGGCATAGGAATATATTCCATTATGGATGCAAAAGTCTCCAGGAGCGGAATAAGCAGCAGACGCTGCTTAAAGTGTCTTATAAATGTTTTCAACTGTTGAGTTGCCCACCTCACGGTTTCAAATTAAAAATTATTTAATTAATTTGCTATCAAATCAACCCAAAGATTTCGGGATTCGAATAGGCATCATGCTGACAATCCCTTTACGACTGAGGCATAAGAGTACTCAATACTTATACCCGATTGGTTATTGCTAACCATGTAAATGATTATCTTTGATCTACATTCATTAAGTTCAATATTCTGAGAATATTTTCCAAGAAATTTGTAATAAAAAAATTGCCAGGATTCCCACATAGAATACCTTTATTATAAAAGCAGAAATAGATCAAGGAGATGAAAGCTCAACTTTTAAATGGGTCCATGCAGTGGAGATCGAATCAGAAATCAACACCCAAACAACAGATTGTATAAACATTTTTCATTAAATTGTTCATTTTAATAAATTTATTTCATGCAATTTTTATTTAATTTGTGATTTCTGTGATTAAACTATCTCCTTAGTAAATTCATTTTAATATTTCAGACTTTTTTTATCAGTGCCTAGTTTTTCAGTCTTACTTATTTGTTGAGCATTTTACATTATAAGTATGCACACTAGCTTTAGTTGAGATGCAAATACAAAATATCCTTTCCATAAGTACGAGTAAATCACAGCTTACTGTTTCAGTCTTTACTGAAATAAAATCCTTCTGCTTATTCCTAATTTAAAAGTGATATAAAAAAAAAACTAATAAAAATAAGTGACACTGATTATTTCAAAGCTATTGCAGACAATGGGATGAGATTGTATGCATTTCATGCTACAGTCAAAGACAATGGGTCATAAATTTGACCGACGAATTGTAAGAAATCAACGCTGACAGTGGAATTTACCTTTTCAAACTCTATTGCTCTCTATTTCAGAATACTAACATCAATCTACAAAGCTGCGCATTTTGTATTAACTGATGAATCTCAGGTGTCTGAAGTTTTGATTTTCATCCCCAGAAGAAACAGACATCAACGTTCATAAAAATGAAAACATCTGATAAAGAAGACAAGTGACAGCACACTGTTACGAAAGACAATGATTTCAGTATGCAGCTGTTACTAACACAAATATGAAAAAAGTTAATGCATAAAATTCTTTCTTATGACATACACGTACAATTTAGTGTTTTTATGTCATTGAAGAATACAAAGATTATTAGCAATGATGCATAGATTCACCAGAAAGAAATTCTAAGCTTTGAATCTCATTCAAATGAAGCAGTTGACACCCGAGCTCCTTCGTTATTCCTTCGACACTCTACTATCAAAGTAATTTTAAATACATAAAATTTTTTAAAAGAATTCAAGGTACTCAGATCAAATTAGTACAAGATCCTGGTTAGAGATTTGTTTCCTAAAGTCTTTCAGAAAATGTAGTTAGTTTTCGCCTCCTTCAGTTTATAGCATTTACTGCTGTTTTTATTTTTAAAATTCTCGTAATAAATATATTCTATGCAATAAAATGTTACATTAATCTTAAATTATTTTATAATTTTGCTTCTTTCAAAAATTATACAGATAAATGCCTTGAAGATAACTCAAAAAGCAAGAAATAAAATAAGTCTTCGCATCAATTTACTTCATGAGCCAAAAATAAAGGTTTGAAGAACAAGAGTCGAGTTGACTTGAAAGTTCTGTTGGAAAAGTGTCGAGAATTTGAATCGTAATCTACTAATTTAATTAATGGATTCTATCACTTTAACCACAAAATTTTTACTTTGTGTATTTGATTATTTATAGAGTAAAAATACCTAAAAAGACATTTTTGAAAAATAAATGGAAGATCACTGGGTGGGGTGGGAATCACGGTGACCTGATGGGTTAAGCAGCTCATTATCACTTTTGGAAAGTAAAGGTTTCGCGCGAAAACCGAGCCAATTGAAGTTCCACCGTGTTCTCCGAGTGCTGCTGGGGCACGCTGAATATGCCAGTGTCGCAATGTCTTCCATATGAAGAGTTACCTCTGGAGTTTAACTCAGTGAGTCTTTGCCCTTGCTTTTAAACTAGGAAGACCCTCCCCCCACTCTCGGGACTGCATTCAAGAGGGTGTCTCACTACATAAGGTGCCACCACTTCCGTCCTTTGTTGTGCTGAAAAGATAAAATATCCTACTAGCCGGGTGTTATATGAAAAAAATGCATAACATTGTTAAAAAAATGTTGTGTATAGGACTCAACATGCTGTAAACTACATTTCTTGGAGTGATAAGTCTAAGTCCGATTGTTGAAATACGGAAAAATGATGCTGCCGTCCTTTCTTCTGCACTGACATCTGTTAGAATGAGTACATTGGAACTTTCAAGGTTTCCTCCTTTGCGACACTTGAATACGGTCTACAATTTATGAAAAACTTTTCCATTGATTATTTTAAGATGCGGAATTTTCCCTTTGAGTATAAAATCTTTAAAGTTCCTATAATAACTTTCAGATGTTAGAGATCAGCGGTCGCCAAACTATTTGACCTCTCGGACCAGTGAATTCATAATTTAAATCTCTCGGGTCCACTAATATAGGATTTTTAAGTATTAAATATATTTATAAAAAAATGTGATCTCGAAGAACTTATAAAATGTACCAAGTTAACAAAATGAAATTATGAATTGTAAGCAAATTATGAAATCTTTATTAATGATAAACAAATAAAAATCAAATAAAACAATTAAAAAGCTTATATCAAACTTTTACCATTATGTATTTCTAGTGTGTTTGATGCTCCTGCTTACTTGAAATAAGATCCAATAAATATCAAAAGAAAATATGTACATGGTTAAGATTTGAAACCAGTTATATACCAATCTTAAAAATAATAAATAAATAAAAATTTAAAAAATATACAATAACGCAAGTAATATGTTGAATATATTTTATATGTAATTTAATAGTCCGTTAAGTCCACCTTTAAACGCTTCAACTGATATTCATATGCGACAAAGGAGAGGGAAACGTTAGAAGATTGCGAAACGATACGAGACAAAACGTGTGTCTAAAACAGTACAGATACAACGGTATGACTTACTATGAAATGCCGTTATTCTACAAAATAACGTTTTTATAACTTTTCACGTATTATTATCAATTGAATTACGTTTTAATGCATCTTCAAACATAACTTAACGTGATGAATTATTCCACATTTTTATGGGGATCAGTAAAATGTCTCGTGGATCACCACTTTGGCGACCGCTGTGTTAGAGTGTCCCCGATGTGGTATTTATAAATACATATGCATATAAGGTTGACGTAGCTCTTTGAAGAATCTCTTCCAGTTTCAGTCGCATCTTTGATAATCACCGTAACGGGAAAGAAAAAAAAATCGTAAATTGTTGTCGTAAATATTCCATTTGTATCATGTATTGTTGAAAAATGTTTACGTTTTCAGAAACTCTTAAAATACACTACAAACGTTTTATTTACATTTTATGAACTAAACAATTATCACTTATAGATAAATAAAAACATATTTAAATACCAATGTTTATTTCTGGCGGAAACTGTTTAGCACCGGCGAGGGATTGCGCAAATGTAACGTAATAGTACTTTTTTCAGTGATACAAAATTAAGTTTGGGTGTATTTAGTTGTTTTTTGCACTGGTGCTGTATGACCGCAATGCTTCTTTTAACCGACAAAATGATCAGCCAGCAATCTTTTGCAGCCACTAGCTTTAGCTTCTTTTAGGGTTTAACTTGTGTTTATCATTTTTTAGTCAATTTTTGCACAAAATTTTTTATTTTAGTATATATTAAATATAAAATAAAGTTTTGAACCAATAAAATAATCGTATCTGCACAATATTATTTTCACTTCTCCGTGAAAAACAAGCTATTTCTTTAGTAGGGGTGTAATGGAAAGATACCAAATAAGGCTCATTTCAGCTCTGTTAAAAAACGGAAAACATATATGTTGATCTTTTGCCTTATGTGCGCATGTTTCTAAGACAATGGCTTTGAAAATTCCGGATATTCTTAATTTGTGACACATGAATCTATGAAATTATTTTTCTGGAAAGTATTATTTCAAGGGATCCCAACCGTAATTATCAGCTTTTTCCAACCATTTGGCTCTATTTAAGTATCTTCTATGTTATAGTTTCATAAAATGTTTAAAGTCGATGCGCTCTAATATCTTTGATTAATAAATATTCTGATAATGCTAAGGTAAAGAAGTATATTAAAAATCTTGATATGTATGCATATATTAATTTATTTTCATAAACATGAACTTAAAAATTTCTGTTTTATGACTAAAAATTCTGTGTTGAAATTATAAGAACATATTGATAATTAAATGAAAAATTTCAAACATACATCACTGCCTGACAGGCAACACCATAGAGGAATGGCCAGAAAATTATGCAAATTTCAAGGTAGGCGCACCTTACCGAATTGTGCAAATGATATGAAATGCGCAGCTTTCCAGCTTTATTTTAGGTTTCTCAGTGGAGGTTCCCCCGCTAAAGCAAACATGGTTAGAATATCACAATTGAAAAAACATAAACGCTATAGTAGTTAAAGTTTGGGCACGAGATTAAAATGTGAAAAACAGTAAATGATTCAGCACACGTTTCTCACAATGATTTAATGCATTTAGAACCAGCACACGTAGCTTAAGATATAAGGTGAGCAATCGGCAGAATGAGCAATATTCCCGCAGTTTTTGGTGCTTCGAAAATAATTGTTGAAAGTTTGACACAGATCCAACCCTAGCCACCGTGCTCGCCAGATCTCTCATCAATTGAATATGATTGAACCCTATTTGTAGACCTTGACACTGCCTCTTTCCGAAGACGCACTTTCGCAAATGGTTGACAGGGTCATTCTTCAGGACGCCATCCGTGCATTCATTGATTCTATGCAATACATGAAGCAACCTTCATCTATCACCATCCATAGTGATCCTACAACCCACTGACGTGACCCTGCTCTCGCTTTGTATTATACAAATCATTTCGAAATACAGACCACTTATTGTTCGCTGCTGTCTCTCTCTCTCTGTTTGCCGAGTTTAAGCACTTTCTGGAAAACTCCTTCTTGGTGTTGCATTTTTAATGTTGGGCAGTGAATGTTTTTTATACAAACATAATATAACTATGAAATTGAAGAATGTTTTATTTTAAAATATCGTTTTACATTCCACAAATTGATGATACGAAGATATCCAAACAATAAAAACAATCCAATCATCTTTTCCAACAAAATATTCTATTTCTCTTACCGGAAGGATATTCCATGTTTTTTTTTCGGTCTCTCACACTCATGCGAAAATAAGAGTAAGTCGAAGAGAATAAAATTGCTTTTTAACAAAGGAAAATCTTTCTTTTTTGCAAAGCAAATTGAAATTGGTGCGATGGCAATTTTTTTTTCCTCATCAGACCTCTTAAAAAGTGATGTATCTTCTAAACCTTCGGTTCATCGACCACCAGATGCTTTGAAGCGTGAAACAAAGAAATTGAGATTAATTTGCGGAAAGTCGTCATTGCAAAAAAGAAGCTTTTGTAGTTAAGGTTCTTTGTAGCAATGTCTTGATATTGAAAATGTGAACATAAAAGGTGTTGGGACTTGAGAAAAATTAATCACTTGTTCTATGTTCAATTGTTTTTCTTGCAGCAATTTACATATTTCTACAAGATGGATGTGTTTGCATTGAAGTTTTCTTTTGAGCTTGTGATATTCCATAGTACTTCGTTGCGGTTTTCTGAAGAATACTTGAAGCATGACGGTATTCACATAGAAAAAGATTTGGATTGTAAGTTTACTTTCTATAGATACACTTTACACCTTTTAGGGATAAAATAATTTATAAAAACGTATCATAAGTGGTAATAATAATGTTCGTTTCTATTTACTGGCTTGAATAAGAGCAGGAAGTTCTCAGCAGTTTTTTTATTTGGCATCATTAATAATATAATTGATGTGGCAGTATTGGTATTGTGTGAAAAGTGAATCAGATATTGTAGTTTAACATGGATAACAAACTACTACGAAAACCACATACAAAATGGGTATCAAATCTAAAAACTGCTGAGATGAAAGACAGAGTGGAAGATTCAGAAATCCTCTCTTGTAATATAATACGAATAAAATTAAAAGAAAAATTATTTTGAATGTAAATTATTTTGTTATATAAAGGAATGGAAAAAACTGAATCAAAACGAGATCAAATTGAGAAATACTTTATGTTGTAAAATAAAAGTTAACCTTTTCGATACACATATATAATTCATTGTCTATGAAAAATCCTCACTGAAGTCAAAAATTAATGAATGGAATAAAATCTTTAGTTTTCATCTACTAGGCAATCTATTTGCAACAGGAAATATGATTTCAATAGCTCAAGATATAAATCGCATAAGAGTAAATGTTTATGGTTAATGAAGTAAAATAAAACGTAAGAGATTTTTTAGGGGGTGGGATGAAGTTTATTGTTTACGTTATTTATTTTATTATTATGTTAATACACAAACAATCAACTCTTAGACATATGCTTTGCTGGTAAAGTAACAGAGCAAAAATGGCAAATTTATAAAAAAAACGTTGCTCTAAAATATTTCAATTACAATTAATTTCTAAAAAATTTTTAAGAATGTTTGCTCTGAAATAAATGTTTCGAAGAAGCAGTCATTTCTATGATCACTTTTTATGACATCGAATACATAAGTATGCACTATTAAATATTTCTATAATTTCCACGGATGAATTACCGCAGTTTTGCTAAAAACACGAATACGATGAATTCATAGCAAATTTTTGCATAAATCTATACATATAAGGAGAAATAAAAACTCATGCTATGTATTCGTATTAGGTTTAAAATATATATGCTTGGTTTATAATCATTTAGGATTTCGCAATTTCTTGCGTTATTTTGAGAAGTAGCACATAATGTACATCGGCCTCTAAAAACTAAAGAGTTGCCGTTTTTTTAGCATAATTTACAAATGAATGAATGTAGAAAAACACATTTTGATAACATGTGCACAAAACATTTAGGAAAATTGATAGTAACATAGAAGCTTTCATTAAAAAACGAGTAAAAGATTTTTTTAGAAAAGCAATTCTGTTGGAAAAGTTTATTTTTAGAAAAAAGAAGGATAGTTTTATGGGATAAAATGCCATAGAAATACATAATAATAACGTTTAAATAAGGGATATATACGCCCAACCTCTTGTTTGGATGCGTTGGCAGCATCAAATTTCCATACTGTCAATTAAATTGTGGGTAACCGTAATTGGAAGTGTAGACTACAGACAACGCGCGAGCCAGCTGTTTCCCATCTCTCCTACAGACCTTGAAGGAGATCTGAAATCAACAAACTAACCAAGGTAGTCCTACAAATGCTCTATGGAACTCAGGTTTGGAGATGCAACTGATTATTCCATTCTCTCCAAACCAAGAATCCGAAGATATTCCTCAACAACTACAGCTCGATGAGGTATAATTTATCAGAATGAAATCATTGGCAACTGGACTGGCATATGCGCAAACATATAGATAAAGGATCTCTCATCCTGATATCTTACACCAGTTACAGGTTTTCTCTAGAGCTTACGCAAGTCAGTAAGATCACTGAGTTAGTTCTGTTCCCAAATCATAATTCCACCACAGCGGTGGAAATGATCAACATTGTTGGGGATTGATGGTCTTTGTCTCCTCCAAATCAGCACACGTTCTGAATAGCCCTCCCGTGTGAATCTGGATACGCTTGTAAAAAGTACATATGTCCACCGCTGTCTGGTCCATGAAACGTGTTCTCTTGTCCAATATAAGCGGGGCCTTCTCTGTCATTCGGTGAGGGGGACCACACAACTAGTCGCCTTGCATCGAGACCTACATACTGAAGACACCATCAAACCATTCTAGAGAATATTTTTTTCCCGGGACAGGTCTGGAACAAATTGCAGCAGAGAAATGCTTTTTCTCCTTCGGGAATAAAAAACTATAAATCGGTCTTTTGCAGATGCTGTAGCTCGTGGTCGGCCTCAGACCTTTATTCTGGACACAGAAGCTTCGGCTTCATATTTATTCCAGAGACGGCAGGTTACGTTCGAGACACATTAAGGCGTTTAGCAGAATTAGTTTGTGATCTTCTCATTTCCATCCAAAAACCAACCGCCAACTTAACGAATCAGGTAAACATTCTCTCCAACATTGCGGAACCAAACTGTATTATTGTCAAGGAATCTGCTAACAAAAGTATAAAATCAAGAAAAGTTAAACTTGCAATTAGGAAAACTTGATGTTAACATATTTGTTTCTCACTTATATAAACCTGTTCCTTTCTATAAAAAAAGGGTAGATGGTATTTTTACACATAAAAATAAGCTTATATTTTTATCATCTATATGAACTATAAATTTTATTTTGAGTAAAAGTTTTTCATAGTGAGCTTCGAAGAAAAAACATGCTGTTTTTAATTTTTGGAGGCCAATAAGTATAAATGTAAGGTGGTTACTAATTATGTTTGTATTTGTATAGAATACTTTTCAAATTTTACAGGGAGATTCTAAAATGCATCCTCAATTTTGAGTCATAGTGAAGTGATTAGATTAAATTGTGTCAGAGAGCTCGTTATTCTGTACTACTATATATATTCTGTACTACTATAATATTTGTATACCGTATGCTAGTGAAGGATTTAGGCCAGCAGTTGTAATGGGAATAAGTTTAAGAATCACATGACTTAACAGTTGAAAACTACAGAAAGGCATTCTTAACAACCACCACCTTATCCTTGTTTATAAGGACATTCCACAGATGAAAGGATGTAGTCACATGAATGTACTCGGTAAGCCCTTAAGTACTCATTTGAGAAGACGCACAAGCATGCAGATGGTATGAATACAAATATAACAACGAGCTCCTATTGTTCAACGCTGGTTAAGATCATCGAGTATGTAACAATCCATTCATCTGCATAGGTCTTATCAGCATGATGGTCATTATATTTCTGAATTTAATTTATCTACAGTAAGCAGATTTTTGTTCAAATGAAATTAGATTTTGTTAGATTAATTTTCTATTGTATTTATATTTACTATTATAACAACGGAATATACTATATTTGAAATTCTTAGATTTATACTAGAATACAGTAATAGGCATTGCCGCCAAGTTTTATATTATTAATATATATGAACAAGGAGAAAGTGACTTCTTCGCCAAATTTCTAAATGACATTAGAAGAAGCTTACATGTCTGTGACATCATTAAATATCAGACTTTTTTAAATTGTGGGTCGCGACTCCAAATTGAAATTACGCGATCTACTGTTGGAGTCGTTAAAATGTTAATAAGTTTAATATTTCTTAAATTATCATTGGCAAAAAAATTTCCAACGTTTTCTAAGTATGCCATAAATTTTCTTTTACATTTTCTACATGTTTATGTGAAGCAAAACTTTTGTCCTTCCCTATCATAAAAACGTAATGCCTAAAAAAAAATTGAATTTATTTCGTTCTGTGGGGGTTAACATTTTTACTTAGATTTAATCATATAATTAAAAATAATCAAACATATATTTCCAAAAAATTCTGAAATATGGGAGTGTAAGTTTGTTTTCTCAGCAGTAACTTTCAAGGTGGCTACACTTAATGGGTAGACTGTGGTTAATGCTTGAATGTTTCCAAGTAATTGAGTTAATTTTTATTATTATGTTGTATTTCTATATTTGGAACTTATTTAAAATTCTCACATTGTTCCGACAGTTCAAGTCATGAATTAAAACTACTATGGAACAGGTGTGTGTTAAATTTGCACAATGTTTATGGGATTTCCCAAAAATTTTGTAAATGTTATGTGACCCTAACACAAAAAAGTTTAAGAAACTGCTATACATTATATAAACACCATACTTTTGGGCTATATTACATATCAAATGGGTTATCTTCTGATAAGAAACGACATTCAGATTCCAACAGATTAAAATGTTACTACTGGAAACCTTTGATAAATCTAGATTTATAATATTTGTGATAATGATTTCCTGTTTAAATAAATACATCTGATAAATGACTTTTAAAAAATTAAAACAAAAAAATCCCGACATTTTCCTTTACTTTGTTTTTACAAAAAAAAGAAAAAAAAATCAAAATATTTTCCGAAATTGTTTAAATTCCTCAATATATGATTAGATGAAATTAAATATAGAATAATCTTTCTTAGTAAAAAACTACATAAATTGATTTTTATTGATTTTCAATCATAAAATGGTTGTCTTTCATTCATGATTACGCCATTTTATTACAATTCTCATTGGTTTAAAATATCCATAACGTCAGATAACATTTTATCAACGTCACATATAATTCATTACGACATCATATTCAGACGGCGTTGTAAATCCGACCTGTTGACGAATTTGTTGCCTGCTTTCAAATCACAGTCTTCAAGAGACAGCAAAGAAGGCGAAGTTCACCATCGAATGTCAAGAGAACAGTGTCGAAGTTCATTTTGTTAAATAAATGATTTCTTATATAATGACGAAATCATGGTTTTGAGAAGCCGTTTTCCATTGATTCAAGCCATTAGCACTTGGACAATAGATCAGCAGAAAAGAAAATGAAAAAGACATGACAAAACATATACTTTATAGTTATTTTAAATCGGCAAGGACGATTTAAATTTTTAAAATTTCATTAATTGATAAAATTTTATATTAATAATTTTAATATTTGTAAGTAATCGCAATTTTTGAATCTAAAGACTATTGCTTTCTTACACCAATATTAAAAATTTTTAATTAATATTGCTGAAATAATATAAAGCAGAATGTAAAACTTTATATTATTTAATAATATAAAGTTCTACATAAATAAGTAAATAGTATCTTGTAAATAGCATAGGCTCAAAAAGTTCGTGTAATTTCTTAAAATATTTTTAACCATAAAATGGTTTTTTCTTTCGTTACAGTTATGATCCTGAGTTCGTCACTTTATTTGTTGAAAAATTTCAGTTATTTTATATATTTTTTTATTTATTTTTAATATTTAGCTAAGTTTGTATGTATTTAATTTTTATATAATATTTTATGTAATTTTTAAATAATTATTTTTATAAACTATTTATTTCTTTTGTAATAATGATTTTTGAAATTTTCATCACAGTCAAATGTTAAAAGAAATGCATAGAATAGATCTAGAGAGACTACGTATATAAATCAGTTATTTTATTAAAAAACATATCTTACTGAAAAGTTAAAAATTAACATTAATTATTGGAAAATTTCGATTTCTTAAATATATTGTTTGGAAAAAAAGTTTTTAGAAAAAAATCCGTCTGCTATCAGTATAGTACATTTAATTCCTAAACCGTTATCGGTACTTAACAGTTAAATATAGTGCAAAATCAAACTCACGAACATTCTGGAATCAAGCCAAAATTTGGAAGATATCGTTAGTTGATACTATACGTAAATGAAATTCTATTTGAAACACACATCATCTGTAACATAATCATAACAATTCATCTGATTTCAGTGTTAGTTTATTCCATTTATTAAACTATTCGCAATATTACATCGTTACGGATCACTATGCTTTGTAGGTGAACGAAAATAATAAAATTCACATTTTCTGCATTAAAGAGGGATTAATTTATCGTATCGAATAATATTGCCAATGTACATGTTGGCAATAATTAGAATCAAATACGCCAGGCTCAAATATTAAGTTACCTCCAAAGTGCTTAACTCACAATTTATAAATGAAATCTCCAATTTTATCATGAAACAACAGCAGACACCCATTGAGAAGGAATTCTCGCTCTAGAGTTAGTGCATTCATTCCACACATACAAGTACAGAAGGTAATTAAAAACATCATTTTTATAATAAAATTCTAAATCTATGAAAACACAGAAAGTAATAAAAAATCTAAAACTAATGATATCCATTTAGGAACTAATATGAAGCATTGCTGAAACGCACTAACGCAGCGTGTAAGAGAGCAACAAAATAAAAAGAGCCAATCAGAGTTAATGTAACAAATAAAAATATGTGTACTTATCTACAGGAATAAACACACAGTAGATTTTAATAAACATAATTCAAAACAGGCCTTCCTAAAATACTGCCCAGCGCATTCACTCTAAAAACAGAACATAAAGCAACAAGGTGCACGGTGACGGTTTTATTGAAACAAGAAAAAATTTAGATATTTTAATTAGATGATTAGAGTACGTAGTCATAAACTTTTAAGTGTCTTCAAAGCTTTTATCAAACTGTATAAATCTGTCTACAAGCTTTTAATTGTAAAACTTTATTTTATTATTTTTTGAAAATTTAATAAAAAGTTATTTTTAGGTATGAGAGGAAATTTTTAAGTACCTTAAAAATCGTTCAAAAAGTGTGTAAAAAACATTACTCGTTGTTGTTGTTACTTATGACACTTGGACAAGCCAAGCTCCATATGCCTACTTTATTCGTAAAGTAATAGGTTAAAATATTTTTTATGATTTAGTTTCAATAAATTGTTTTGTGAAAATTTTAGTTCAAAATTGAGAATTTAAATATAAAAATATTAACATGTCCTTAGCAACATAGTTTTGAAAAAATTCAAATGTGGTGGAAAATTTTTAATTTAATAGCAAAAATTAGAAACATCCAAGTTTACATTTGAGATTTTATGACAAAGACACATATTTGAACTCCATATTAATAATCAATCGCCAATCTAGGGTTATTTTACATTGAAATGCAGGAAAATTATATTAAAATTAATTAATATAGTTATTAAATTTTGTATTATGGCCCTTCTTGGCAGTTTGAATGCTAAAAAGCAAAAAAGAAAATTTTTTTAGATAGAGCCAAAATCCACCGACTATCGTATATTTATTGAAATGTTTTTGATAAAAAAATTTTTGCTGTCACAAGCTTAAATTTATTTCTATGGAGGCACTGTCTTTTTAAAAATGATTTACATTTTTAAGAACAATGAAACGTATTAGTTTATCGTATGTTGCATATGTAACTGTTATTGATAACTGTTACTAATAGTTGTTACTTTCCGTCACATGTCATTTCACCATGCTCTGTTACAAAAAGGAGTAAGAAAAAAAGAAACATAACAAAACAAAAGACGAGCCTTGAGATAAAATTGATGGCAAGCAGCAGAGCATAAGGGTAAAGAACAAGTTGGCTGCTTACTTACAGTAGTGAAATGGCCATCAATGAGAGGATAGGAGTAAGAACTATATATGTCCATGTCGTCGACGGCCCTGTCCTGAAAACAACAGGGAATAATCACATCAGATCCCGTTTTATTTCTCTCTGCTTCTCGAAAACACTGCAATAGTGCGCATAGCAATGCTGCGTGCCAAAAACGAAGGACACAGGTACCGAACAAAAAGAAGAATCAACACAGTACAATAAAATTAAAAACCAAACACAGACAATTCTTTTGGTCAGAGGACATACTTGGCCAAGTGACCAGTTGGCCCATTACCAAATGCAATTCTCTTGTCTTCGGTTTTTTTTTTTATCCTCTGAATATTTATTATTATATTACCATATGAATACTTACTCGTAAGATTGCTTTCTCATTTTCAAACTTTTACGTGATTGAGTTTTTGACATCTATTATTTAAACATTGATATGTTGGATTACAATCTCAGGTATGTAACAAAAAATTTCAAAAAACAGATTTAAACAATTTTTTTATAGATTAGTTCATTAAAAGTGCACAGTATCAATTACAAATAAGTAATGAAAAATTTAATAATAAGACAAAATTTCAGATGCTCTTAAATCATTTTTTATGCCTTTCAATAGAAAAAGAATAGGTACTTTAAATAATCACCATACTTAGGTTGAATCGATTTGGCAGTTGAATGGGTAATGTTTTGCTGTTCAATTCACCTAGCTCGTGGGTGCAATTCTCAGTTCGGTTGTGGATATTTGTTACTGATACGGAAATTTATTTAATCTGTAAGTTCTAAAGAATTTGCTCAAGAGAGCGTTAAGTAAACATATAAACCAACCAATCATATATAAACTGAACCTTGTGTTTAAACATATTTTATCGCCATTTTATGCTTATATATATAGTATAAAATGTATACTAACGTTCCAACAAGCCGTGTATAAGAATACTTTTTAGTATAGAAATACGTCTATTCTTATTAAATAAATTTGGTTTGTTATTTAAATATTTAGGATCATTCTAATAATATTTAGGATCGCTTTTTTCCACATGAAGAAAAGCTTGTGTGAATCAATGGCTTATACCGGTTTCGTAACAATTATAAACATCCAACTATAAGGTAGGAATCGAACCCATGAACTATTGAATTGAAAGATAAACCACAATAATTTATTTGGCTACCAGTTCGAACTACATTAAAAGAAACATTTAAGAATAAGTTTCATTTTTTTAAAAAAAATTGATTACTCTGCGAAGATCTATTATCATAAAACATTATCATATCTTAGTGATTTTTATACTTTTTCTTAAATATACAGTCAATAATAAGATACTTACTGACAATAATTATAAATCATGAAATTATAACAAAATCAAATGTAGAAAAGAAAAGTACGATTTCCGAAAAATTATTCCTTTTTACTAGTTGATGCCAAATACATAATATATATATATATATATATATATATATATATATATATATACCGGGTAAGCCAAAAGTTCGTTATAATTTTAAAAATTCATAAAAAAAGAAGAAAGTAAGATAAAGAAGTGCGGTTTGCAAGAAAGGGCTCACAAGGTAGTCGGATTTTTTTTTTCAGCAAAAAAGTTGTAGTTAAAAAGTCGCCGATAGATGGCGCTGACTGTCCAAAACACAATGAAAAGGACAACAGTACGCTCCATTCTTTTATTCTGATAATAACAGTTGTTCAATATTACCTCCAGTACATTGTACGACACAACTAAGGCGACTCGCAACGCCAGTTACAGCTGAATGCAATATGTCGGAATGAATTCCAGAAACCTCACGACAGATGGAATCTTTGAGTTCGGCCAATGTTGAAGGAGATGAAACGATACACGCGTGATTTCAAATAGCCCCACAACCAGAAGTCGACCGGAGTGAGGTCGGGTGATCGTGGAGGCCATGCAATCTTGCAACCTCGACTGATCAGTCTCTCTTCACCAAAGGTACTCAAAAGGAATCGTTTTACTGGATTGGCAGAATGTGGTGGTGCGCCATCCTGCATAAAGTTCATTACAGATAACACACCTCTTTGATTTAATGTGGGCACGACTTTGTCACGCAAAAGAGTGAGGTAACGCTTAGCGGTTACTGTGCACGTTTTCCAGCCCAATCTGGGACACGGTTCTTCAAAGAAGAAAGGTCCGAAATGAAAGATAAGGTGAAGCCACACCAGACTGTCAACTTGGCTGGATGCAGAGATTTCGTCGTGTATTCACGAGGATTAGATGTTGCCCATATACGAGTGTTATGGGTGTTGACATCCCCGTGTAGTGTGAAGTGCGCCTCATCCTATCCAGTAAACGTTGAACCACCACTGAGGGTAGTTTTCGATTCTTGCCATAGCCCACTCGGCAAACGATTCCCGCATAGCTGTGTCTCCCGGTTGTAACTCCTGCAGTGACTGAAGTTTGTAGGGATAGAGATGCAATATCTCGTGAAGGATACGTCGAATCGATGATTGAGGCACATCCAACATTCTTCCAGCTTCGCGAGCACTGCTACTCCCAATGGACGATTCCGCCGCTAAATCATTCATTGTGGTTTCCACCGCAGTAATTCGGCTCTCCGCCAACGAGGGTCTTCTACTGCGTGCCCAATCCTCCAAAGAGCCAGTTTCCTCGAACCTCTTGACAAGCTTGACTATTCCAGGACACGATATGGGGTCTTTCTTCGTCTTCAGTCCTTTCGTCGTGCGAAATTTTCGCAACGCAATAGTTGCTGACTCTCCGTTCAAATAGAACAACTTCACCAACAACGCTCGATCGGGTAATGATAACATTCTGAAAATGAATGAGAAATTCTCGAGTATCACGGCCTTTATCGCAAGATTGATTTGTATAATTCTGCTGAATCTCTCGATGTCAGCGCCATCTATAGGTGACTTTTTTAACTAAAACTTTTTTTGCTGCTAAAAAAAAATCCGACTACCTTGTGAGCCCTTTCTTGAAAACCGCACTTCTTTATCTCACTTTCTTCTTTTTTTATGAATTTTTAAAATTGTAACAAACTTTCGGCTCACCCGGTATATATATATATATATATATATATATATATATATATATATATATATATATATATATCGATATGAAAATTTAAAATTGTTTGTGTTTTGTTTATAATTTTTTTGTTCAGATTTTGATTATACCTTCAGCTAGTTTCGATCTTCTATATAGTAATTCCTCCTATAACACGGTGTATTGGTTCCGCGATATGAGAAAATGCGTTGTACCAGCAGTCTCGTAAAACGGGCTCGTATTACCTTGTATAACGGCCAAAGTACAAATGATTCAATTTTGACTTTTCTCGTTCAAGGGATTTTACATCGAATATTAATGAAAAACTGTTATGAACGAAATGTGTGCATTACATTAAAATGAAATTAATAACATTTTAAATAAAGAACTTATACATATGTAATCAAAAAACAGTTAATTTCAAATAAATGAAATTTATTCGTCTTATGAGAGATCTGAGATATCTTAGATATCTGATTATTAACGTTATCCGAGATAACGTTCCTCCGACATGTTTTTATTTATTTTTATTTATTTTTTATTTATTTATTTATTTATTTTTTTTGCAGAATATTTAAAGATCAATAATACAATTTTATAAAAACACAATTGACTCAAAGGCAGGCAAAATGGATTGTGGAAACTGTGCGAATCATAATAGATTTCGCAGTACGGAAATGTATGACGTCAACGCATTATAGGGGGGTGGGACAACACGTGTTATAGGGGGGACATGAAATCCCGTAACCGTGTTATAGGGGGATTCATCTTTATAAGTAAAGATAAATTTACTGTCTTATGACAAACGTCGTCAACCAACTAAAAGTGCCTTTTATGTTGAAGTAAGGAACATATGTTAAAATAATAGCTTTTTTACATACATATTTCTCTTTGTACAATAAAAAATAAAATTTATAGATGTCTGCAAAACTATTTTCATTAGTTTGACACGAAGGCGGAATTTTACAATAATTGAGTTTAACGATAACTTTATAACTGTGTTTAATGATGCAAAAGGCACTTGATAAAATCATTCATTCGCCCTTAAATATTCGATTATTCAAATTAAAATACTCAATAATATTTTAGCAATAGGACTTTAAAAGAAATATACTAAATAAACTTAATTTCAAAATAATTATATTTAGTATAATAAGTGACAGCATATGGCTGCCAAAGTTTTTTCTTTTAAAATACACAGCAAAGATAAATAAGACAATCCATAATAAAATATATTAAGAATATACATTGTATATACATGTAGAAATTAATTTATACATTTAATAAAAAATAACAAAATTTGGTAGTTATTTTATGAATGATGTGAATGAATAATGAATTTATTTTATAATTCATAAGAACCTACACAGCCAAAATACAAAACTATAATTAATTATTTTGTTTAAAATTATTATTTGGAATTAGGAAGAAGCAAGCATACCTTTATATTAAAACAATTTTGTTCTTAAAATTTAAATGTGATTTTATAGTAATTAACACAGAAAAATTAAATATTAATCTAAATATATTTATAAAACATAATCGTCTTTAAATTTAAAAAACAGTTAAGTCAGCAAAGCTTAAACTAGCAACAAAATCATTATTTATTATAAATATGAGCGAAAAATCTGTAATACTAAATTTTAAGTAATTTATTCCGTTTATTTTCAAAAATAAGCAGTAATCAGCTGTAAATAGGTTTTAAATCTAATTCAAATATATAATTTAATATTTTTAATATAAAATTTTAATTTTTAGATCTATACAGTTTGAGGTTCAAGTAAGTCTTATTAATAATAATTTTATATTATGAATTTCACTACCCTTATTCAAAAAAAGTTTTTTAATGAATGAAACAATATCTGTAATAAACTAATCATTAAAATTGTTGTAACAGAAAAAATGCAAATAATGAAATGAAGTTTATTCATGATGAATTCTTTCACTCTATTTAATGTAAAAATATTATTAATGGCGATAAGCATGCATAATAATTGACAAGAAAAAATTTACCAAACGAAATATGAGGCTATCTAATTTGTCAAAATACAATAAATAGATTTATCTAAGTACTGAAATAATTAAAATATAAATTACACTATATTTTTTAAGCATAACTAAACACCTTGCAACTTCCAGATACAATTGACAATCATAACCATCATGAAAATCATTCGTTAATTTTAGGAAAAAATTGCTTAAGCAGTAAGCATAATCAAAACAATTACATTTCAGAATGAAAACGATTATTGCATGTATTTTTATTTCGTCTCAAAAAGAGAATTTTACAATGTTAAGATAATATTAAAAAAATTGTCTCTTTTAAAAAGGATTGGAAATATATTAATATAATATAAACATAGTAGTTTTGAATTAATAAATGCTATGATAAAATTTTTGAAACTAACTTTATCTATTTTTTAATTCATTATTACATTTATAATTGAATACAATTTAACTGATTAAAGGGGAAAGATAAAACTTGATATTATCCTCTTGATACACTTGATGGAGTTACATTTTTAAACTTAATATTATTCACTCATTCTACTAAATTTTATCAATCAGAACAATTCCCATAAAGAATTGCAATAGTTTTTTTTTATTTTTTGAATGAAAAAACACAAAATGACTTTTTTATAAATTACTTTTCAACGAAAGATTTTGTCACAGTTATCAGTAAATAATATATAATTATAATATTCACAGTATAAGTATTAATATACAAAATAAATCAAATAACTGTGAGATATAATTATATAACTAGAATGTTTGAAATAAATTTTAAACTATGACATTTTAAAGAGCTAATAGATAAGTTAGGAAATTATTTTTTATTCAAACATTAAAGTTCTTTATAATTAAAACATCAAAATTGTTAGTAAAAAATAATAGATATTATTAACGAATGCAAGCTTGATTTTCTAAATAAATTTAAAAGAGTTATTGAGTTTTTAAAAAATGATTAAATTATTAACATCTGTTTCTTAAATTAGAAATGAAAAATTTTAAAATACTTAAGAAATTTCTTTCAGAATTAATATTTATTTATTATAAATTTGAAACGGCTACTCTGAAACAATTTATACAATTTTATTTGTTTGTTTCCTGTCTATAAATAATGTTTAAATAAATACATCATACTGTACTTTAAAAGTAATAATTTCATTATTAAGTAACAAAAATTAAATATATTTATGACACATAAAAATATTTTTTGAAAAATGTACACTGAGAAAAAATCATAAGTCCTTTATTATATTTTATTTTATAATAGTTAGGAGGATAAATGTAAGGTTTTAAATAATTAAATAAATTTTAATTACGTCTACAAATGTTACATTATATCATAGCCACATAAAAAGTAATAATTCACCTTGTATAGTCGAGAGTTTCTGAATAATTAAAAAGTTTAGGAGTTATATTGCTATAAATTATTAAATCAGACATATTTTAAAGAGACATTAAAATAAAAAATTTGGGATGTTAATATGAATTTTCCTTACATGAAAATACTGGAAGAACAATATTTGAGGAGGAGGAATTTTTTATTAGGCCATCTTCTTAAATTCAGAACATAATTTTGAAATTATAAAAAAAAAGTAAAGATAAAAAAAAAAATTGAGTGTTTTTATTTTATTAAAATGAACTGCAGTTACTTAATTTTCTCAAATTATATTAACAAGTATCATTTATACAGTCCTTTATTATATTAGATATATAAGTATCATTTATACAGATTTTTATTATTAAGTTTATATACCAGTTTACAGATTTAATATCAGAAAAAACAATGCTAAGAATTAAAATTATTTTAATAAGTAATTAACAGCCGAAAATTGGTTTTTTATTTATAAACATTTTTACCATTTATTGATAAGTATTTGACAAAATAGGGAAACGTTTTCTTAAGTTAATTATAAACATGATAATAATAAAAATGAGAATAACTTAAAGCTATATTCAAAACACATAATTACAGGAAAATGAAATCAAAAATTTAAAACGCCATTAGAAACAATATAGGAAATAAAATATTATGTATACATACAAAATATTTTGAATACGAAGAATATATATATATTAAAGGAACATATTAATCTGTATACTTAATAAAATAAATGTTAATATCGAAATTACAACACTTTTAGTAAAATATAAATATTTGGTATTAAAGACTTTTCTGCATTTTTATCTGTGATTGAATATATACAATAATAAATTTAAAAAAAGTTCAATAGACGATGTCCTTTAGGGGAATTTAGGACTTACTTTAATGAGTCTAGTAGCTTTCTTCCAATTTCCGTCCACGTACGTATATGCAGAGAAAGGTCGGAATTTAGCTTTATATTCAGTCTTCTTTATCCTACCTCTGTAAGCAGAACAACAAAACATTGTACAAGAATTCAAAGATTAAAACAGTTTATTTATTTAGTCAAAGATTGAAAAAATTTACCGATGGTGTTAAAGACAAAAAAATTATTATATAGCACACACTGTAAAGTCCAGATATAGTCATAAACTCATTAGATACTTTTCACTTCGAAAAGAAGGCAATTGAGCACGGAAAACGTGGCAATTGTTTATGTTTTTGGCACATTCCAGCAGATCTTTTGAGACCCACGAAAACTGAATGCTCATATAGAAATCTTGTACACCATAAGAGTTTTTTATCACAAGAAAAAATGTAATGTTTTACATTATATTTTTTTTCCTCTTCATTTCAGCGTGCAAACGATTAGTACTAATTCTTCAAGGATTACTGCGAGCATTTCACAAGACGAATCGCAACTCATGTTTATTTTCGGTTTTCCTCTAGAAAGTAAGAAGACAATTTCGTCCGCGAGGATCCGATGACGTCTTACGCAAGTATATGATTGTCAAAGTATTACTAATAGGAAAACAGCCTAATAATTGGAACTTATTGAATTATGAGTTCCTAATGGGAACTCAAAATAATTTAATAATTTAAAACAAAGCAAATTTCTCATATCTCAACTACGTTTTTGTGATCATAACTATTTTCCATTTATACGGCCTTTTATATTTATACATCGCTTCTCCAAAACTTTGATGCAGCATGGTGGACAGTGTGAAGTCCTAATGCTGAGGTAAAGTATTTTAAGTTGAATGCAAAATTGCCTTTCGGGATAGTTATCGTAGACAGTGGGTTTATTTTATATGTCGCAAGGAAGGAAACCTAGAAAACTCCCAAACGCCCATCCCAACAGGCATGCACGCACAAACGCCACACTCATTTCTCGTTGTTCAATTGTGGCTGTGATTGAACTCAGAACTTTCGCCGTAAACAATGCTATGTGTGTATATATATATATATATATATATATATATATATATATATATATATATATATATATATGGAACTAGTAGGACATATTTTCCCACTGGTTATATTTGCGACATTTTTTTGTCGCCAAGCAATTCTAACGCTGTTGCCACATTAAAAATCGTATTAATGACACAAAAATGAGTAAAGCATAGGGGAAAGAAAGAAAAAACCTGACCATTGAAAAATCCAAAAAAAAAAAGGAACAAAAATTCAAACTGGCAACATCAAAATGAAAAACAGAAACACTATAATCAAAATAAAGGACGACAGATTTGTCGAGAAATGTCTTGTGGGGGGATACATTATAATTATACTATATCTATGCATAACAGCTTGAAAAATATTATGCCATCTAGAAGCGAAATTCTATTGAGAATACTTTTTCGAGTTAATTTTTCACCTTTTTAAAATCGATACAAATAATTTGAATGGCAAATGCTTTTACACAATCATATGACTTTTTGTAGTAATATGCATTTTATGTGGAAAAATTAAATTTCTATCATTCCTTATTTATAAAATAGCAAAAATATTGTTTACCGGAACTGGAAGTGTAACACATGTGAAAACAAAAGAGTTCACATTTCTCCTTTAATAAGGTTGCTTAGAGTTCAGAAGCATCAGAGGCAGTCTGCTTTCCAGGGTAAAGAACAACTTTAAGTCTGAAAGCATGATCTTTTATAATCAGTTTATTTTGTTCGTACAGCTTATTTTTAAGGTTCTGCATTTTAACTTGTATTTTACAAAATACACAATTTGTACTAGGGATAAAATGCTTAAAAGTTACATTTCTTGTACTGTATTTTCTGTCTGTTAAAAATCACATTTAGCTGTTGTGATGATTTCAAATTTTTTGAAGGAGTAAATTTATTGACTTTGATGCCGTTTTTTTTGCACTTTTTATCTTAATATTTACATTTTTTAAATTTGATAATATAAACAAAAGACTTTATGACTTCAATGATTTTTTGTTATCTTTTTTTCAAATGTTTGCAATTCGATTTATAGAGCTGTTTAGGCAGCAGCCACTCGAAAGAGATCGAGACGAATTGTGTGTGTGTATATATTTATTTCTATAAATATTTATTTATTATTTCCTGAATATTTCTTTTTTTTATATATTTTAAAATGAGTTTCTCTCGTCTATTATTCTACATTCTCTGCAATATAAGATTAAAGAGCAAATATTTAAATAAATCAAATGATTTGAACTACAGTGGGTGATCATTTAACGAACATAATCAGTTACAAGACTATGTTCGCTATTCGAATTAATCTTTAACCTATCATCGATTTACCACAGATTATTTTGTGAAATCGATTCATTCGTTCCTGAGATCTTAAAAATTAAATTAAAATGGGTGTATAATTTCTTAGTAAGTTTATTAAAAATAATACACGAGTATAGTCTTGCCCATTCATCGGTCCTTTTGATTTCTTGGTTATGGGGCATTAAGGAACATGCCCAGTGTCGGTTGCTTTTCTCTCTTTTTTTAAGACTTTCCAGAAGTGACTGGAAGCATTTTCGTTGTAAAGATCTCTAACCTTACTGATATCACCTTGGTTTGGATCCTATTCTGAGGCCATTGCTCTGACATCTTTCCACTTCAACAAATGAACGAAGAGGGGGTGGGGGTGCTCAAAATGAAATCAGTTCTGGTTTTGAATGAAATTAAAACTGAAAAATGGTTACTTTGGCTACAAATATTTTACTGTAAAAAATTCTCCAGTATAGAAGTTTGAATTTTAATAGGCAAGCAACATAATTCAAGCGAGATGAAAAACGATATTTAGTCCGTTGGGTTTGATAACCATCATAATCCAAGAACCGAGGAGTATGCGTTATCCGAATACGTGTTAGTTGTCCGAACTCAAAAATCTTTCGTGCAAGTGTTCGTTGTCGATTTGTTCGCAGTGCAAACTGTTCGCTAATCAATCCCCCACTGTATATTTAATCAGTGATTTAAAGAAATAAATATTTTATACTCCGGTTTATATAAATTTATAAAAATATTTCCGAGTAATGAGATAATGATGGCGTATCTTTTTCAATCAGAATCTTCAAATGAGTAATAAACTCACATAACATCCATGTCTACGAACACTAAAAATTGCATTCATATTGTTCACTTGAAAAATCTGAAACCACAAAATAGTTCCATGTTGTTGTGGTACCAACCTTTTAACTGCATCCAGAGCCGCATCATCATCATCATCCGGAACTGAGCTCCACAACTCGGCAGATGGAACTTCACCATCTAGAATGAAACATAAACTTCAACAGAGTCTGCAACAGTGAGATGTTATATGTGCTGCTATAATATCTTTTGATATTTATCTCATATTAACAATTATGAAATTACAAACATTATATCAAAAATTAAAATAAAAGTTGAATGTCAAACTGTTTTCTTACTTGATTATATTTATTTTTTTTATCGATGAAAGTTTTTATTTATTGAAGAAGGATTTTATTTATGAAAGCTTTTCATGTTTCTTAAAATATAGCTATTTATACTATTCATATTATTTACTTATACATGATACGAAATCATAATTTTTATTCGGTTTCAAATGCAACAAATTTGCAATTCTTGGTCAGTTGAATTTTACAGAATGAAAATGTTTCGATAATATTTCTTTTCTCGCGTATACAGCTTTGATATAACGTAGCAAGTCCACTGATATATTATTGATACTGTAACTTTCTTTGTGATTGTGCTGTAAAAATCAGTGGTTTTATCGATGAAAGTTTTTATTTATTGAAGAAGGATTTTATTTATCAATGAAAGCTTTTCATGTTTAACACATTCTAAGAAAACAATTACATCTTTAAAAGGGTTTTCTAAAAGTAGCTTAGTAAGTTCATCCAGTATATTGATAAAAGTTTATGACACTGCCTCTGATTTCACTCATTTATCCACGCTTGCAATCCTTTAGTGATCAGTCGAACATTTGGGCTATGGCATTGTCAAAATTTATTTTCTTCTTATTACACAAATCTTATAATAGACCATAGGTTCCCAAAGTGGTCCATAGGACACCACACGGGGATCCACCTAGATGTAAACAGGAAACAGGATTTCACACGTTGTAAGTGGGAGTCCACGAACAATTTTCTGGTTTTAATAATAAATAACAAAAATTTTGGCTTGGATTTACCTATCAACGTAGGTAGGTAGCATCATTCACTAGATAGGTTTTCAAAAATATTTGAGATTCAGTTCAAACACAGAATTGAAAAAGAATAATAGATAATAGTACAAGTGTACACCACATGTCGAGACTTGCAAACTGCCGACCGTGCACCGTCTCATTAAAAGCATGACTATTTTTTATTGTTGATTTAAATTTCAGAGTTCACTGGTTTTTTGTCAATTGTTGATTGTTTGTGATAATAAATGTTTATATTTTGCATAACCACAAGTATTATTTTAATAAATAGGACACAAGAAAATGTGCTACTTTTTTTCCTTCTTAACACCCCCGGTTAAGGGTGATATTTTATAGGAGTTTTGAAAATACAGTAGAAATGCAGTAGCTGGGGTCTACCAAAAATAGTAAAACTTTGAAAGTGATCCACGAGAAAAAAAGTTTGGGAAGCCATCTGATAGACCAACACAGGCTTATTTCACAAATGCATCCCATTACTGGGAGTATCATATCGCTGTACGCATTTGGAAGTTTCATAAAGATAATATCTAGCATTCATCAATTAGAACATCACGTTCTAGGACAAACATCGAAGTAAAAATTTTCATATTTATTAAATTTGATGCGTTTGGAAAGAGCAAACTAAAATTTAAAAAAACATTATTGAAATTAACAATGTAATATTTCCAAACACATAAAATAAATAAGAATGAAGATAGATGTAAAATATTTTGCTTTTCTATATATATATATATATATATAACTAAAAGGATAAAAAATAAAAATTTATCTTTCTATATAGATTTAATCTCAAATTTATCATTGTTTAGTAAGGTTAAATCTGTAGTTTCTTACCCATTCAGCAATTGTTTAAATGAAGAATCGAAAAATGCGAGTCTCTCAGTTGCAGACATATATTTATTCAGGAAAAATTCTATTATACAGCATTTTATATTTTAGGAAGTCATAACTAATTCTATTTCGCCAATATGGTCAATGGTTGATGATTTTATTTTTAAAGTGTATAGTTAACAAAAGGAAAGAAATTATTAATTTAATCATGACATTAAAACAATGTCTTTAAATAAATATAATTAGTGGAAAATCAATTTTTAATCATTTTTGCCAGAAATCGTTAGAAAGCAAATATTTGAAGCCTAAATGTTTACTTTATTTTTAATCATTGAAATTTAAATTTTCGCTCAAATCTGAATGGACAAAAATTGATACATTGAGAAGTAAGAACTTGGAATACATAAGACATTGTCTTTGATAAAATAAATATCTTAAACCAAAATTTTAAAAAATGATAATTTATTCAATGAAAACACAATGTATTTTTATAAAAACAATAGTGTTTTCTTTTAGAAATTCAAATAGCTATGTAAAAGTAAAATCATATTTTGCGTTCATCATGTTGAAATCAGGTAACCTAACATTTCACATCCTTGCGTAGTTTTAGCTAACATTTACGCTTCAGAAACAAACAAATTTTCACCTCAACAGAAATGTTTCATCATGATAAGAATTTTATTAAAATGCCTAAATAAGCAAAAACTGTTCGACTTCCTTCACTAGTTTCTCTGCAACCATATTGCGTGCTATAAAAGGTAAGAGCAATTGAGAATATGTCTTGCATGTGCAGCCATGCAAGAGGTTAAGATCGTTATTCTTCTTCTGCTCCGATTTATAGCAGGGAAACAAGTCAACACTTGTTTCTAAGAACTCAAACAGATTTTTCTTCTTATAATCTCTGGAAGGAGAGTAATCTTTATCGAAGAACATACTTTTCCCCATTGATTAGAGGGTTGTTAACAAGTGCAATAGGTTCTGAACAGATTGGCGGACACGTGAAAGACATCTCAATATTAGCACTTTACGGTGTATTGTTTAGATAAAGTAACTTAGTATTCTCACATAATCAAAATTTACTTATATATGTTAAAATGTACGAGTTAGACATCAGAGTGCTGGCTGATTTTTTGCTAAGAGGATTTTTCTAATTAGTAATTATTAGAAATAATTATTATTCTTTAAAAAGATATTATAATATACTATTTAAAAGTCATTACATTATAACTGATGGTTGTGTAAATTTATGTGGTAAGCCATTAGAAAATTCTCTTACCACATAAATTTAAACAATCATCAATTATGAATACATTCTACAGGTTTTAGAAAAAAAAAGTTTTACATCAATTAAACTTTTCTTTGCGATTTAACATGAAAACGTGAAGTATATTTTTTAAAAGAAGCAAAACAAGTATGACATTTTTAATACAATACGCAGATTCCAGTAGAGATCATTTGATCAAAGTTTGTACTCATATTTACTTTCGTTCTTAAAATTATTTTTTAATGAAAGAAATTAATAAAACTAATATTTATAATCAATTAATCTACGCTATATTATGTGTCACATAACATATTCATTAATTTCGTAAAAAAAGGATTCTACAGATGATTTAAAATAGGTATTGCAGAATTCCAGGGCAGTAAACGTAAAGCTTTTTGTATAGTTAAAAAAAAAAAAACTAATTTCAACTAGCTTGCTAAATTTTTGTTTTGGCGCAATTTTCAAGTTGCATTTTCGCAAAATTTGGAAAGAATTCAACTCCGCTATGATGAGATTTTGTGACTAGAGAAACTTAAAACAGTTTAAAAATAAGCTCTGAGGAATGTCCCATCAGATACAAAAATGTAGAGCAATAATCCTTCGTTTCAACTACTGCTTTGATCACGTGCAATTGCTGTGATAGAATTCATTTGTCACAGGAATATTTTTTCTTAAATTGAAGGATTACATTTTTTTGCTTTTTTCCCAAATAAACATAATAGCGAATTTACACACTGAAATAATTTTGAATTAAAGCGTAAATAAATTATAATTCTTTTTTTGGTAACTCAGTTATAATTATCCACAAAAATTATTAATATCCAATTTATGGTTTGAAACCGTTACAAACAGTTATCATAAGTTATATCAATATAGCAAATTTTATTTTTTAAAATTTATTAAAAATAAAATAAAATTACTCAAAAATTCAAATGATAAAGTACACTAAAATTTGTGCAATATTATCGCATATCATAATTGATTTATTAATTAATTTAATATAAATGAATAACATATAAAAATAAATTTACTTGTAAAAAGAGAAATTTTATAAAATCGTACAACTTTTTAAAAATGACAAAAAGACAAATTTTATCTGCCTTTTTGTCAGTTTTCCAAAGACAGACAAAAGAACAAACTTTATTTTTTATAGTAGATAAATCTGAATTTATACATTAGCAACTCTTAGAATTACAAATTGCATTACTGTGAAATATATTTTATTTATTTATTTGAAATTTCTTCCATTCGCAGTTGCCCAGACAATTTATGTCAGACAATTTATGACAACGCGAGTCATAAATCTGGATTGAAATCTGTTTACATAGAGATAAATTTCAATTTCTGTTTGCAATAAATTATCAAAAGTGATATATATATATATGGCGGCAATATAAATATGATAAATAATTTGAACATTTTGTAAAAAAAGATATATTTATGTAACATGTATAAGAGAAATGATCGATACTTATTTCTATCCTGTAACTTATTAAACAATTTATTTGGTTCTACTTTTCTGACAAGAAATATTCTGTAAAAAGAAAACAAAAAAACTGCCTTTCAAATAATACTAGATTAAACCGAAACATAGTAAAAGTAGATCCTATTTTATTATTAGTAGCAAGAAATGAATTCATTTATTTGTAAAAAATAGTAGTGAATCTTTTCTGCTATGAATACTTTATTAGTACAAGAACTTATTATGCTAAAATGCAAAACGTTTCAAGAATATCTAAAAAAAAGTGTTGACAATATCGAATGTTGTTTAAATTAAAATTACTATAGGTGCTATATAGTCCTTTAAGAATATTTTTAAAATTTTTGAAAATTAAAAAATATCGCCAAGTTTGAAATCAATTTTATGTTTAAAGTTACTTTTTAAGTAAATATTTGAATTAATAATAAAAAACAAAATTATAAAGCATCAGGATTTTTTTAAAGAAAAATTACCATCACAAAAATTCTAAAGAAATGTGTGTTTTAAATACTAGCTAACACAACAGAGTTTTAAATAATAGCTAAATGACGTACAAACTTAGGTTGGCAAAATAGAATTTTGTTGAATGTCTTAAATATTCTAGATTTTTCTAACTCAACAAAAAATCTGCTTGTCAGGAGATTGATAACACCAACCAAAAAGTTAACCAAATTTAAAAAAATGCAGCCAAAGCAATGTAATGTACGGTATCCAAAAACTAATTAAACATATTTTTCAACATATCTATGAGGGGATGGCAGACATAATACTTAAGTACCGAAAATTTCATAACTGATCACAAAAAAGCGGACTTTTGAGATAGGATATTTCAATGTGCTTCTGATAGTTTTTTTTCTTCTGCTGACTCAAGCCGGTCAACTAAGTTGCTCATATATTTGAACCAGGATCAATTAATGAAGTAGAAACCTCAGTTCGGAACTTCAAGTTTTCTAATGTATATCTAGTTACATTTGCCTATATTTTTTGGTATAACATAACTCCCAATAAACATCTTAGAATTTGGAGAGCAGCAAAATGAGGAAGTCATAATCACTTTTCAATAATTAAAGATGGTAGAAATGCAGGCAAATTAAGACATAATATTTAGCATACATAAGTTATAAACATATTCTTAACCAGAATCAAGAATGTTACCTTTTGATCCCCAAAGCGACAAATGACGACTAAACTCTATATGCATATGGAATGATAAGGATTCATTATACAGTAGACAAAAGATTTTTACGAACCTCTAATTTACGAACATTCACGTTTTTACGAACTATTAGCTAGACCCTTCCCCGATTCTATAGACACAATAATAACTTTAACACCCACTTACGAAGTTATATTTTAAGAAATCTATTTGTAAACTTTTCTTTCTTACAAAGTTCTTTTTTCATTTTTTTATTAACCATAAAGTGACTGTTTCTTTCGTTCTAGTTGAGATATCAGCTTATTACAATTCTTATTGGTTTAAAATATCCATGACGTCAGATAACGTTCGATCTACGTCCCACATAATTGATTAAGGCATCGTAAACCCGACTTGTTGATTTTTTTGCCTGCCTTCAAATAACATCTTCAACCGGCAGCAAACAAGGCGAAGATCCTCGAATGTCTGCAAATATTGTCGAAGCTCATTTCATTAATGAAACGATTTCTTATACAAAAGACCAAAGCATCCGTATGAGAAGCAGTTTTCAATTGATTTAGGCTATAATTGCGTTGATCATGGAACAAAAGTAAAACAAGACAAAAAAGAGATGACCAAGCACACACTTTATGGTAATTTAAATAGCAAGTAAGGATGATTTAAATTTTTAAAAATTTCCTCAATTAATAGAAATCTAAAATAGTTGCAATATTTATAAGCCATCTTTTATGAATCTCAAGACTAATGCCTTGCTCACGCCATCATTAAATTTTTTTACTTATTATTTTTTTACTGTCTGATACTTTTTAATCTCTTTTTTGATTTCCTTCTTATATAAAGCATAAGAACTTAGTATATTTCTGAACAACAAAACGACAAGTACAGGCAGTTCCGTTATACGAAGACGCATGTAAATCAGACATTTGATGAAAAAGAACTTTGGCACCAAATTCGAAAGAAAGAGAAAAAAAACCTATCTCCTGCCTGTATGTTAGAATATAGAAAAGGAGAACTGTTAAAAGTTTAAATTTTGCTGTTCTGTAGATGGTTTCGTTTCATTGAAACAATTTAACTTATGAAGCTTCGGTTGTCGGTAGAAATATTGTGGCAGTTCCTTTGAAGATTTGCCGCCGTAGAACAAATGTACGGTCGATCTGTTGAAGTAAAAAAGAAAATTGTAAAAGTAGACAAAAAAATAATTAATAGGACAAAATTCCATAAATATAAATTTTTCTTTTATCCCAAAAATTTGAAATTTCGAAGAGCCTTGCTGCCATTTTCAAATAAATCGAAACAGAATCATTGTAAAAGCAAAAAGAGAGCATCAGAAAAATGCTCCCACGAAAAAACTTTAGCGTAGCGAAACATTCTAAACGGGAGAATGCTTTGCCAAGAAAAATGAGAGGAATAAACATTCCTGATAAGGTCATTCAAGAAAAATCCTACTGCTCTGTTAAGGACAGAAAAAAGTCTGTAGGTCTGTAGTTCGAGCTTTAGAAAATTGTGTGGTGGAAGTGTAATCACTAAAATGAATGTGTTTTTAAATATGAATCTTATTTTGCAAGTGTTTCTTATATTGCATTTAAAGTAATTCTTTCTACTAATACTTTAAATCTAAAAAAAAAAAGTATTTGGATAGAAAAAGATTTTAGTAATATAATACATTATTTTTCTATTTTACGAACTTTCTATTTTAAGAACTTTTTTTTATCGGTACCTAAATGACTTTGTAAAAACGAGCGTCCATTATAATATTATTTCATGTTAAAAAATTTTTTTTAAAGTATTTTCGAAGAAAAGCAAGATAAATTCTGTTCAAAATATTCACATAGAAAAAATGAGACTACCACTTCAGAAAATTTACTTTGCTTATTAAAGTTAAAGTAATAAGTAAAAGTGAGTATATTAGGGTTAAGAGAGTGATATTTTCGCCAAGCTGAGAATCTCGGTAGGTTTAGGATTCGACCAGCAACCCTAATAAGAATAAATTGACTGTTTCTGAGTGATGGCCATCATGTAAGAGACAGAAGGAAAAATAGCATTTTTAATTGATAACTCTAACGACATATAAAAATAGAATAAACATATTAGAAAATTAAATTTTCTCAAAAATATCAGAATATAGAAATTTAATGTACTATTTAATTTAATGTATTGCAAAAAAGATACTTTGATAAAGTATATTTGAGATAATTTACTTGGCACTTTATAAAACAATTTCTCAAATATACTTTCTCAATTAGAATTAAACGTCACACCATCCATTTAAGAAATGAATCAAGGAAGTTATAGCCAAATTTTCTAAGAGAATGATCCTGATCAAAATTACATTTAATGACATATTTAAAAAATGAATGTATTATACAAAGAATTTTATATATTACAAAGTTGCGAAAATATATAAATTTTCTAATGATTAAATAATAAAGCGTGTACTTGATAATGTATAATGATTTATTAGTAAACGTATAACGATTATTTAATAAACGTATAATGATGAAATAATAAACGTACGATTTATAGAAGATAAGCGATAACAGCAGAAAACTTTTAAGTAAAATAAAAATTAAGATAAGAATTCTTGCTTGAATGTTAAGAAATCTCCATAAAAAAACAACCATATTTAAATTAAAAAATTGAATTATGAAAAAATATAAAAGAGGTGATCTATGTCAATTTCTAGCCTAATATAATTTGATTGTTTTTTATGAAAATAAATAAGTATTCAAATGCAATTCTATTCTCAAATATTAAAGGAAAAAAAAATTCTACCTTTAAATTTATTTTTTGATTATATCTTAAATACAATGTTTGGTTTGTTGATATCGTGTCCATTTAAAGTCAAGTCAAATAACTTCAAGTGCCAAAATAACGGCCTTGGCAATGAATTACAGTGTTTACTAAACCATAATAATATCGAGTATCACAAAATAAATTCTCATATTATAAATAAAAATTTAAAAATGCACATGGAGCAAGTTAGAATTATAAAAATCGTAATTTAATAATTACCATACCTTATAATAAAGTTTAACATCAATCCATAATTGATAATTAATTGGACACAAATATTTTATTATCCAGCATGCTAAATTCTGAATTCGGAGATTTTTTTGAAGAATTTTTGTTTATATGGCAACCTGATTTTTATTACGTCACAGTGATGGAGACCTAAAAGAATGATGTAGAAATTATATTTTTGCAACCCTAGCATTTACGTCATCCCGACGTCACAATACGTCATCTTGGCAACATTTCTTCGTCGCCAAAAAAATTTAAAATTTGAAATCGTGGATTATACGCAATTTGTGCCGACAATATTCTCAGACATCCGATGGTGAACTTGGCCTTGTTTTCTGCCACTCGAAGATTTAATGGCAGACAAAAAATTTTGTCAACAAGTTGGATTTACAACGCCGTCTCAATACGATATCTTAATCATTTATGTGTGACGTAGATGAAACGTTATTTGACGTCATGGATATCTTAAAACCAGTGAGAATTGTCATAATGTGGCGTAATCATGAGCTCAACTAAAACGAAAGAAACAACTACTTAATGATTTAAAAAATCATTAAATTTTGGAATATTTGGCTATTTTAAACCTTGAATACATGCGAGAGTAATTTACTTTTACTTGAAAATTTTTTAACCATTGCGTTCTTTCAACAATTATTTTAAATTTTTACTTTTTTTTTCAAAGGGTAAAATAATACTTCGTCCCATTGTTTGTCAACTAAAGAAAAATTAATACAAGTTATTTAAAAGTAGATGCTCAGTATAAAAAAATAATATGTTTAATGTGAAATTCGAAAGTAAGAACACATTTTCCATTTAAAAGTAAATAAAAAAAATACATTTTAAAAATATTTATAGCATTGTTTTAGAAATTATTAACATCTAAAAAAGAATAAAGTTTATTAGAATCTTCTCCGAAGGATTATACAGTTCTTTGCAAAAGATCGAGGAGGTCCCTTTTCTTCGAACTCTGAAACAGACCGACTTTTTCCAAGATTTATTTCACAAGAGAGAGTTGGTGGCCAGAAAATGACTTCAACAATGAGTCTCAGCAATGACTGGGGTGAATAAAATATCGAATTCTGTTTATTCATGATTATTTGATATCAGAGTGATTAATAATTATAAAATAAATCTAATTGAGCAATCCAACATGCATCTATTCAGAGACAAACTGAATTCACAATGAAATAAGAACATTTTCTCTCGCCACTGAGAAAAAATATTAATTCGAAACGATAGTATGCTTTAAAAGAAGTCAGATTAATGATTTTTACGCAAATTTTTTATACGGTTTTGATTAATTGAAATTTAAAAGTTATTGACTAACTGAGCATGTATTGTTAAGAACATGTCTGGCTTAGAGTATAAATCCACCCACCACTTATCGACACTAACCGATTGTTGCTTAGCAACGGCGGATCGAAGTAACTACGCCGCCTAGGATCTTTAACGGAATTTCCCACGTATGTGTGTGTGTCTGAAAAGAATCTTTTTCCTAATTTTTCAAGAAAACACTTTACGAGGAGGCGCAGTCTAGAAAGACCAGAATTCGGTTTTTCCACCCCCCCCACCCCGTTAAAGAATTCAGAAAACTTCAAACTTTTCCCATGCAATGCTTTCTTTTTGAGTTTCTGAGATTACATCATCACTTATAAAAATTGTCACTAAATTTAACAACATATATGATAGTTGCTTTAAGAGATTTTGGGCTTATTTCACTTTAATACATGTATATTACTACTTATTTTGCTTCCTTTTATGGCCATATTAAAAATAGAAGTCCTCTTCAAATGAAAACTGTTAATAATAAGATTAAAAATAACAATAAAAAAAACATTAAAAATTTTACACGTCTTATAAGTTAAATTTTCAATTCTTGTTGTCTTGTGCCAGTTAGGCTGGCATTACGGGACTTTCCAACAGAACCATATTTGGTGTGGAGTCCAACTTCTTTAGAACACACATGTTATAGGTATCCGTTTATAGGGTAGACAACCATTCATATAAGGAAAGGGCAAAGACAGGATCGATAGAGAGGGAATGCACATCCATGCCCGAACCGGGATTCGAGCCCAGGACTTCCCTATCCACAGTCAGGCACGCTGACCACTAGACAAGTTAGGCGGCTTTGCAGTTGTTAAAAAATTTTATTAACAAGTATTTCATCACTCAAGAGAGGAAAATTTTGTAGAATTTTCCAAAAAGGATTAAAAATAAACAATTATTCAAAAAATCCTTTTAAACTCACATACGATAATGCAATTGAATGGCTTAAAAGATTAAATAAAACACGATCTCTATTTTATTTTAGTCAAATCTCTATTTTGTGCTAAGATATATAGGTTATATGATATATATTTATCTGCTTCAGGCAAGGCAGGATAGTTTTGGATTTCACACATGTATGGGTGCATTAATATTAAGTATTTCACACTTGCATGATTTCTCCATCGATTTTTATAAAATTTCTTACCACACAAGTCTTTAAACTAAAACCAAATATTAGAACTAGCATAATTTCAGTATTTTTTCTTTTCTATAAATATATATGTTAAGCTTATTTAAAAGCTGGGATTGATTGTTAGAATAATATCACTAATCATTATTTTTCAATATTACATTTATTTTCTATTTTAAGAAAACTCAAATTTTAATTATTCTCTTTTTAATACTATTAAAAAACACAAATGATCATATTTAAATAATTTTGCAAGTTCACTTATGCCTATTTAACAATTAAATTAGTTTAATAAAGTTAAATATGTACAATCTTAAAATACTTTATTAGTTAGTTTTTATGTTAATGATTTTAAACAATAATATTTTTTTTTTTAATTTTGGGTCTTCTAAATAAATTTACCTTAAAACAGTGATTCTCAAACTTTTTTTTTCTGGCGGCACACAAAGAAGAAAATTAGTTAAAGTTGTTTATACTAACCTATAATATATAACGAAAAATTGTTTATGATAATAATATTCAATGTTAACTAGAGAATAATATACAGTATGTACAACAAAAAGAACAGTATGTTCATTAAGGGATTAATTACAAGGTTATAATAAGAATACTCTATTAATGGAAAATTTGAGTTTAATGTTTTTTGACGATTTCACATATAATTCGGTCATAAAAGTAACAATTATACTTTTACATCATCCTCGATATTTAAGTCTCGATCTTTTTCTCGTTTTTATATTGGTTAACATTGAAAATCCGAACTCACACAAATAAAATGTAGAAAATTATAATTGTAGATACTGGAGCAATTGAAATTTCTACATGTTGGACAAATAATTCCCATTATGTAAGGTCACAATTATCAAAAATAAAAAGTTAATAATTTAAAAAAAAATAAATACGGTACTTAGCTGTAAAAACAACATTTCTTTTACAGTGTACTTTTCTTTAATTAAAATGAACTTTACTCGTAATACAAAAAAGTAATATAAATTTTACTAAATACATTTTAAAATTTAGAGGTACACAAATGCGCCATGGCAAAGTGGTTGAGAATCACTTCCTTAAAATGCATTTTTTAATGTAGTTGAATTAAATAAATTAGCTTTACTCTAAATTGATGAAAGAAAGAAAAAGAAAAATTGTTTTCCTCCTAAACTATCAGTCTTATACGTTTATATATATTACATTTACGTCAAAGTTTTTACAAAACAGTTCCTTATATATATATATAGTTGATAATAATGTTCTAAGTTTAAATATTTGTTTCTTTGGCACAGATGCCTTATAATCCAATTCGGTACGTAGTGATTTTCGCCAATTTGGTACTTGGAGTTTGGTGGTCTTTTGGCGGATTTTCATATGTATTTCTTATGACGTAAACTAGTTTTTATTACGTTATAGATATGGAGATCTATAAGAATTATGCAGAAAAATTTATTTTGGCAACCCTAGTATTTGCGTCATCGTATACGTTACAATACGTCCTCCTGGCAACATTCCTTCACTGCCAAATAAATAAATAAAAATAATAATAAAAAAATAAATAAAAAAAATCAGAATTTGGAATCCTGGATTACACAGCATCTGTGCTGTTTCTTTAATATTATAAACTTTTAGCCCGGCAAAACAATTTCGTAAGGTCATTTGCTGCTTAGGGAGGATCGATTTCTTACATAAGTCGCAAAATATCAAATACAACTGATTAATGTTAATGCTTTGAATCATGTAATTTTATTTTGAATCCAGAATAATTATTTAATGCAACACTAGATTTGAAGTTTAATATACAAGCTTTTACAGGTGTTTGTATTTATTTTTATGTTTGTTTGTCCTCTGAATACTTTATGGGTCAACAATAGTTTTCTTAAAACATTGCAAACCTTTTGAAGAAAAATTATAATTACGGTGACAATAGGACTGCATTACTGCTATACAATAAATAACTTATAAAATATTTACGAATTTTCATCATGATTTTCGGCGACGTTTTCTGGATTATTAGTTAGAAATTTTAAATGTTAAAACAAAAACTATAGTTTGTGAGAAAATGCATCTTATCGATAACCAATGAGAATGAAGAAAATTATTTAAAAAAAATGAACCTTGATACTTCATTTATTACAAAGTATCGCTCATTTTTATAAATTATAAATAAAGACAATTTTTATACAATGCACTGTTTTTTCAAACCTTTAGTAAATTCATTTATAGTTAAGGAAATAAGCCTGTAGATATAAATAAATATAACAGTAATGAATACAGATTTCGATATGATATTTCTAATAAATAAGCAAAAGATATTTCGGAGAGGAAATCCATGAACTCACCGACGGCATCCTTCTTGAGGACCTGGGAGGCAATCAGTCCCATGGATGCAGACTTCCTTGCAGAGCTCTCCTGCAATCCAGGAGACCTGGGCCATGCCACGAACTGGGAGCGGTACTCGGTGGTTTTGGGCACAGTACCATCTTCAGGTGGGCCCGGGGTGCCCGGGTTACCTCGAGGGTTCGTGCTCGGAGGATAGCTCTGCGCCATCTGCTGGAACGGAGAGGAGAAAAAAAGTACATCGGCACGTAATTGCATTACATTACTCTAGCGGATTAATTACAAAGATTGACGCAGGCATATAAATAAAAAAAATCATGTATGTTTGTGTATTTTTGGACTTTTAAATATATTTCTCATAAATGGCAATAGTCGGAGATGTTTCCAAACCTGTACTTATTTTTGTCCACATTCATAGAAAAAGTAATAATTATCACATATCATAGTAGTTGTTGTTGCACCAGCATACTTCCCAATACCCAGCCCTAAGTTGGGATCTACCTGTTAGATAGAAGCAACGGGATGGAGATTTCGTGATTTTGAAGCAAGGACCAAGCAGAAGATCCCCAATACTTGGCGGACACCAGTTTTAACGCGCCCCAACCATCTTTAGCGAACACTACGGATCTTCCGGTTTCAAATTCATTATTTTCAGATAATGAGAACCACGCCATAACCAACCAGGCCACCCTGGTCTACATAACACAGCAGTACCAATCATTTTTTTTAATTTACAATGTCATGGAAAATACAAGGAATAGAACAAATAAAGCAAATGGAAAACCACAAAGTAGATATGAGACGAAGACAGGACAGTACACAAACGTAAACGAGATGACCGGAGTCATTGCCCCAAAATTTTTCTGGCTTGCTAATAAAGCAATGGTTCTGATCTGCCACGCAGCTTTCGGCAGAACCAATCATTGATTTCATAATAAGTACAGACCTTATTTGCACAGAGATTTTGGTTGGCAGAAATCGACGTTCATTACCGACTTGTCAATCACAATCCAAGAAATAGTGAATTATTGGATTATATTATAAGCTATACCTCAAAGGTCGTATGAGTGGAAAAAATAAATTTACAACGGAAAACTTTATAAAGATGCAATTTAATATCGATCCTTATTCATTATATATTAGAATGGAAAATATCAGGTAATTGAATAAAATATGAGACATGGATCAGTATTGATGAAAGTAACTTTTAACAAGTCTAGAATTTGTTAATGTAAAAGCGATTTGCCAATGATTTAATTTGTACTAAGAATAAATTCAGAAGTCATTCATAAATCCAAACATCCCATTAAACATTTATGGAAATCAAATAAATGAAACTTAATAACCATTCATTGGTGTTGTGTTTCTATTTCAAGAGCAGAGTGCCAATTCAGGCGTTAACCTTAATATTTCCCTTAATCTCATAGGCAATAACAATTATCCAGATGAATGTCATTCATAGGCAATAACAATTATCCAGATGAATGTTATTCGTAGGCAATAACAATTATCCAGATGAATGTTATTCGTAGGCAATAACAATTATCCAGATGAATGTTATTCATAGGCAATAACAATTATCCAGATGAATGTTATTCGTAGGCAATAGCAATTATCCAGATGAATGTTATTCGTAGGCAATAACAATTATCCAGATGAATGTTATTCATAGGCAATAACAATTATCCAGATGAATGTTATTCATAGGCAATAGCAATTATCCAGATGAATGTTATTCATAGGCAATAGCAATTATCCAGATGAATGTTATTCATAGGCAATAGCAATTATCCAGCTGAATGTTATTCATGGGCAATAATAATTTTCCCGATGAATGTTATAAAATTTATCTGCATGCATCTTCCACTGTAAATAACATCCTACAGATTGACAGAGTAATACTTTAATGGTGCAGAACTACAATTAACTTTAAAATATTACAGCTATAATGAATCCATTTTATTTTAATATTTTTTCTTTGTATGACGCAAATTATTCGAAATGTTATAATTTATTTAAAAATATTAATTATTCGTTAAGTGAAATGCTTTAATTTTATTAATAATTAAATATAGAGATAAAATTAGGAAGCCAGATTATTACTGAATTTTCTTATGATTTACATAAATATATAATTCTATTCGATCATAAAATTTCCTAAATTCCATATTTTATTACTTACATTATTTTAATTTTAGTACTATTAAATGAGCCCACGATTTCATCAGTTAAACAAAAATGTTTCCAAACAGACATACTTCGTGAATTTGGAACATAACTTGAAGAAACGGTGTCAATAATAACGAATGTCTCTACATGCCAACACCATACCGCTTCGTCATCACAAATAATGATTCAGACGCATACCGAGATGATAACGAGATTTATTTTTGACAGAACAAAGCTAAACTGTGAAGAAGAATGTTTCTCAGAAATGTCTTGCTTCAGTTATTGACATGAAAAGAAAGTCATCTAAAACAAGATGCGATTGTTGAAAAATGCAGCAATGAAGACACGGGGGCTCCAAAACTAAAAGGGACACGTTTCAAAGGGAAAATATCTTAGAGATTTATTTCCAATCTCAAAACTGCAGAGAAATAGGTGAATTATATTCCTAGAAGATGCCACTTTCGGTAATAATGGAAGATGAAGTAATTATTTGGATGGAACACGTTGAAAGAATAACATTCTTTAAGAGATACGATGTAAATCAGAATTTGCCATTTACTAGATTATGACTTTTATCTTCTTTTGCAAAAGAAATGGCGCTGTCAAAGAAATAGGTAATAATCATTTTAAAAAGTAAACATTAGCTTGATGTTTAACAATCTAAAGAAAAGGTGATGGAATGGTGTACTCATGGATCATTTTTTACTGGAATAAAATTAAGCCCTTTTCTTTTCTTAATATCCTTTAACTTACTTTTTGACTAAATTTTTTCGAATAAGAAAATGATACGAAATTAACCATGAGCGTATTGTTTTACTTGGAATAATAAATTTTTATAATAAATGTTGGATAAATTAAAATCTTTTAGCTGATTTGGAAATAAGCTAATATTTATAACATGAAGAATAAAATTTAAAAATAAAATTAAATATGAAGTAAATGCAGGAATAAAGTATTAAACATCTAGTAAAAATTGATCAAATTAGTAGAAGATTTATTTATAAAATTTAATATACTTGAAAGATATGTTTTTAAAAGAATTATATTGTAAAGTACATGGTGAGAAAATTAAGATTTTGTTTCTAATCTGTCAGTAAAATATTTGTAAGTAAAAAAATAGTATTTCTAAACAAAATAAAAAAAAAGTTTGTAGTAAAATTAAATAATATCTGCGAATGAAATATTAAACATTTAGAAAAAAGTATAGAAGTAGTAAAACAATTTTTACAATAATGTATTATATATTTGTAAGTAATACACTGCTCAAAACAATTAAAGGATATTGTAAGTTTTACGTAAAAGAAAGATATAAAGGAAATTTTTTCTTTGCTGAAAATGGAAGAAGAGAATCACAAATGAAAATTTTTCTGATTTTCAAACTGTGAAGTATGCTAAGTTTGAGTTCGACGCCAAAAAAGTCCCTTCAGCGGCAGTGAATGAAATTTGACTTTGGACTAAATAAAAGACAATGAATGCAAGGATGATCGGTATTCAGTGACTGCTTTATTTAGATGAGTACGATGTCATTTAACCGATTCAGAAGCTTGGAGAGTTGTTGGTACGTTAGAAGGGGGCCAAACTCCAGCCGGAGTAGCGCAAGCCATTGGAGTGTCACAATGTCTGATTTCCAGGATCTGGAACCGTTTTTTTGTAGACTGGATGTGCAGGCCGAAGAACAGGGAAAAGTCGTAGACTGCGAACAACGCCCAATGAAGATCGTTATTTAGTGTTAACGGCTCGGAGACACCGAAATATGAACGCTACTCTTCTCCAACAACACCTTCGCTCGACTACTGACACCACGGTTTCAACTCAGACTGTCAGAAATTGGCTCCGTGGTGTCGGTCTGTATGCTCGCCGACCAATAATATGTGTTAAACTAACATCAAGGCATCATCGCGACCGCAGGGAGTGGGCAACAGAGTATGTGAACTGGAGGAGAAATGAATGGAGCAATGTTCTTTTTTCTGACGAGACATGTTTTTCTGTTCATCCTGATAATAGGCGTATTTTCATCTGGAGTAACCGTGGCAGTAAGAATAATCCAGCGTTCATGCACGAAAGTGTCAGATTTGGCGGTGAGGGAGTGTTGGTGTTTGGTGGCATCTCCATTGACGGGCGCACAGACCTCTATATCATTCGAGATGGACCTCTGACTGGTCGCCGATTTAAGGATGACATCCTCAGACATATTGTAGTCCCTTACGCTACAGCAATCGGAAATGACTTCATTTCAATGGACGATAAGTGCAGGCCACATCGTGCTATCTTGGTGGAGGATTTCTTTTGCAAGGAAGGAATCGTATGAATGGAATGGCCAGCGTGTTCTCCAGACATGAATCCAATAGAGCACGTTTGGGATGCTCTAGGAAGATGAGTTGCTGGCCACCAACCACCCCTGCACACTCTCCAAGAACTGGAAAGAGCTCTTCTGGAAGAGTGGGACAGAATATCCCAACTCGTGATTAATAGCTTCATTGACTCCATGCCTCAAAGGTGTTCAATGTTGCTGGCTGTCCGTGGAAACCATACCCCCCACTGAAAATGAATTCCTTTGAAGACAACACCTTTTCTTATTCTTTTTTCTCATATGCACAAATTATGTTTTTTCCCTTTTGTTCACAAATGCGCAATAAAATACATTTTTTTTCCCGCCAAACATGTGTAATTTATTCTCATATAAACTACTACGTCTGCCGACCACGTATCAATCAGCTAAAAAGTTTCCCAGCCACAAGATCCACCTAAGACCGCAATATCCTTTAATTTTTTGAACAGCTTATATTAAAACGTTTTAAATTATATAAATTACAGTAAGGTAAAGTATTCATTATTTAATTCACTGCTAAAATAGTAATTTTATAAATTTTCAGTAGTATTTCTGAAAAGTGTTTAGTGCTTTCTATATGTTTAGTATTTAAAAAATTAGAGGTGGGATACTGGTTTGGTTTATCTCACCCTACAAGAGATTATTTTTAGAAGATAATTAATAAATTTCTTGCCATTTCAGTTTCGCTATTGAGTGAAGTGGGAATAGATTAAGTGGATCACGTGTTTTTAAAATTTTATGAATGAACGGGAGAATATCAATAAAATTATTCAAGTACGTCAGACACATCAGTTGCAAGTCTCATGACAAACATCGAGGATAATAGAAATTGTCTACGGTGCTCGTTTGGTGTGGTTCGCTTTGTGACTTTAAAATAAGCTTACCAATAGCTGAATCAAGTAGACAAATGTCAAATGCTTGGAGATTGTGGCGTGAATGAACATATTCAAAAGGCATTTATTCCAAATAATCGGATTGGGAGATTCAGGCCAATGTAGCCAAACTTGTGCCAAATACTTCTGGATTCTGCGTCCAAAACACAAAAATTCTGGATTCCTCAATAAAATTGCACAGCTGGATTAAGTACTCAAAGAAGGTGCTGGATGCCAACAGTGATTGCTTAAATATTAAAAATTGTTACGCATTCTCTAAACTAATTTATTTGTCTATAACGGCAGGATTTTTATTGGTTAATTTATACGAACAAGAGCTTATTCAATCAGAAAGCTCTAGTTATATTTTTCCTTCATTGCGAATGTATTTTGTTCTGATGTTTATAAAATTACAACTATAAACTTTTAAAATTTTTTTAGATATAAAGTGAATGACAGTAAAAGTAAATTAAACCCATAAATTATGAACTGAAGAACAGTGCAGTGAGAGAATAAGAAACCCTGCTGTTCAGTTTTCCGGAACATACTACTACAGGGTGTGGCAAGATAACTTCCTTATTCCGTATTGGATTAACACAAAATGTATAAAATATATTTTTATTTATTTTTGCCTGCAAAAGTTACATATTTAAAGTTTTAGTTTACATAGTTTTAAGTGTCATACTGGGCAAGTGACGCCCGCCATTGACGATACACTGGGAGAATCGAATTCTGCTGTTCTCACCACTCTCTCCAGCACTTTGGTAGATATGTTCGCCGTTTCTCTTTGAGTGTTTCCTTTAAAACTTCCAAACGCTTGTAGGGGGTCAGTATAGGCACATGACTTTAAATAGCCACACAAAAAGAAATCCCAATGGACCAAATCGGGAGAAAGTGCAAGCCACTCCAAATCACTTCCCATTGAAATGAGGCACCCGGAACAATGGACTTCTGGAACAAGTGCACTGTGTTCATTACTCCAGCGCATGTCGGTGACAGAACGTCACTCCACTTCATGATCTCCTCTCTGAATTGAGACCACGCCGACCTCAATATCTTTATTGCTTTTAATGTTATTTCAGTTCGAAATAAGGAAAATAGTTTGATGAACCCTGTGTTAAATTTGACGTTAAGGATAGTATAAATTTCTACATTGTTGAAAGAGATGTATTTATACATCTTCTTCTTAATAGCTTACAAGAGATTTTTTTATATGGATTGTAGATCAGCTTCGCATGCTATGTCGAAAAATGCTCATAAAATGCCCAAGTACTATGCGTGTCATCAGAATGAAGAAATCTAATATTCCTCTTCAATTATTCCACAGCGATTCGGGGAGTGTCCTTGAGATATTCCCGGTCAGAGACCTTCCATTAAACAGAGTTCCTCTTTTCCCTCTCGCATTTATTCAATTAGTTTCATCCATTAACAATAAAAACGTCCCTTCTTCCATTAGATTAAAAGTGAGGACCATATTGGCCACACATCAAAGAAGGAAAAGAAGATTTGAATGTTATCTTGAACTAACGCAAAAGTTAAATATGTTCCTTCATGTGCACTGAAGTGCATAAAATACTGCTTATGTTTACCGTTGTGTCAGTATGTTATAAAAGTCATAAAATCATTAAACTTAGTGATTTGAGTATGCAATTAAAATCTTCAAGTTCATATCCTTCTTATCTTAGTGATTTTATTTCAATATTCTTCCACCCTTTTGAGTGCTAATGCATAACAGAAACAGAAATTTTCCAATAATTCTTTTAGGCGCATTGGAAGCTATTATTATATGCTAACTAATCGTTTTGTGTGAAGAGTAATTGCAACTTATCCAATATACTTCTCTGAGTTTTATGAATGTTGACAACCAAGACTTGTATTAACCAATAACATTAATCATAGAATGTTTTGGTATTAAGTTCTGAAAAATTTATAAATACATAAAACTCTATCAGTAATACTCCTTCATGAAAACATGACGCTAAATTGAAATTACCTATATTTAAATATGAATCATATTTTATGGATAGTATTTTCTGTAGATATTTTTGGGTTTGATTTCAGTATTTGGGACTGAATTTTTCTTCACGTTCTGTAAACTTACCTGCTGTGTTTTCCTCTGTAAACACCAGAGTTCATTCAAAGAATGTCAAAATTCAGATAAATGTCATGGGAAATGTTCTAATTCAATGAACGAGACATGAAAAGAGAACAAATGTAACGCATACAAAAAAAAAAAAAAAAAAAAAAAAAAAACATTCATCTTAACAATTTTTGAGTTGAAGTACAAGGTCTAGATAAATTCAAGTCAACTCAAACGCAAGCGTTATGATAGGAATCGAAGTAAAAACTAAACCAATTTAATTTAATATTCGCTTATCCGTTTTGTTGAATTACATTTGTTTATCAATTAAGTAAAGTAAACACCAGTAGAGGTCCATGGAAGGGTTTTACTAGATTGATGGACCCGCTGCAGAAAGAAGAAAACAACGCCGATGAGAGAGGCATTTGTTTAGCGTGGTAACCTAGTAGTTAGTAGTAGGGTATCGACCTTCTATCAGGAAGAGCTGGGTTCGATTCCCAATGTCATAAAAAGCACACCGAGTACATGCGATACACGTGTTGGTTAAATCAATGAAATCGAAAGTCCCGTGATCGGTTGTTGAGCAGTTACAATGGGTGCAATGGTCTGGAGAAATTTTTCTCCCCCTCTAGATCAAAATTAAAATTCAGGGAGTAAATCCTCCAGTGGTGCCATCTATCGGAAGATTTTAGAGCAAAGACGCATTTTCATCTTTGTGGTGCTCCGGTTAAATGAAAGACGTAACCTTCTGACTTAATTTTGTAGCCGTAGGCTAAAGAGCTTGGCTTGTACAAGTGTCATAAGTAACAACGACAATACATTTGTTCATACTATTGACTGTAACTACCAACACAGCAAATTCTCTCGTAAAAATTTATGCTTCAACTGAGACAATTTTTTTCTCAACTCACTCATCACGCGCCATCAGTAGGAACTGAAACATTACAAAAATACAATGCGTGATGGGTATTCTCAGTGTAATGGTTTTTGGGTAGCATTGAACTTGCTACCTCGAACTTTTTATTTGGCAGAGGTAGTACTAATTCCCATAATGATAAAACAAAAAAACGTTACCAAAGATGAAATTAAAAGAAATTTCCTTTTAGAATTTACTTTCTGTCAAGAAGTTTTAAAGTACAGCACTATGATAATCTGTTTTCTAATTTGATGTTTGTAAACACAGCTCAATTATGTGAAACACGTGTAATAATATATTAATATGCTGTTAGGAGCTTGATTAGTGATTTAAATGACTTATCAAGAGATTGCGATAAAACGTTTGATATTTTTTATTAAATGCTACGTAAATTCACGAAATTTTAACTAGAAATAGAAATTCAAAACTTTATAAATTCAAGTTATTTATTTACGACATGGAGCATATTTGAAAAATTTATAATTTAATGAACTATTGCTAAAAAAATGCATTTTTGTAATGTTTTAGTTCTTTGTATACTTTTACTGAAATAAATTGATAAATCCATATTATTCCATTTGTAGTTGCTGTTGTTATCTATGACACTTGGACAAGACAAGTTCGCTAATCGACGGCTATGAGAAATTAATTTCGAAGTGTGCATCTTTCACTAGACCACAGCACTACAAAGGTAATAGTACGTCTTGAAATGAAAGCAACTTCTCCAATAGATGGCACCACCAGAGGATCCAATCCTCCTATTTTGACATTGATCTGGATAGGAGGAAATTTTCTCCAGACCATTACACCCATAGTAACTGCTCAACGAACCGACTACAAAACTTTCAATTTCTCAGATTTAGCGAGCACGAAAATCGCATGCACTCGCGCGGTGGATGTTTGGTGGCATTGAGAATCGAATCCAGCCCTAACTACTAGAGCTGGTAAGCACGGAAAATAAAAATGATTTATTCTTAAGTATTTCTTAAGGAATTTTAAGATTCTTTTGCATGAAAATAGATTCTAAAGAAAATTATTAGATTTATTTCTTACTTGTTCCTTTTCCTCCTTTCTTCGTGAGTCAGATTCATCAGCAGCTTTTGATGCAGATTTGATATCTTCATCTGGTATCTGCAATACAATAAAAACATTTTCCATCAATATGCATGCGAAAATACTGCCACGCGCTACTGAGCTTCCACACGTAGACACATATCATGCCACACGTAATTCCAGAAACGTGCACACATGTCATGCCAAATGCACAGAGAACCATGAAAGGAATTGAGGAAGGAAAACATAAATTCGTAAAAAATAGGAAGTTCTCAAGAGTCAAGAAAAGGATCATGCAGAGTGAATTTCAAGGAAACTGAACAAGCTTTTGATTTTTTGAAGCATTTTCTCAAGTTTGGTTCTTATAACCATAAAATGCTACAAAAAATAGTAATAATGTGAAAATATCCAGAAATATTTCTAAAATGAATTTTGTTTTAATAATGTTATAACTTTTATATAAAATTTAAAAATTCTGTTAATAATTCCCATAATTGTTATTATAAATATAATAATTAAACAATAAATTATTAAATAAATCTATGAGTTATATTTATGTTATATGAAAGTAAATTTCAAGGATATTCATATTTGTTGCATTTATATAATCAGTGCAAACGTAAAGTTAAATAGCTGGAAGATATAATGAAAAAAAATAAATAAATAAATAAAAAGATGGTTATACAGAAATTCATTTATTTCCCATGAAAATAAAATTTTAATTCATGCATGGCGTTTTAACATGCAAATTCGATAAATAACATTTAGTTAAACTAAAAAGTTTTCTTTGCCATTTTTATTATAAATTTGAGTACAAAATAGAATTTCAAATGTATATGTATTGAGTTTATGCTCCTTTTTTTTCGAATCATTGATTGATTGCTAATGCACAGTTAAATTTATCTGTAGGAAAAGGGTAAATTTTCTAAACATATCCACTTTTTCAATGAATTTCCAAGAATTAATCTTCATAGGTTATCTTCTAAGTTTTCATACCTTAACGAATTTTAAAAAAATTTGCCTTATTTATAACTTAAAAAATTAAAAAGCATTGGCATTCGTATAAAATGCTGCAATTTTTTTAAGTATTTAATTTTGGAAAAGATATTTTAAGAAGCCTGCTAAGTATTTTGAAAACTAATTTAAACTTTTAGGAAAAATTACTGAGTTACGTCATAGAAACGGGTTACGGTGTTAATAACTTCAAACACGAAATGGAAACCTATTGTCAAACACCAATTTAGTTTTACACAAATTTAGTATCTTAAAATTTATATTAAAAGGAATAACGAATCTAAATTTTATCTACTTCTTTTGTCTTTTACATTATGCATTTTTTAATATGTTGATAAAAATATAGTGAAAATTTCACAATTATTGACGTCCTTAAAGTATATTAATTTTTACAAAACATTTTTAATTAAATTAATAAGTAATTGATAAAAATGTCTAGTGTAATTAACACATTGTTAAAAACTATTTTATTAACACAATGAAAAGCGGATTGGTGTATAAATTCCCCATTTAACATTAATTTTAAAATTACTCAAGATTTGTGAGTTGAAAACCACTAATTAATCGCAATTTCTGTCGTTTTCACAGCAAGTATAATTTATATTGACCAGTTTCATTTTAAGAAATGGCAACATGTTGTATATCGGAACAAAAAATAAAATCATGCCCCAAGAAGAAACACTGGGTTGTATCGGGGGAGCGTCCATGCTTCAAAACTGCCTTACCGGGGTGACCTTCAACCTCCTACTAATTGTGGAGTCTGCAGATCGACTTCTGACAGATGCTCGGCTCTTCCTCTCCTCTGGCTGCTCCGGAAGGGAATGCAAACAGAAAACGCATTGGTCCTCGTTCTCTTCACCGATGTAAAGCTGCATTCTCATTCGGAGAAATTTCCCTATTTACCGTCCATTTATGCCCAATCCCAGAGCAGTTTACTTTTCAATTATGTACTTGGACATTCGGACAGTAGACTTTCTCATGGATAGACAACTTCTCAGCAATGAGAACACAGCTTATATTTCAATGTTACTAATATTATTGATAATGATAATAAAAGCCATATTCAATAACATGTTATGCCAGGTACAAATGTTTTATGAAGTTTTATCCGCCAATATTCCTGAATACTACATTGGTTGGCGACATTCTTTACTTAATATCTCGATCAAAACTTACCATTCCAAAAAGTAAGCCTTTAAATTTTTTTTGCTAAGACTTTAACGTGAATATCTTTCCTCTAACAGGAAAGTACTCTTTACAAGTAGAATTTTATCGTGCTTTCCCTTTTAGCTAGATATCTTACTTGAAAGAGTATGTGTATGTTTTTTTTTCTTTTTAAGAACTCTTAATTATTTTAAATTTACATTATTTTCAATGTTAAAAGTTCTTTTTATCCAAATATTTTAAAAAATAGTTTCAGTATCGGTACTGCTCTCATTATGACTTTGCGATTGAATATTCGCATCTTTACTAACATCTATTCCGCATGTTGTCATTCTTCAATGCATTACTTTTCCGAAAATAGTTATTTTGACATAAAATTACAAGATGTAATTCGAAAGGCTATGTAATTAAAATATAAGTAAAAAAAAAGGGGAATATGTGCAAAGCCTTTAATATTCAATAAATAGTATTCAAAATTTTCGATACATTAGTTTCTATACATTTGCTCGTAAGCAGATACTAAGTTATACAATTTTTAGTCGCATTGCATTACATTCTTCAGAGCCTTCATTCTTATAGAAAACAGAATATCACAGGAAACAGAATATAATAAGAACAAATTTCGAACTTTTCAAGAAATGATTCACACGCATACATAGTGTTTATGCAAAATTGATTAATTAAAATTATTTTTGTATGAATACTGCCAAAATTTAACGCATTGCGATTTATTGACTTCATTTACTTTCATTTCAGATAACGCACATTACTTCATAATTACTTAATTAGGTTTTTTAAGTATAAATATTTAAAGTAGATTTTTAGTATTAATATTTAGGGTAGAGTTATAATACCAATATTTAGGATAGATTTCTAGATCTATATTTAAAAAATAGTTTTCTTTATAGTTATTTAATAAAAAGTAAATTATCTGCTTGTATTCAAATTCCAACTTCAAAATTGGGACCCTCACTATTTTAGTATAAGGATATTTACAGTTTCAGCCCATCTTTAAAACCTGACTTGAAATTTTTAACACTTAAATTTGAATATGGTTAGTATTTGTAGAAATGCATTGGATTTTGGCATTGAAGCAGAAAAAGAAATAAAATATTAACTATCATGTGTTTATTGTGTTATTGAGTATATTAATACGACACAAGCACAGGATAATTTTTTTATAATGTTCATATCAATTCTTCAATGGGAAGGAAATGATCTAAATTATTTACAGTTATTGGAAATGTTATACAAGAGTGTGGGATATTTTTAATGCTATTTGCACCTTATGATTGCAGGAGAGAGATTTATGAAGAAATGTCTTTAAAAAACCTGTTTTTAATAAATATTTGTCAAATGATTATACCTATTTATTACCTATGCATTCATATGAAAAACTTGTTTTTGATAAAATTCAAGAACTTTTGCGCCATTTTTAAGTTTTTTGTAATTTTAGACTTGGGGTATAGACAAAAGAAATTTATAAATAATTAAATCATTTGTAACATAGTACTAGAAATATTTTATTGTTTATGATCCTCAACCACAAAACATGAAATACAAATATAATAAATATTTTGACAAAAATGTTGCAAGTCATGCAGTGAAAAACAATCCATAAGGAAAGGTAATCACTGATTGCAATAGTTTCGAATTTTTCATTCGCACCCCAAACTGTGATGACATTAATTCTCAATAAAGGTAAATAATTGAAACATATTTATGAATAATATGTTACAATGTTGTCACTCATAGCATCGATTTTTGTGGAATGAGAAAGAATCATTTAAGTTTCTCCATAACTTCTTTCATTTTCATTAAATTTAATCTTCTATACTTTGCTTTATTAATAAATTTCTAGATAATGTTGCAAATTCGCTTTAAAGCTAGATTTTAATATTAGATACTAAGAAATGATAATAGCTTTTCAATAGTACTTAATATAAAAAGCAGTTGATTTATATTTTTGATGGAATTGGAAAATATATATGATTATACTTTTCTGTAAAACAGTCTTGATAGTTTTATGTATATTAGATGCTAAAAAATGATAGTAGCTTATAAATGCTATAAATATTACGTAATATAAAGAAAGCAGTTGCTGTTGAGTTGGGATGCTTATATTTTCCCATTAAACAGTCTGGACAGTTTTATGTTATTATTTGTACTCTCAGACACAGTATTTCAACAAAATTATCTTTATGATAAATACTACCTGATAAATTAATGACGTCTGACAAAATTCAGTTTGAAATATATAAATATTTTTATTACCAAAATAGGAATCATTTGAAGAATAGTTTTGATAATGTATCTTTTGCAGAATGATAATAACACAAGACAAAAATAATATGATCATTTTCAAATTATCTGCAACATAATAACATGCAAAAGCATTTCTATAAGAATAATAAAATATATTTATTGTTATTATAGGTTGGAGAATATTGCGATGAAAAGTTTAAAATATTTTTAATATTCCTTACTAATATAATGCTAACATATAATATAACTAATAAATATAATAGTTATATTTATATTAAACAACATTTCATTGTACAGGACAAATGTTTTCTTAAAAATGTACTGCACAACAACAAACATTTATATATATATATATATATATATATATATATATATATATATATATATATATATATATATATATATATATATATATATTATATTATAAAATGAAGAATTAAATGCCTCAAAATTACATAAAATATGGAAATGAGTAAGAATAATCAATAGTTTACACAATTCAAAAAAATTCTAGAATTAAGTTCCACAGGTGAAAATAATAACTTTAATTGGATTTGGTAATTCACTGTGAGAAATTTAAAATGTAAACATAAAAAAGAACACTTGTTCAACCAGTTAATTTTTATTCAGTTCTAGTTTACATATATTTATTAAAACTTTATTAATACATCCATTAATCTTCAACACATTAATTAGGTATATAATTTCGGTAAAATTATTTTGTTTTGGGTTTTTTTTTTTTTTTTTTTTTTTTTTTGCTAGGTTAAATTTCAAAACATAATATTTCCTTTTTAAGTTGTCTTTCGTTAGAATTTTTTTTCACTTTATTTGGGCACGAGTTTTAAAACTAAAAAAAAAGGTCATTTTCTTAAAATAGATTATTTTAAATAAACATAATAACAAAAAATTCTGAAATTGCACGATCAAAATTTCTCTCGTAGTTTTTCTATTTTTATGACATAACTAGTTATTACGCGAATATCACATATAATATATATATATATAAAAACAATGAATGCGAAAAATCTTTTTGTAACCTCTCTTAAACCTATTAAAATAATACTGTTAGAAAATCTCAAATTTCGTATTGGCAACAAGAAAAGCAAGGAGATATTTTAGAAATAAAAGAAATAAAAAGTTTAATTTCGTAAAAAAAAAAAAAAAAAAAAAAAAAATCCCAGGCATTTTAAGGTTTAAGAATTTCAAACTCTAAAAAAGAACGTTACTACATATGAGAATAATAAAACATGCATATAAAAATAGGAAAAAGGTTTAAAAAATTAAACTTAGGCGACTGGCAACAAAAAACCACGTTAAATTACACATAATTACTATGATTATAACTACATTTTTGAAATAACATAATTCTAATACAAACTCTTTCATCAAAAAATATATAAATAAATTATATTTTGAAATTAAAATTGCAACTGAAAATTCGTAAGAAAACTAAACTTAGAAAATGAATTGTCGCAAAGTAAGAAGGTCCTTATTATTTTGATCATGCGTTTACGCGGCCTGTGCTTCCAGACCTCAAAAGTATTTATGAGAACTGATTGGTACTGAAGAAGAGCACTTCCTGTCGCAAGGAAAATGCACATGCAGAATTTAACTGTTCTATTTTATATTAATACATATCAACTTTAATGGAATATGGAAAAAGAAAGCAAAAATAATAATTCGTCTGTAAAGATGTTATGAGAAACAAAACTACTTTTTTTTTTAAAGTGCACTGAAAAAAAAATATTTTATTGACATTTGATTAAATTAATCTCCGTTTTGGAATATTATGGAATGAGTGTTATGCCTCATATTTTAAAATTTATGCAATATGAATTAATGACCATCAGTAATCATAGTAATTTGGAATTAACATTTATGAAAAATTTTGAGTAATGGGACGAGTTTGATAAAAAATTGTTTACTGTGTAATTATCTAAAATAAAATGTTTAACATAATGTGGATAATTCAACTATATCTCAAATGGTGATACGTTTATTGAATCGACAAAAATATCAGTTTTAAAGGTCATCTAATGTTCAGTTATACTCGTAGTATGTTTTATTATTGCCTGAAAGTTTTTTAACAAATAATTTTATTCTGAAGTTGTAAGAATGCAATACATTTCCCGCTACATATTTCTGTAGAATGAAAAGCTTCCAAACACAGCCAATGCATTGTAATTTTGAGCCTCTTTCATGTGACGCAGTCGACACCCGAGTGTGACAAGAGCATGGGCATACGGGATAGTTGCGCCGGGCCACTACATCAGAAGGGTCCCCAAATCGAACAGAAAGTTTATTTTACGTGTCAACACAATAAAATCATTTGTTATATAGAATAGAAAATTTGTTGTTGTGAAAGAGAGAGGGGATCCCCAAAGAAATTTTTGCTCCGTGTCCCCATTATGTTAAGTCCAGCCTTCTGTTACTCTCTTCTTCACGTCTAACAGTAAAAGACCTTACGATGATGAACTCCAGAAGAAATTCTAACAACTTCTTTGAGCAAAAAATGTGAATAGGAAAAAAGTCGACAAATGTATGGCTTTTTATCAATTGTTTTGATACATTCTAAAACACTCCTGGGAACACCATCTCATAATTTTTAACCACAGCCCAATGGCGTGATTAACATTTCAGCTGGACTCCTTCTCATTTTGTCTAACTTTTCCACTCGACCCAATGAGAGAAATTAGATTGTAAGGATATAATGTGCAAAGAGTCTGCTAAAATCGAACCTGTTACCTTCTAGTCTGCAAACAGCATTGCCATATAGTTTACACATAATTACTTTTTCAAGAGTCACATATACTATAAATCGTCGATTTTATTTATATAATGAGACTTATAAATTTTCATTTTTCAAAAATCTGTAAATAATCTCAAATATGTTATTAAAATTATTAGAAACTTTAATAATAAAACGAAATGAAATCATATTTCAAATGATTTTTTTTATATGGTTCATATTTAGTTAAATCAGAAATTTTTTTAAAGATTATAATCAAAATATTTGAGTCTCATTTCTTGAGTGTGTTTGATTCTATGTATTAATTATAGATAAATGTATTTGGCGATTAATTATAGATGAATGTTTGCATAATATATCTTTTAAACTTCTTGCAAAAATACCCGGCAGTTAATTGTCTTATACGCATATGTTTAATATCTGTTTAGATTTTTAGCAATAATAGCGGATGTTAATCATCAGCAGCTTGTGCTTTCTTTAAAATACAGGTTGTATAAAGGAGCATATTATATGCTCCTTACTTCATTTCATTATTTTTTACAAAGTGAATTCAATAACTGAACATAATAAAATCATTCACATCATATTCTTCATACAAAAATTGTTATGAAGGCAAATTGCCATAAGCAAAGCATTTTTATTCGTTCTCTTTTTCAATATCGATACATATTATGTAAAAACATTTTAATTTACTGTTTTGATGTTAAATTACATCTTAACAGTAATTTAACATCAAAAGTCATTATATTAATATCATTCAAAAGGCTTCAAAGAACCTTATCCTAAATTTAATCATTTTTTAAATAATAAAGTAGTCAACACATTTTGGAAGTTTTCTGATTGATCATGTGAAATTAAATGTTAAAAAGAGTTAGATTTCTTGGTTTGATGAAATTGAGTTTTAGAGTTAACTAAGTGTTTTGCTTAAGGTGCCAAGCTGAAACTTAGGAGAATTTGTTTCACAGCTTGATTTATTTTATTTAAGCTTAAATAATTATTAAACACATTTTTTTAGAAATTAGTATTATTTTGAAAATTAAGAGAGATAATTTTTATTTCTCTATTTCATTTAAAAATATTAAGCTATAATGCTCTTTGAGCAAACTTATTGTAACTTACTGAATATCAATTAGTGAATGTTAAACTAGAGTAATGGCTTTGTGAATGAATCAACTAACTTAAATAAAAGAAATGCTTTGGTTGAAAATTAGATTCCTTTAAATCAATACATATTTCTAATTTAGACTATTTTCTCTCTCTCTATTATATCAACCTTATTTATTTTAATAATGTTATTTCAATATAGTTTAAATTATAAAATAATAATATAAGAAGAAGACAACTCTAATCATATATAAATAATATGCCTAAAATTTTCATAATTTTATAGAATCATAAGGAACTCGTAAAAATAACTTTTTGATTTGATGAATAAGAAAATATTTAGTAAATTTTAAACACCCCAAAAAATAAAATTGTACATTGTTTAATATGATTTTACTGTAATTATTAAATCTTAATCTTAAAATCATTTTCAAATATTAACCCGAAATTTCCACTATCATATTTCATAGGAATTCACTTTCTAATCATACTTAATTTTTTCATCATTGAAAGGAACTAGAAATAATTTATGCTGCTTAACGTAACAAAGTGAGATGCGATTGATAAGCATGACACATTGACGCTTTAGTGTCACAGCCTCAGCAGTCGAAATCTTTGAAGTCTGTGACGATGGCTCCATCTTGACAAGTATATCTTAATTTAGCAGCCTCTTCATTACTTCAACAGTAGAAAGCTTTGTCCACAGCTAACGCTTTTATGGAAACGCACGCCTACTTTCACATTATTAAGGAGGATTCTTCATAAGGAAAAATTGCTGCGACCCAAATATTGCCTTTATAAATGGTTCTGAGATAGAAAAACATTTTGCATGGCATTCAACTGTCAGCTGACAACAGATCATTGTTAGGGGGGCTTCGCTTCCCCTCCTTGTGATGAGGATATTATAGTTTTATATCATTTTATCATTAAGCGTGTTCTTGTGCCGCTATAGTGTAATCTTCGCTTAATTTTAATAATTTTCACATTTAATCACTTATTTTATAATATTTTAATGATTCGCTTAAGATATTTGTTGCTAAAATTTAATGCTTTCAGCAACTTTCAACTAATCTGTTAAAAACCCCACTGGAAAAAAGTTTGCTGGTGTTCACATCCACAGCATTTATTATTTTATAATTTAATTAATGAATGTACGCTTATATTTTATTTTATAAAATATTCTTTATTCTGGAAAAAATTCTGCTTCTAATTTCAAATTTATTGTAATATAATAATCATAAATATGTGTATTATAGGAAATTATAAAGGGCTATTTCATTTTAATTAAATAGTGAAAAATAAGATTAATTCAAACTTTTTAAAATAATACTTTCTTTTTAAATTTTGTTAAAAAGTAAAATTTTCTAAAGTATCCACCGCACATATCTGTTTATATGGTAGACCCACGTAAAAGTTGTTTTCTGTATTATTCTTTAATACTCATTTTACATGAAGAACATAATCTATTTACTTAAAAAGTTATTCAATTTATATCATGATAAATATTAAAAAAGGACAATTAAAATATTGTAATGAATACATACTTTCATATTATATTGTAGATTGGAATTGACTATTAAAGGGAGGTATTAATCATATTCATAATATATCATAATTAAGATATCAGAACAAAATATCTGGTATCCATTTTGGAAAGTGACGTTCAGCACTAGCAACAAATGGGGCTTAGAACCATAACCAAAAGATTACAACAATGAAATAAACAAAAATTACTATATTAAGCTTTTTTCCCAAACTTATCTTTTATCTAAAAACAAGAAAAACTTCACAATTAAAGACATAATATCCCGGAACTCTTACAATTTAAACAGTGGTTGGATTCAATTGGTACAGTGACAAATATTTATTGAATGCATAAAGTCATTGACGTAGACTCTGACTGGAAGTAAAAAATGAAGTGATTGAAAATGACGAACATGTTTAAGCTGAATTGAACAGATTAAAGATTCAATATACTAAAATTTTATAGTTAAAGATTCAACTAATATTCTGAAATATGAATGATACACAGAAATAAAAAATAAGAGGAATTGGAACTATCGATGAATTTATTTGCATAAAGCTATTTACTACAAACCCTGCATAAAGTTACTTTATGCAGGGCTAAAGAAAACATGCTTGATATTCTAACATTAATTTTCAGAAAATTTAATTCTAATATTTTTTTAAAGGCGTAATATATTGATATGCGTTTTTATTTTTAAATTTCTGAGCTTTTAAATCGTTCAGTTTTTCTACTAATATCAGATACCAATAACAGAAATTTTCCGTTCAATTTCTGTAATGTAAAACTATAAAATCAAGTTAGACTCTTTTTTGAGCTTCTTAATTTAAATGATATTATAAAATGGAATTAATAAAAAAAACTAAATATCTTTATGAGTTTAAAAGTATAAGATTTAACCTTTTATTTAGTAAATGGAATCGTAATTGAATTTTTTCAACATGATATTCATTCAATTTTAATTAAACTAAAATGTAATGTTTATCACCCTCATCTTAGTTTCCGATAATTTATAGTTAGCTTTTTTTGCTTATAAAAACCCTGTATGAAAGTTATTATTACTTAATTATTAATAATAATGTCAAAGATAAAATTGACAAGCAAGACAGTTTTCTGACACACCTTTTAAAACAATAATTAAACATTTTCGAAAACTTTTAAAGACACAATTTTGACATAAGCAGCGAACTTGCAATCGATCCTTTAAAGCAGCATGATGGAACTGAAGTCTTGATCAATTTCTTTTTAAGAATGCGGATTTTTTTGTATTTATTAAAAAATAATTTTTTTAATTAAAAATAATAATCCCAGTAAGAAATCTTATGCGCTATTTTAAATTTTATTCTTGACGTATTCCAAAACATTAATTTTTCTTCTCTTTGGGTCGATGTTTGATACTTTTATAGTTATTCTGCTTTTTGATCATTAACCTATACTTGTATTGATTTATAAAGTCTATTACTCATGATAACTACTCTGTTATCGTTAATAAACTCAGATCCAAATTGATTACCCAAACTTCAGTTCACTTCTGGGGAATTTAGTGACATAGTAATATAACTGGACATTTCGCAGTGGAAGTGCTTGAACTTTAACGAACAACGCCAAATGGACTTTCATCTTTTATCTTTGCATATCCCTCAAGATGAGAACTTAGAAGTTTTCCAGGTTTCTTAAACCGAGCCATGTGAATGGGGTACATTATTTATTAAAATTGCTCACGGGGGTACACGCAGTGCAAGCGCAGAAGCCTTAGATGCTAAGCTATCCATGGCATGATATTAGAATTCTAATTCACTTGGAGCTAATCGTAATCTAGAATTAACATTTTACTCTTTAAAACAGAAGGTCCTTGGTTCGCATCCATCAGTTGTTGAGTACTGGGAGGCTTTTATGGTTTCTTCCTGAATACTTACTGATATGGTTGTTTCAGAGTTTACTGGTTGGTTCTTCTCTTTACGGCAGTGGAATGTCGCTAACTATCAATGAAATGTCTTTCCGAAAGGCAATAGGAACTTGTTAAAAAGAGTCTCATTAGGCAGACAACAAAATTCCAATTCCTAATTTTGTGTAAAACATTATGGTTCTTTAAAGTTGTACATTTTTCATAGTCTTTGTTAAAAACGAAAGATTATATAATTTTGTTTATCACAGGCACATCCATCAAGAAATGTGCTTACATTTTTTCGAAGTTCTTATCTAATGACGTAAAAATAGGTATCAGTAAATGTGAAAAGTCTATCAGGAAAGTCAATTCGTTATGGATGAGTCTAAACAATTATACTTCTAAAATATTAAATAACCTGCACCTTGATCTACAATCACCTACTTGTAATTATTAATTCTTATGACTCAATTCAAAAATAAAATTATTTTATTGCTTTAAATTATATTAAATATAATCGATCAAATGAGGCAAGGACATAATCTCAGAAGAATCTAAGCACCATTAATGCTTCGTTAACATTTAAGTAATGATTATTTAAAAGTAAGCAATTTTTTGTTGTTGTAGTTACGTATGACACTAGGACAAGCCAAGCTTGCTATGCCGTTGGTATGCGAATTTAAGACAGTAGGGTGCGTCTTTGGTTTAATCAGAGTACCACGAAGGGGAAGTACGACTTTGCTATAAGCTTCTTCGATAGATGGCGCCACCAAAAGATACACTAATTTCAACACAATTTGACAAGTTGATCTAAAGCGGGGGGAAATTTTCTCCAGACCATTACACCCATAGTAAATGCTCAATGACTTGACTTTTTTAGTAATTGTAGTCACACAGTTCTAGCAAGCGTAATTTATTATCAAACCAAACTTACATTGTTGCAACATAACTCAAGAATGAAGATATTCAGTGGAATTTAATGTGTAGGCAGATAATATATCATAAAAGATTATTATAAATCCTCTTATGCTGTAAAACTAAGCATACACGTTATTCAAAATAATTTTGTTAATTTCAGGATTGCAGTTTCAAATTTTTGGATTTCAGTTTCAAATTGATTGTAATATTCATGCATAAGAATATTTAAGTATATGAATTGAAAGTCTAAAGCTGTTCAAGGTACTTCTAAATAGTAATTATTGAATATATATATATGTACACAAATTGAGAAAGTTATTTTAAAAAATAGCATTATTTGCAAAGATGTAAAATTTTGCTTGGTACATTTTTTAAAACATAAGAAAGCGTGGATTTCAGAAAATTATTTTTGGGACTTTCTGATAGAGGAGAGTTACAACTAGGTTCCTGAATTAAATACAAAATATGCTACCAAATTTTAATTTTATTAATGCATTCAAATGCACCATTTCATATTCATCATAAGAAATGGTGCATAAGATTTAAATGCTGAAGAAGCAAAAATGCATGCAGCAAGTTCAAAAGTTGCACGCAAGTAATTTTTCGTGTTTTATAGATTATGCTGTTCTTCATATCTGCAACATTCTAAATGCTGATTTACACTGTTAAATGAGGATTTTTATTTAATAAAATAACAAGCCAAAAGGTCTCAGATCTGGTGAGAAAGTGATAATGCGAGACTGTTTACTCGGTTTCTTGCCAAATGTTATTTCAGCTCTCGTTAAATGGAAAGACCATCGTAAACATTAGTTCAAATGATCATTCTCATCAACCTTACCATATAAAAAGTGGCAGTCGACTACCACTTTTTATATGGTAAGGTTGTAATTCAACAAAAACTAACGATTTACATGAACTGAAGTTCCGTAAATACTTATTGTAATTTTAAGAAACACAGATTACTACATAGGAACATGTGTCAAAAAATTGTTGAAACAAAATCCAATATTTCTGGTATATCTAATTCTAAAATATTAAATAAAAAATCGAAAATATTTCTTTGTTTTTTGTGAAATGATAAGAGCCCCAGTGGCTCAGTAGCTTCTTCGTGTTAAGGTCAACAAAGTGAAGCATTATTGTCATCGGATTCGAAGAGTGATCCCCGTTCTCCTTCACCGGGTTTCTGGGGCTTCGTGGGTTGAGACAGTGTCCACGCTCATCAATGACGTTAAAAATATTTCCACTGGTGTGGCGATGAGTGTGCCAGCTCAGATGTGTCTCTCATAACCTGACCATGGTTGAAAATTACGAGGTGCTTGTTCAAGGGCGAGTATTCTAAAACTACATTAACCTTAATGTACAACGAAAAGTTTACGTCAAATGAGAAAATTACTTATCTTCCGAACAAATTTTCTGTGAATGAATATTTTTTATAACTTTTACTAAAAAGGATAGAAATATTTAAGAGAAAAATGAAATTCAATTACATATATAATGACATGTATTGCTACAAATTATTTTGGAACTATGTAAGATTTCTGTCAAAATACAATATTTTTAAAAGAATAAAATTGTTGAGTGGTATAAAGAAAAAATGGTGTTAATTGGCTTTAATTACTTTTAATATTAAAAGCTATCGTTTCATATGAAAGCGCATTAAATAACAAATATGTGCATATTTGTTGTAAATATAAGCGATAAGAATTGTTGTTTTCATCTATATTTTAAGATTATAGATTATTTAGAATGATAATAGAGTGGTTATTTTAAAACCGCGAAAACAATTTCTTTATTTTTTCTCTTAATGTGTTTTTAAATCCAAACGCATTAGCATTCTATATATATTCGCATCAGAAAATTTTTGTTGTAATGAACATAAAAACATTAACTTTCATCAAAATAAAGGGTTGTGATTTGGTTTCCTACTTTAATGTGAAGTAAATATTTAGAAAATGATTACAATACAAAATATTAATCTTCCTTAACTACTTTGTAAAAAATAATGGAGAATTCAAATGAAATTAAAGGACATTTTTAATGATTATTTTCAAGGTAGGAATGTGTGGTACACTAAATACTGCGAAATTCAGATTTTTAATCAGTTTTAAGGAACTATAAATCAGCTTCACGCCAGCCTCGTGTGATCCTTGATTACTGTGCCCACCCCCTCCATGTCTGTTCCACGACAGGTGTTTCTGGGAAGACACGTACCAGTTAGGTCCCCCAGGGTTTAGTTCTCTAGCATACTTGGTATTCAGTTTTATTGACAAACTGAAAGGATAAAAATCTGATGCCCAGCCCGAGGAACAAACTTTGGTCTTTGGATCGCGAAGCCACCGGGCTTTTCTAATGAGCAACAGCTTTCATGAAATGAATTGAATAATGTATTTTTAATAAGGATTTGTGTAGCTCTAATTTGACACCGCTACAGCAGATACTCAAAACACTACAAAATGTTGTTATCCACAGTGTTTCGCCATTTGGTAGACTTTTCAATAGACGACAGATTGTCTTGAGAGAGGAAACCAGAAGAACTCTAAAGCATCCACACAACGAGCTTTCAGGCTGGAATCAGAAATAAATCATCGGCTCTCATCGTATAACAGTGGCTGAGTTCGAAACTGAGAAATTGTGTACAAGTTCCCAATTCCCGAAGAATGGGGCTTTATCAAGGAATAGTGATATGTAGACTTCTAATTCATTAATTTATTATTCATCCCCCCCTCTTGTTTATCGATTTATAATGAACATGCTTTTTACTTAATAATTTCTTTCAGTTTCATATCTTAAAATTTACTTTTAGTGAAAGTTGCTAAACTATAACAGATGGTATTCCCTAATTAGGAATCACTTTTAATTCCGTCCAAATTTCTTCATTGGATGTTGCTAAATTTTGAAGTAGAAATGGGAAAGAAATTTAGCGGTTACTACATTAATTTTACAAATAAGTGACAATATTCACTGTTTTAATATCAAAAATCTTTATGAAACATGAAAAAAAAAATATATATTTATAATCTATTTTTTTTTCCTGTAAATAAATGTCATTATCTATTTTCTATTATAAAAATTATTTATTTTTATTTTACTAGGTATGCCATTTTGTTTTATTGTACTATACAAGTTGTTTTAGAAATATTTTATATAAGTAAAATAGAAAAAAAATTGGGGCTATTTTTAAATAAGAAATCTGAGAAAATGAATAACTCATTAATTTTAATTTTAATTAATTAATCACGATTGACCGTTGCGAATGGTTTTTATTTATGAAGTGTACGAATTTATTGAGTTAGCAATTGCATGCTTTGAGTTCTGGCTTTCAGTTCACTAGTCTGTAAGTTCGATTCCCACTACAAATATGGTTACTTATAGTTATTCCTAATTTCTAAAGTGTAAATTTCTGTTTGATTATGAACTCTCGAGTGAATATAATGACCGTAGAGCAAGCAACAAAAGAAGCTATTAATTTGTTTTATTTTTTTATCTTTGAGATTATCATATGAAAGGTATCGCTATTTGATTTAGGGCAAAGAAAGATTTATTTGACGAACAATTTTGACCAAACTAATAATACTCTTTGTCCAAGGATCATTACTTACAAAGAAATAAAAATAAATATCCAGCAGAACTTTTTTATAGCAAATTAAGACAAACAAGATCTATAAATAACATATTATTTACAAATAAAGAAAGATATTTTATACGATTTCTTTATTTTAAATGATATTTTATTTGTATTTTTATTTACTTGCTTTCTTTATCCCAGAGAGCTAAATATAAGCACATATTTCATTTCCAAAAAATATCTAAATTTCACCTCATCGTCCCGAGCAGACATTCCAGACGAGAAGGCGGTGGGTTCTGCACGATTGACCGTTGCGAATGGCCACACATCATTGCATACGGAGCCATTACGGATTCACTTAGTGCAAGAGAATATTCGATTTTCCCCGTTCTGTTTCTCATTTAATGAAAAGCTGTCTGAGCAAGCAGACATTAAAATGGCTAACGATGACTGCGTGGAAATAAATTTTTCTTTTATTTGAAGTATGAGGTTTTACAATCCATAAAAATTTTTAAAATAAGATTTAAAGTTTTAAAATATAAGATTCTTTATTAAAACATTGAGAAAATATTTCAGTGATTTCAAATTAGCATATTAAAAATTCATGTTAGAACTTCAGTGTCAAAAAATCTATAGTATAATATTCGACTGGCTAAAATCATTTACAATGAGTTGAAATAACATTTGACTCGATAAAATTGTTTGTGGTGAGGTAAAAAATATACTGGTAGCGCTTGAGGTTCTATTTATGATATCATTCCGAATGACTATTCCTTAATGAATATTATGAGATTAAAATTTGTGTGTTTGGAAACGCCTAAAATATATTATTTCGTAACTATTACTTTTATTATTTGGAATAATACAATATATTTCAATTAAAAGTGTAATATATTATTGCATGTAAGTAATTAAATATTATGTGATTATTAATATTAAAGAATTTTTCTTGCCTAACTACAATGTTTGAACGCTATCAACAAAGTGTATTCTTTTTTCAGATACTTGAATTTGCGTGTCAACAGCGGTTGGAATTCTATATTTTCTATGCATGCTCGAACAATATGTGAATTTTTAGTAAATTTTAATTAGGGTTTCACCAATCAATATACCTTAATCGAAACGCAAATGTTCAACACAATTGTTTATGTATTATATATTTATAACAATAATTTAATTGAAAATTAAACTGATATTTTTCATTAAAAACAATTAATAATACTGTCTACATGACAGATATGATCAAAAACGATAAAAACCAAAGCTTTCTACAGCTAACATTATTTGTAGATCTTAGTATTGCTACTTTATTTGAAGAGTTCCATGAAAAAAGAAATGTTAATATTTTCCATTTTATCATACTTCATTACATTGGAAGTTTCAAAATTACATAATGCGTTGGCAAACAAAGAAAAATAAACATTCTAAATTAAATTTGTATATGAAAATGAAAGAGCTAAATCAGACCCTCACTTTAAAAACAAATTAATTAACAAGTTACAAATTAACGCACAGATCACGTGTTGGGAACAAGTCTTATTTTAGAATTTTAGCTGTTACAGTGGTATTATATTATATGAAGAAACAAAGAAGTGGACATGTAATCTCAATCGAAAATCCATTACAAAATATTGTGATCTTATTTACACTCGTGTCCAGAAATTAAGGATAATGCAAGTTTAGTCAAAGAAAGAGACAGAAGCAAAACAAATGCGAATTATTTGTAAAGTCTAATTATTAAGCAAAAAAGATGCTATATGTTTGACTTCATAAATAAAAATAGAGATTTTTACTCACTGGAGCAAATTTCAAAAAGAACTTATTTACAAAAACCAATATGACAAGGTTGGTATGATGGTTAATACATAGCATGCCCCAAACGATGCAATACAGGCCGTACAACGCCCAACAGTTGCTAACGTTGAGTATCAAATTATCGATCTAATCTTGGGAAATATTACACCACTCACCAAGCAATGCTCGCTGAAGTTCCAGTAGACATATGGGAGGGGGTTGACGGGCTACAATTCATCGGCCAAGAATGTTCCACACATTCTTTATTGGATTCAAGTCCGATGAGTAAGCTGGCCAGTCTATACAGGTGATATCCTTCAACTGAAGACATTCGTCTACAATGTTTGCACTGTAGGGCGGGCGTTGTCATCCATAAGCAGAATTTCTGCACTCATGGCACCCCGAAACAAACGTACATGTTGTTCCAGAATGACATCCTGATAGATGTGGCCTGTCATGGATACATTCTGAACATGCAAGTTAGTTCTGGAGCCCAAAACAATTCCTCCCTAAACTAGCAATCCTGCGCCACCGTAACGGGGTCGTTCAATAGTGTTCTCTTGGTGATAACGGATACCTGGCCCTCTCAATTTAAAAGTCCGGCGAGAAACAGACTGACAACTAAACCTGGACTCGTCGGGAAACATCACATAAGACCACTGTTGAGGTGTCCACCATGCATGCTCTGTACTCCAGGCTAACCGCAGGCGACAGTGAATTGCGATAAGTGGAGCACATCTGACAAGCCTACGAGCATACAGACCAATGTGCCCTAAGTGTCTGTACACGGTCTACCTTGAAACTGTCGTACCGTTAGCTAAAGATGACGAGACACGTCTGATACTGTGCTTTGTCTGTTTCTTTTGGCAGTAACTGCCAAACTTTGGTCCTCATTCGGGGTTGTAACTTGGTTGGCGACCTATGCTGTAACGTCTACTCACATTACCATTATCTTGGAACCGTCGCCAAAGCCTGGAGATGACACTCTGGGCGATTCCATGTTTCTCGAATACTTCCAGCTGGTTACGTCCACATTCCAGACGGTCGATAATTCTACAACGTAAAATATCACCCAAATGATTGCTTTGGGCCTTAAATACTCGGTTATTGCACTGAAAGGCTTTTAAAGCACTTGTGAAAATTGCACTTCTTTGCAAGCATTCTTTACACACCCCTCTTTTACAGTCTCGTCATTGTGACGTACTAATGGCACCATCTGGTGGTTTCTTATAACTTGCATATTTTTCTTCAAGAAGTGCATGATAATTCTACATGTGAAATTTTTATTTTACAGTTCAATTTCTGTGTGACTCTTAATTATCCTTAATATACATGAGTGTACGTTATTTTCATACACTGGTTTAGAAAAAAAAATTACTTTTACTCACTGGTTTAGAGTATAATGGTGTTAACTATTATATACAAATATTAGCCACATTTCTTTCTGATAATTGAATACATATCTTGTATTAAAGATCATTAAATAATCAAGCAAATATAACTTTCATATACAGAGAATAATATTCTTTTCAAGAAGAAGGAATAATAATTTTCAATACGACAGATTCATAAAAGTAAGAAGAAAATTTTAGTATAATGGTGTTAACAAAAGAATTAAGTGTTTACATAGTTTTCTCTATCAATATCGGAAATTAAATTTTGGTATGACTATTAAATAGGAAGAAAGTTTATCTATTTGGAAAATCTGGGTTAAAAGAAGCGAATACACTAAAGCAGCATTAAAAAATGCTGCAAATGTTGAATTCTGCCGACAAAAAAAAAAAAAAAAAGTTACAAATTATAGATTTTCCGCCAATAGTAATAAACCACATACTAAATACATGTTTGTTATTTTGATAAACCATATGTGTTTTTTTAAAGAGTTTAATTCCTATAAATAAGTATCCCTCCAAAAAAGAACTTAGATGGGAGGTCTCTAATATTGCTGTTCCATTGCATTTACCTTTTGATGCAGTCTTCCACTTCATAGGGTTAACTATCGAATAGAGTATAATATTCTTTCTAAATTTCTCTTATTTAAATAATTTTCTTGTTGTTGCTAAAGAATTTAAAATACATATATATTTAGTTTTCTAAATAAACTGTGTTACATTTTTTATCATGTTTTTTACTTTCTGATTTAATTCTCAGTATCGAGAAATATTAAAAAATTTGGCGTCAATTTTGCGATATATTCGCCGACATTACTGGTTGATATGATTTTAAATATATACCATTAAAAATAAAACGTGTATCAAAACGGAAAAGTCGGTACAAAGGCACGGATTAAAAGACTAAGTATAAAATGCTTGTGTGAATAGGACTGGCGATGAGTCAGAATCTTGCCAGCAGTCAACCACGTCAACAGACACGATTGAGCGAATATGACACACAGACGCGATTCCGATTATGATTCTCTCTAATCGATGTATGGTGTGAAACGCATCAACTTAAGATATGTTTTGGTAATACAACAATATATAACTATGAAACAGCGAACCATTTTTTGTAACCTGTTAAAACACCCATGTGAGTTTACTGCAGAATTTATGTCGAGAAAATACTTTTTAAAGCAAATAAAGTGATGCGACTAATTAGGGGACCGAATTACACGCTTCAGTGAACTTTTTTGAAAAATAAATCCGCAGATATTGTTATTTTAAACTATATTTACTTTCAAAATATACTATTTTGAAAATAAATAAGCTAATGGGAAAGATTTGGTGAGTCAACAGTTCAAAATGCCAAGTAATGTGGTTTAAGTAAATAAAGATAATCTGCTTAAATCAGAAAGTATTTATTTTAAAACTATAGTAAATTATAATCATATAAATAGATATAGAATACATTTAATTTTATTTTAGTTTGAATGTTTATCTTTATCTAATATCAAAACTTATCAACAAACATCTGAACCCTAGATACACGTACCCTTTCGTAAATTCCTTTTACTCCAATTTTATTATTATTATTATTATTTTGTTATTTTTTGGTCAATTTATGGTTGATTAACATTTAAGATGTAAATCAGTAATTACGACAGTAGCTTAGTAAATTAAAGACATTTATTGTTTTAAAATTGTGCATTTTTGGTTTTATTTTTTTTTTAATAAAAATTAGATCTTTTTTGAATGAGGTAATTGAACCTTGACTATAAAAAATGGTTCATTTTATTTTTTCAATTATTTTTGAATGGTTATCATAACTTTTAAAAATTATCTTCAAGATTAGTAAAGATTTTCAAAGTTAGATAGAAATCGCATATTTTTACACGTATCATGAAAAATATCCCTTATGTGACATCTATGAACTACGTGTAAAAAATGTTGTTCATTCGGAACTAAACACAGTTCAAGAGATGGCTACATCACCCGGTAATGTCAAATCTTGCGGTCATGACACGTCGGAAGGAGCCATTAGAAAAGACGAGCAGGTGTGTCACTATCCGTTGAAACATGGAAGGTATAACTGAGTAGTAAGCAGTTCAAAAATCACATTAAGAGGAGTGATTACCACCAATCTGAGCCGCTGAATTCCGAGCTTAGCACACATAGTGGAACAAAATAATTCAATGAACTTGTCAATTGTTTTGTTTACAAACTGTATTTAGTACTAGTTCATTTATTTATTTCAAATAAAAACAACTTTTTAAAAAATTTCTTTGAAATGCTTCAAAAACTGAAATATTGGTTTATGCAGTTTTTAAATAAAAAAGAGCTTTTTTTTTTTGTCACTGCACATTTTTAAAACTGAAACATGTTCTTCTTCGAGCCGTGTAAGAAAATGTACATCAAAAGTAACAATAAAATAAGAATTGTTTTTTTTTTTTCAATTAATATTAAGAATTACTTTAAGATACATTACATAGTTAAAAATAAATAAGTTATATTCATTTATTTTTTATTTAAACATTGTGATATAGAAAAATTTCATAATTTCAGAAAAAATGAAGCGATATTCTTTTTCAAGTTATTTTCACTATCCTTATACTTACTTTCACATACAAATTTTATTACACACAAAATATTAATCATATAACATGTAATTTGTTAATATTAATTGTAATTCACGGCTTACTAAATTGAGTATAAAAGAAGTTCATAATATATTTTAATATAAATGTGTGTTATAATATTTTATATATTATATTAAAATATAAATTATATAATATTTATGCAATAATATAATATATTTATAATAAAAAATTATAATTTTAAAAGTAGTCTTTTATTAATTGAACCTAAAGAAAACAATATATTGTTAAAAAATTATTTATAAAAAATTGAATTAAAAATGTTAATAGAAATTAATGAAGTAGTAATTAATTTCTACTAACATTTTAGTTAGTTAGATTCATTTTAGTTAGTTTTAATTAGTTAGTAGAAATCACATTAATCTGAGTGAAGTGAGTACCACTACTTATTTAAGTTATAACTTAGGAGTACTTTTCACTATTTGAAAATAAATAATTACACGAAATAAAAATATCTTTATTTCTATAAGCAAACTCTATAAGAGACATATTTACACGAAATACATTAAAATGACTTTATAATATACTTGTATATCTTATAAAAACTGCGTGGGAAAACATTTGTCTAAAAAATTCCGAAATACGTGATTTAGAAAGGAATATGTAGGAAACTTAGGTAAAAATGGTGTCATCAAAGTTCTCAGAAAGCAGTTTTGGACATTATCACATCTTCTTTGGATATTTATGAACATGAAAACAATCCCAATAAGATACTTAATATTCTTCTAAATTTAGTTCATAAGTTATTAGTGAAGTAAATTGTTAATTAGAAAATATGTATTAATTACCATTCAATGCATTTGTTATTTAAATTGACAAATAATTATAATGTAAAATAAAAAAAATGATGTAAAATCAAAAAAATAATGTAAAATCCCAATACAATTATATTTTGCAGTAAAATTACATTTCAGGGACATCTAGTAAATGGATTTAAAACAATACCAAAGGAAAACAAACTTTACAATTCCTTTTGGATTTTGTAACTTCTACTCTTAATTTAAATATACTGAATCTCCAATGAGTTTCTAAATTATTTCAGTGACAGTAAAAGTATAGATATACAGGGGAAAATGTCCCAAATACCCTTATAATCCAGGATCCAAATTCCGAATTTTTGGCGATGATGAAATGTTGCCAAGGTGATGTATTGCGATGTGCGTGATGACGTAATAATTAGGGTTGTCAAAACAGAATTTTCTGCATAATTCTTATACGTCTCCATATCTATGACTTAATAAAAAACAGGATGCTAGATACATAAAAAAATCACCAAACTTTGATGTTGGCACCCTCGATTATACGGGATCTGTGACGGAAAAATGACTCCTTAAATTAGAAATAAATGAAATAATTATAAACAAAGAGATAATCAAGAAGTATGAATGGTGAACTCACTCTCGCTCTGGAGTCCTGATCTTGGGACGCGAGACCAAGCTGGGAGCCTATGTCCAAGGAATCGGAAGATTCCCCTTCATCCTTGTCATACAACAGGTGATCCCTAGCCATGTTTCCTGGATACTTCTTTTTCCGGGGTAAAGAAGGTTCAGCAGATGCTGCAAGAGAAAAAAATCACGTCCATTTACTTAACAACCAAAGTGCTAAAAGAAGAACAATTATGTTCATGATAGGTAATAATCTAGAGCAAAATATAAAGATGCAATTGCCTAATCACAATTGGTGATAGCATTTTTTAAAATGAGGGTTAATACCATAAAGTTCCACTTTCTTCGAATTTTTTTTTAAGTTTCTGATTTTCACAAGAGCTGTCGATTCTGTTATGTGTGAATAACTTTTTATGATTGCCCAATACATATTTTATAAAGTACTTATTCAAACTTTCCGAGTTACTCATTTCTTATTTTTGTTTATTCGTATATGCAAGATAATAAGACAACATTACATAGAATACTTTTAATTTCCCTAATCTGCCTGCATCCGTTTTAAATTGTGTATTAATGATAATTTCTAAATGATTCAAAATTTAAATAAAAGGAAAGTTTCTTGCTAAAAGAGTAATTTACGATGTCACTCAGTATTTCTTAACATTTTTATCAATATAATTCGTTAAAAAAACTTTTAAAAAAAATCTCTCCTTAAATTTCCTATTTTGAAATAAAAGCTTTCTGAAGCTAATTTTTTATTATAGAGTTTTCTTATAAAAAATTCCAATGTAAACATACGAGATTTCAAAAAAGGAATTTATTGTTATCTAAATAAAATTTAAAATTTTTGCTCACTAAATTTCAACTTTATACATTAATTGAAAGAGGAAGTTTATAAATGTCGCCAATTGGATAATATTTGAATAGTTAAATTATATTTGATTTTCATTCACTCACATAATGCTTTTCTTCAATCTCACCCATTTTTAAACAATAATATGTATGGTTAGACTAAGAATTGTAATTTTGCTGCAAAATATACATTTTTACTATTTGATTAAATTAAAATTTCTTTGTGTGTAAAAGAGACTAATTATCTATATTAAATTATTTAATAATATACACCATAATAAAGTCAAGAGAACAAAAAAGTTCAAATATATGATGGTGTGTAATTTTTAACAGTGACAATAACACATAAAAAGTAAGTATTCATCCTAATATGAATATAGGTGCAATTTTAATTTATATATTAAGCAACAAAACAAAAGACCTATGTGAATTTAAAAATCTAAATTTTTTATACGCTTAATAATAAGCAATCACCTTTTATCAATCAATTGCAAACTTTCGAATTTGATATTGTTTGATAAAATTTGATATTGATAAAAAAAAAAAAACCTTGATTGTTTGATAAAAGTTTTTTTTTTTTTCTTTTCGAAAAGATAAATTTTGAAGAGATTTGGCTGTTGAATTTATTTTCAATAATTATCATCTAGTATTGAATATATCAAAAATCATTAATATTATATATATGTATATACAAAGAGTTGATGAGTGTGAATCCCGCCAAACTAATATAAAATCGTTTCATATTGTTCCACAGTCAATAAAAACTGTAACAAAAAGTTTTTAAAAAAAATTTTGAAATTCTGTTTAAAAATAAACGATTAAAGTATAGTTTGTTTCAATAACATAGAGTTTATTTTTTTTAAAAAAATAATAACTAAACATCTGTAATTTAAAATTGCTCATTTTAACAACAGTTGAAGAAGGCTGTTTAAATGATAAATCTAAAACGAATTGTTCAGACTTAGAGAAACATAAATGGTTTATCAAAGTATTTGGTACATAGTTTTTCTTATAATTGGCGGAAAGTTTTGCTTGGCACTATTCTTTTTTTTTTTTTTTTTTTCCTTCATCTGTTAGATTTTTTACGCATGCATCTTTACCTCAAAATTATAAAATAGTAAATAATTTTCAGTATAGCTCACAATAACAATCGACGGATGCTTATCCGTCGATTTTCAGATGCTCCAACGGACTTCCCTGCATTAGCCCACGGTTGGGTTCTCACCAGTTACGTTTAAACGCCGGGTGGGAATCTTTTTCGTAATTTAAAAGCAGAAACCAAGCAGACGACACCTCAATACTTGACCTGACATCCCTAAGACTTGATTGGTTATTAAATTGGTTGACTGAATTGATGTACATTGGGACTCAGCGGCATTAAAGGTTATTGTCTCCATTATTCCAAAAATTTAATTTTTATTCAGAATAATACCACTAAGAAACTCCGCTTGCAGGTCATTGTGTGACCAAGACTTATTCAACATGGCCCAGACATTTTTATAGAATCAGACAAATCTTCGATTAAGCTGGGATTCGAACGCACTACTTCTGGTGAAGGGAATGACCCGCTTATGGACCATACCACTACTGCCCAATTCTTAACAAATGCTGAAGATAACATCTGTTATTGACATATTTTGATTTAAGTCACTTCGGGTACCACGAGGATAACAAGAACATACACTCCGATACAAACACTCTCTTTTGGAACTTGCAACTGAATTGTTATCGCCTTGACCTTTAGTTAAGTGGTTTGAGCCACTTGTTGAATGCTTGACGTAATTTTTAATTCTTTAAATTTCAAACAACTGGTTGAATCAGCTCAGAAACTTTTACGTATAAAAAATAGTACAGACTCAAAAATATAACAAATTGAAAACCATTCAATCTTCATTTAGATACTGCGCCATCACAATTATAAGTATTAAAATTAACAAATAATTAAACAAAAGGCTATTTAACTCCTTACTTATTGAACCGAAATAATTCTAAATACTTCAATCATGGCGTTTATACACCATTAAAGAAACATGTATTAGTGTATGTTTCTTTTGCATACATTATTATATACATCATTTTGTATGTTTATTTAAGCTTAAAATATTTAACTACAAGAATCATTTTAAGCAAATAATTTTGTAACAAAATTATCACTTTTATTAATACTTGAATATGAATCAATAAAATTTGCTTTCATGAATTAAGAAATGCATTTCAAAATAACATGCCCTTTCCAGTCCGAATAATGATTTTCTAAAAAAATATTATAAATAAAATTATAGTTTTTTATTTTTGTGCCAGATTTTATTTTTTAATCAATTTGCTTACAATTTTAATTGATATAAGTAAGAGGTTTTTAAATTCGTATACTTATTGCATACAAGATAGAATTATTAATTAATATTAGATTACGAAAGGGTTTCCTTAAATGTCGGTAAAAGCACTTTTTTAAATTTATAATATAAGAAATAATAAATTTGCACCACATAACTAGATTTAATTAATTGCTTCATAATATTAAAATTAAAAACAGGGGATTATTTGTTATTCTAACTTGAAAAATTTTTAATATTTAAATTTTGAAAGATAAATAAAATTCTAATGTTTAAAAACTTCGGTTTTATTATTTAAATATTTATGTTTAAATGTTTATATTATATACAGGTGTTTGTAGAAATATAAGCATATTTACTTACGGGGGAGTAGTTCACTGTTATAGCTGTATCTACGTAACCGAAACTCAAGTCTTATAGTAACTATAGAGGCGCTCAAATTTACTTCACCTCGTGAACAATGAATACAATTTCCATTGTCTTCTTTGAGCAATGTCGGACGTAAATTCTACCGTACACTAAATCACTGGAAGCCGATACACTGATGAAATAAAAAGAAAAGGTATGAGTCATCCTTTGGGGAGGCGGTGGCAGGTGGCTATGAATCGAAGCGAAGAAATGTTGGCATTGTGTAAGAGCACGGCGTGTATGGTGAATGTGGTTATAGTTACATCACTTATTTTTTAATAACAATTCTGGAAGCATAAGTTTAAAGTTACATAAAATAAACGTTTCAAAGGATATAATTGAATGAAAAGATTGGGATAATTTAAAAAACAAAATGATAAAATGTATATCTGTATTACGAATAAGAAAATAATATTTTTTATTTTCGTTTTATATTAAAATCTTTCAAAATAGACATGGTTTTTTCAGAGTTAGGAGTAGGTATGACATTCAGAGTTATGACAAAATGCGGTAACTGCACTCCAGCCCGTAACAATTACTAAGCCAAAGGGGACCTTTTAGAAAGAGTTTTTTAAATCAGAAAACTGTGAGATGGATTTTAACTCAAATAAAAGACAGAATTAATAAGGATGTGTCAATTAATTGCAGTTTCTCGATTGAAGTGACGGGGATTATATCAGGATCCTTTCTTAAAATCCAAATTCAGTTTTCAGAAAATCATTCATAGATTTTATATCTCAATTTTTTTTCAAATAACACCCATCTTATCAGAGTTCACCACTCTACAAAGTGAAAGCTTCTGAGTTCAATTCCAGACAACATTAAACAAAAAGTGTTAAAGTTGAATTTCAGTGTTTCAAAATGCAGATAGGTGGAGAGTTGAGTGTTTTCAGGTTTCGTCCATTACCACACGTGAATCCGCCCCATGATCAAAGAGAAAGTCTTTCTAGAGAACAAATCACGTGTTAAAGTCTTTAGTCTATCCAGCATGTAAACAGTGTTAAAACAAACCTTTCACCGATCTAGAATAAAGTTCGTAAATAATTTACAAATACAAAGCAAACAAAAATCGATTCATTTATAATGATATTTTCAGTTGCTTACAAAGCTTGAGAACATAATCTCTGTAATACAATTACACTATAATTGGAAGCAGCTGCCGAATTGACTAATCGTAAAAGCAAATACCTTAATTTTATATTTACATTAGAAATTATTTTTTAAAAAGAAAATTATTTTTTAATAATTAATTTTATACTTTAATAAAATTGATTATTAAAACATCATAAAAACTCGTAAATTTAGGTTTAAAAATATGCATTTATATTTTAAATTATGTAATGCAATACAGGCAAACTCCGTTAATTTTTAGATTATTATTATATCTAATGTAAAAATTAACTATCAAAGTTACAAATTTAAAGGATGTCAAATGTTCTGAGTCAAAACTAATTTTTAGATTTTTTGTATCAATTATTTTGTTCTATTTACTTCAGTTCAGATCGTCCTTTTTGATTCCAAGCGATTTTCTGCCACATAGCCAAGTGATATGCAGCAAGAAGATAACATTTACCCAACCATCGAATTATATTTTTTAATTTGAGAAACACTTGCATGAGAATAACTTGTAAACATTATTTTAGCAGAGTTGTAAGCAGAGTTCGCCAAAATAATGCCAAAAATTCTCTCAATACCAGACGATATTTAAATAAGCTTGCAAGGATAAGCACTTCACGCTCTGCAAGAGCTGGCGGAATCATCACGACCACGTGACACAAAACATGCGAAAACTGCTCCTAAGTGACCGAGGCTGGGAGAAGGTGCAAAAACACGGCGTTTTGATGTCGGGTAAATCCATCAAAAACAGCAATTTGCAATTTTGTTGAATACATGTATCCAATGTTATGAGAAATTCACAAATAGCGACGACTTTTACGGGTCAATGGTAGTTTATTTTTTTATGATAAATTATGCTTCAAAAAAAGAAACCAATTCCTTTGATACAAAGTTGACTGCGAATTTATAATTTTATTAATGTAAATAATTAAAAAATACAGATTTGGGAACAAAAGCTACATATATACAGATTTGGAAAAGTGCCAAATGTGAAAATGTGGAACTGTTGTCGAATATTGAGTTATCTTTATAAACAGAAAATTTTACGATGGCGACAAAATTCTGTAGTTAATATAAAATAATTTATGGCAACTTGAATTAAAAGGCTATATTATGCTAACCATTTAATTATTCTATGTGAAAGGAATTTTCTTCTATGTATCCAAAAACTTTCAGCAAAAAATATTCAATTTCTCATGTAAAATTATTATATTCCACTGATTATTAATTAATTGTTAATGTACACATAGTGAATAGGATATCGTTTGGACCGCGTGGTAACCTAGTGCTTAAAGTATCGGCCTTCCTTTTTCTAGGGAGGGGTCCGATTCCCAATGCCACCAAAGTCCCACTGAATACATGCGATATACGTGCTCGTTAAATCTGTGGTAGGTCATTGAACAGTTACCATGGGCGTAATGATCAGGAGAAAATTCCCTCCCCCTCCAGATCCAGGGGAGTTTTCTTTTAGCTACTGCTTAAAAACTGTCTTCTCAGACAGAAGGCAGTGGATGTAACCGCTCAAAACAATTTCGCTATTTTTATTTTATTTATTTATTTATTTATTATTATTATTTGTTTAGAAATTTACTGTACTTTCTCAACAGTTGTGTCTCAAAAGCAGTGTTTCAAATTTTGATTTTTTTTTTTTTTTTTTTTTTTTTTCGACGAAAAAAATGTTGCCAAGATGACGTATTGTGACGTCTCGTGATAATGTAAATACTTGGGTTGCCGAAATAGAATTTTCTGTATAACTTTTATAGGTCTTTATATTTATGACGTAATAAAAGCCAAATTGACAGATACATAGAAAATCCGCCAAAAAATCACCAAACTCAGAATTTGGCATCCTGGATTACACGGCATCTGTGCCGGAAAATATTCCCGAACACCATCTATTTAGGTTTGAATTTGTATAGATTTGTAAACGCGAAATATTAAACAATTACGTAATCACAAAGTATTTAACGATTTAGGAGCCGGTACATTTTGAAAATTCCCTAAAGAAAACCAGGCGTTAAATCCTCGCTCGTTTTTAAGCAAAATACATATTTTTAATTATGATTCCGTATTTTAATTAACCTTACTCTTATTATAAGCTATAGTATTTCTAATTATAAAGAAACATTAGACCCGAATATTCTACAAATATACAGCTAAAGTTTATCACGCATCAAACACACAGTCCAAGAACCGAGAATAGCTTAAGAGACGCCGACTTGAGATTAATGGAGGGACTCATAAACGCGCTGGAAGATCGCCTTCCTATTAATATTTGATCAAGGGTGTGCGACAATCGATGACTGCCACGAACATCTGATAAAAAGAAACAACAGCCATCTGGACAATGTGCTATTTTTAGATCCGATGTTGACTTTGACAAGAAATCACATTCATGTGATTGCTTAGACTAGAGGTTAAGGTGGCGATTTGCATCTGCTATTTTTAGATGTTTACCCCTTTAAGAATTCTTTAAAAATATGACTTACGGATGTAATATTATTGTTATTAAATTAACTATTTGTCACAGTGAGCTAAGGAGATATAGAAATTGCCAAATAAATAAATTCTAATTAAACAAAAGTAATTGATTTGATTTTTTGTGAAAGTTTTTAGTATCTATTGTTATTAATTTTTTATTGACAGAACTAAGTAAAAGTGAAATTTTAGATTTCGACAGTTAGAGGAAAAGATTTCTTTTTAAACAAGCGTTAAAATTCTTCTATTCTAGAGGGGGGGGGGGCTTACATTCTTAACAAAATAAATCTCGTGTTATAAATACGTTAAAATATTCATAAATTCATCGGGTGTAAATTAGTGAATCTAATGAAATATTCATAAATTTACATTCCTGATTTAAATCCTGCTTAAATCAATTATACTATTTCCCGTAGTTCTAACTGATATGCTGTCTTTACGAATGGTTTCATTGGAAAAACCAATTAATAATACAAAACAGCTAAGATAACAAATGAACAAATGTAGTAAAAAAAACAAAACCATTTAAATAAATGAGAACAAAATAACATGAAAACAGAAATAAAAATTTTAAGAAATTTAACAAGCAAAAGAACACAAGAGGTCTAAATTTTCCCAACGGATTTAATTTTTATAAATTTACTATCCTGATTTAAATCTTAATAAAATCAAAATTATAACTACTGCCTATAATTACAAATAATTTAATTTTCCGAAATTTTCTATCCTAATCTATATCTTTATTCAATAAATTATGAAAATTTTTCATAATCACATGTGATTTAATTCTGAGAAACAGATTCTTATTTTAAATCAGTTGTGATTGCTTAAGATATAAATAATTAACCTCTTCAGAAAATTTACAGTCAAAAATAAATCTTAAAGTGGTTCCAGCAATTAATATTATAATTAATGGATTATAGTTAATCCTGTAAACTTTTTTTTTTTTTTTTTAATGTATAAAAAAATTTATGCATCACGTATTTTATATTGTTTGGAAGATTTTATCCTAAACACTTAATTTGGGAGTGTCCATAGTTTGTCATTTCAATTTGAATCATTGTTTCCCTCAGTGGTAGTGGGATTAATTATTATATTGCTATAAATTTAGTCTTCATTCAACCAATTTGAGCCTACATTTAAAATTTTACAAAAAAAAAAAAAAAAAAAAAAAAAAAAAAAAAAACAGAATGCATAATTGCATAATTTACAATTTGTAAAAAAAATGGTTTCTATAAGACAGGACATATATATATGTATATATATATGATTCTAATAATTTTTTATATAATGAATTAAAAGTTAAATTCGACTTTACTGAACTTCCCTAAAACCTCAGTCAATATCACAGATTTTCATTATTATGGAATCATAATAAATTTTATGAAAAATTCCTATTTCCTTTTAAGTAAGTAAAAAGGAAGTTTTAATCGAAAACTATTCCAAAATTTTTTTTAAATTTTTTAATGAGTTACTTTCATTAATATGAATTGAAATTGCATTTATTTTAAGAAGGCAAAGAAAGAAGATTTTGACAAAACAAAACAATAAAAATTAATGTCATAAATTTATTTTGATGCTTAGAAAATAAAATTTTCCAACTAAATATCTTCACAGTAAGTTCATTTAAAATGTAAAGTTTGATAGATAAAATTTTAAATAAAAATATAAATTAAACATTAATTTTTATGAAATATTCATTTCAAGAAATATAGTAAAATACTTGAATTTTGAATTCATATTCATGAGATTAATTGATATTTGGATTTGAATACTTTTCCTTTGCTATTTAATGATGCTTTTGTAATATGAGAATTTTAATTTAAGTTATATTGTTTTGGCCTTATCTCGGAAATAATGGCAAAATTATATATAACGTTTAGTTTTTAAAAAAAAAATAGAACATAATTAATATAACATAAAGGAGAAAACTGCTCAGAAACGATGCAAGAAAAAGAACAGACTCTATTGTTAGAATTATGCGAATTACGAAAGTTGTCATCGGGAAAGGCAAATATTTTATTTATTTTGCACATATGTATAAATTTATTAGTGATTGTTGATACGAAAATTAAAATATCTATCGAAAATTGGCAAGCAATCTCTGATGAAAAAATGTTATAAAGCTTTATTTTTGAATCCATCCAATGTTCTTTTTTTACATCATAAATAAATCCTATCAATCTAATTACATAAATACAATATAAAATAAGTAAAATAATAGTTTTAAAACATTTTGTATATAGGTATATTAATTCAAAAATATCTTAAATTATTTTTAAATAATATTGGTCTAGTGAAAAAAGTTTTGTTGTTGTTCAAAAGTTTATTGGATACCTTCATGTTTTTCTTATCAAAAATAAATAAATAAAAATATGAATATGTATTTTTGCTTCAGAAACTGGTTCGATGTAGACGTCCATTTTCAAGCGGCAACATTTATAACTGCAGCTTCAGCCAATCGTAAAAAATGATTGAAATAGTTATGAAAAGAATTTTAATCCACGTGACTCATGACGAGGATAAGGACTTCCACTGAGTAATTCCGGACTTTTCGAGAATTCCCTCCGAACATCAAACTTATCTCTTCACAGTTTGAGACTCAAAGTACATGGATATCACTGAATTTTTGAAACGTAAAGAAAGTTTCATTATCAGAATAAAGAAGAACATTTTTTTTAGGTAAAATGTATCTAACTCTTCTCTATTTTCTTGAAAAGTTTTAAAAAGATTTACATTTTTTTTTTTTAAATATTTTAAGTTGGATATTTGTGAAGATCAAACACTTAGCGGACGGGAGCCCTCGAGTTCGTTAAGTGGTAAGACACTTGAGAAATAGGGGAAGCTTGTCGAAAAAGAGAGAGACAGTACGGGTATGCCACGACGAGTGGTGGCGGAAGTACCGCTTCCAGGCGATGAAAATTTCGAATGTAAAATTAATCAACTAAAGTTATGTCTTTGTCTATAAATTAGTGTTATGTGTGTTAATGTAAATAAATATATCTTAAAAATCGGATCTTTTGTTATCAATGAGCGATCTTGGAAACAACAGGGGAAACCAATCACATTGGCGCAGTCGACAGGATGTATTCCGGATTAATACAAAATGATGAGATCCTAATGATGGAAAAATACCTACAAAATCGTGAGTCTGTATATTTTGATTGCTTCTCCTTCCATTAAGAGCCAATATATGTTTTAATTATGTATGATTTAAAGGAAATTTTGTTTTAGAATTTTCGTAAATTTCTTTGTAGGGTTTTGTTTAAGAAGTAAATGTAATAAATGAAAAAAAAATGTTTAAATATTCAAAATATCAAGATAAAAACAAATATGTATAATGTTTAATTTAATTGAGAAAATGTTTAAAAGTTCGATATTGGTTCGAAATAATATTGGTTATTGACATTTGTTCATTAATATTCAGAAAAGTTTTCTCTAACTGGTGATATTACTAAAAAAAAATATATATATATGTATATATATATAATTTTGATTTATTATAAAAAAATATTTTTGGAATAATCTGTTTATTAAAACAAATTTATGTCGAATAATAATGTTGTTGCTAATTGTCAATTTCTTGAGTTATGTGCATTAATTTAAAAGATACTGTATTATTGAATAGTAAATTGTTGAAACGTATGTTTGGTGTAATGTGTTAATGTGATATAGTAGGATATAAATGTTTTTGCTTTGAATTTTCATTATCATTTTGTTGTTCATTATGTAAATGATAAAAGTTTATGGAATAAGAAACTATTTCAAGAAAGTTTAAATGCTTTTTACTGAGTATTGTTTTGCATTATTAAAAATTGCATTTTCACAGAATTATTCAATGTTATTAGGTATATTTATTATTTACTATGATTGTATTTAGTATTTATGTAAAGTAACTAAGTTTAGATTTTAAATTTTGTATCAAAACCAAGATTGGGAAGCATTTATGAGAGGAAATTTTGAATTATTTTATATTTTGAGAGTAATTGTGCTTGCAATGAATAATAGTTTTTGGTTGTTTCCTGGTAACTCTGATTCATATTATTTTAAGGTAAAATTACATATATTAATAATGATAAAGATATAAATGCATGTTACTAAAAATTATTTTAGCATTTTATTGATTTAAGTGGTTATATGTTCAATGATCTTCTGTGATAAAGATTTATTTAAATTGAAATATCTAAACTGGGAGTATGATTCGTATATGTATATTTTTTTAGCTTGTTTTGAATTGTTTTCATTCATTAATGGGTATTATGTAATTGAAGTTTTATACATATTATAGTATATTATCGTGTGTATTAAGTATATTACAGTGTGTTGAAATGAAAATTGAAACTATAAAATTTAAAATTTATTATTAGAATAAATTTCTTAATTTTTTTTTTTGGTACATTAAGTAAACGAAAGTGTTTTATAGATTAAACAAATGAAAGGTGATTTGTGTGATTTAAATGTTTTGCTTTTGAATAGTTGATACTTAAGTTTGGTAATTTGCGATAACATTAGTTGTTAAAATGGCCTTTGCATTCTTGGGTAAAGCTCGAAAGGAGGATCTGTTAATATTGGCTAGTGAGTTAGGAGAACAGATTCCTTCCGGACGCGAAAGTTATAGATTTAAAAATTTGATTACACAATCTAAACATTTTGAAGAATCATTTGTTCGAGAATTAATAAATACAATAATTTCCGATCGGATAGAAAGAGAAAAAGCCAAAGCAGAACAGAGAACGGGAGCATGAAATTAACATGCGTGAATTAGAAAGAAAAGAAAGGGAATATGAGGGCAACTCATTAAGCACGGTAGAATATGGGCGAGATAAATTAGGAAACACATTTCTAGGTTATTTAAATATAATGAAAGGGGTAATTTTAGATCCCCAGAACAAGCAGAAGAATGGCCTTTCTTTTTCCATCATGCAGAAAGGATGTTCAAGCTTTATGAAGTACCCGAACAGTACGAAGGAAAATTATTTTACAGTGTTTAAAGGGTCAAAGCTAAAGGTATTAATGCTATGTTGTCGGAAGAAGATTTAGATCAGTATGACAAAATCAAAAATTTCATTTTAAGGGAATATAGAATAATTTCGTTACAACACAAAAAGAATTTTGATTCTTGTTATAAATTACACAATGAAAGTTATGCTCAGTATGCGTCCCGAGTGGAAGCTGCATTAGAACTGTATTTAAAATCAAGAGATGTAGAAACATTTGTTAAACTTAAAGAGCTTATTGTAGCTGACAAAATAAAAGAGAGTTTGCCTACTCATGTAAGATCTCAAATATTTCTGAAAGAGACTGAAAATTGGCTTCCAGTCCCTGAATTGGTAAGGGAAATTGATAATTTCCTAGTTTCGATGCCAAAAAGTTTTGCAAATAATTCCCACAATTATACTAAATTTATTCCCGGCCCACATGGAACAAAACAGAACGAAACTGTAAGGAAACATTTTCCAGGTGAACTTAGAAATAAAACTTTGTGGAAAAGAAAGGATATTATAATTATCAAAAGAACCCAAATCCACGACCACAGAATCGTTTAGGAAATAATACCGCAAGTTGCAGGCCCAGATAGAAAGGTATTGAAATGTTACAAATGTCAGGAAGAGGGACATTTGAAGAAATTCTGCCCGCAAATGAATACGGTAACTCAAGTTTCTAATATAAGTGAAACTGAGGTAAGCAAAAAAAAGGGTTAAATGAACTTTGCATTAAAATGGGTAATGCAAGTTTCGATTGGGAAATTCCAATCAGTGAGAAGGATGGTGAGCTTTATGAGTTGATTTAAATATAGGAGATAATAAGTTTCAAGGAATCATTGATAGTGGTGCGGAAATTACAGTACTGCGGAAGTCAGTGGTACCAGAAGAAATGTTGCAGTCAAGTGGAAAATTTACTTGAGGCCTGCAATTGGATCTCCGGTTGAAGGAAAGCTTGTTTCTATTCCACTAAGTCTTTGGTCAGCAGATGATGATATCAGGCCGTATATCATGGTGCATGCTGTGGTTGTGGAAGGATTGCATGAGCAAGCTTTGATCACTCCTAGAGTTTTTAGTTTGTTGGAAGAACAAAGAAGAAAATATCTTGGAGAGGAAATAAAAATATCCACGGAAAGGAATAGTTTCGAGTACTTTCAATGTGGAGGAAGGAAAATAGAAGCTCACCAGGCAATAGAAGCAAATCAAGGAACATTTGATTTAGAAAATTCTGGAAGTAGAGGTTTCAACTACTCCAGTGGAAAGTAACTTGGCAAATAAAGAAATAACCGCTATTAAGGATGAAGAAAATAGTACTCCAATTTCCTGCAAGCAAAGATATTTAGAAAGAACAGTTGTCCTGTGCTACATTAAATCGGTGTTTTGAAGATGCCAGACAGCGTAAGAATAATTACTGGTTGAATCAGATTTATTGTACCACACAGGCAATGTGGCAGGACAGAAGTATGTACAGCTTGTAGTTCCTGGAGTGCAGGAGAAAAGAAATTTTAAAATTGGCTCACGAAATACCAACAGGAGGACATCTTGCTTCTAGGAAAACAAAGGAAAGAGTTACAATGTCTTTGGTGGGAAGGTCTGCCAAGGGATGTAAAACGCTGGTGTGAATCTTGCCACGATTGTCAATTGCGGAGGAAACCAAACTGAAAGACAGAGGACCTATAGAAGCTGTTGGTAGACCAGAACTTCCCTTCCAAGTAGTCAATGCTGACATTTTAGGCACTATAGAAACTAAATCTTCAAGGGGACATCAGTATGTGTTGTGTGTTATGGATCAGCACAGTCGGTGGCCAGAGGCAATTCCGATTAAAACTTTGACGGCAAAAGCGACATGCGATGCCTTTATGGAAATTTTTATGAGGACTGGCATTCCTCGAATCATTGCTATGGACAATGGAACAAATTTGCTGCAAAGTTAACGCAAGAATTTCTTAAAAGATTAGGGACTGTACCAAAATTCTCTACACCAGGTTACCCACAGAGTAACGGATTAATAGAAAGATGGATTGGCACAATGAAATCAATGTTGCATCATGCCATAAGGTCGCAAGGTAGAGGATGGGACAAACAGTTGCCTTTTCTCTTGTGGGCATATCGTGAAGTGCCAAACGCTACTACTGGGTCTCACCCTACCTACTCGTTCATGGACGCCCCCCAGTTGGACCTTTAGCTATTTTAAAATCTACATGGGAAGATGAAGTTGTTTTACCTCAAGGTATTGGTGAATCAATCACTGATTATCTTCAGAAGGTTAGAAATAGGTTACAGGAAGCTGTGGAATACGCCGATGAACATACTAAAAATCAACAGGAGAAATATGTACATTATCATAATTTAAGATCCAAAGAAAAGAATTATCTATTGGAGATGAAGTTATTGTGTTGATTCCAGACTCTACAAACAAACTTTGTTCTAGGTGGAAAGGTCCAGGGAAATTGTAGAGCAAAATCACCACATTCTTATGCAGTTAAGCTTACCGGATGGAAGCATCCGTCATTTGCATCAAAATAAGCTAAGGAAATATATCCAACTGATGAATATGGTGGGCATAATATATGAAGCTGATGAAGATTTTGGAGAAGTTCAACCTGTACCTTTAGGAGGCCTTGGAGAAATAAGGGACAGTTGGAAACAGCTGTGAAGAAAAGACCGAATTTTCAAATCTATCTCCGAAGCAGAAAGACTCAGCTTTTAACAATTCTTAAGGACTACAAAGTCGTATTCAATGGTGAATTGAAACGAGCTAAGGTACCACCTCATAAAATAACATTAAAACCTGGAATCGAAAGGAAACAGCCTCACATATACCTGCATACCAGAATCACTAAAACCTCAGGTGGAAAATCAAATAAAAGAACTATTAAACAAGGATTTGATAGAACCATCTTCCGCAGAGATTGTTTATCCTCTTGTATGTGTCGCAAAGAAAGATGGAACGATTCGACTATGTGTCGATTATCGGGGACTGAATTCTGAGTCTAAAATAGCTCCATTTCCAATGCAAAATTCAGAAGAATTACGATTCAAAGCTGGTGCGGCAAATTATCTATCAACTCTAGATATCCTTAAAGGTTATTGGGAAATTCCATTGATCAAGATAGTCGAGAACTAACAAGTTTGTTTCACCTAAAGGACAGTATCAGTGGAAAGTAATGCCATTTGGACTTGCAGGTGCTCCAGCTACTTTTCAGCAAATTATGAATCAGATTCTAAGGCCTCATAATGATTTTGTTGAAAGTTTCCTGGATGATATCATAGTTTATTCATCTAGTTGGGAAGAACATTTGAACCATCTAAGAACAGTTTTGGAAACATTAAAACAGTGTAATTTTACCGCAAATTTAGAGAAATGTACCTTTGCTCGATCGAAGGTAAAATACTTAGGTCATGTAGTTGGATCAGGAGAGCATGGGTCTGATCCGGATAAAATTACAGCTATCAAAAACTTAAAATCGCCAAGAACGAAAGCCTTAAGATCGATTTTAGGACTGTTTAACTATTATAGGGAATATGTACCTCATTATGCGAATATTAAGCCATTAACAGACCTGACCAGAAAATCTATCCCAAATGATATTCCTTGGTCTGAAGAGACAGAAAAGGCCTTCATCTCATTGAAAGATAGTTTGTGTACTGTCACTTCATTGTCAACCCCTGATTTAAATAAACAATTTGAACTGCACACAGATGCTTCGGTTACTGGCATTGGAGCATGCTTAATGCAGAGAGATACAGATGGAAATCCTGCCTATAACCTTCGCCAGTCAGAAATTAACTCCAGCGCAGACCAAATGGAGTACCATCGAGAGAGAAGCGTATGCTGTGATATGGGCACTTGGTAAGTTTGAAGCATGGACTTACGGAACTTCCATAAATTTGTTCACAGATCACAATCCTCTGAAATATCTTTACGGAAAGCATTCCGAAGAATGCCAGATTACAGAGATGGTCATTGGCTCTTCTCGCTATCAGGTCAAAATAGCTCATAAGCCCGGTAGTAATAATGTTATCGCAGATGCCTTATCAAGGGTTTATGAGGATGATTAATTATTTTTCTTTTATAATGAATCTTGTAAGAAATAAAAAAAAAAGAAATAATTTCTGATATATCATAATATTCATATTTAACTTTATATAATATAATGTAGTTATTTCTATTTGTTATGGGTCGTTAATTTTCATAAGGTTTGTGTGTGAATAATATTTGCACATAATTGTTTTTTTTTTGTGTTGATATTGATTCTTATTTTCTTTACTTTATAATATTGTGTTGTAATAAATATAATGAATATAGCAGTAGTATAGGATATTTTCCTTTAAAGAGAATATGAAACAAAAGTGTAAGCTGAAGCATGTCAGCACCTAGGTTAAGCACTAAGTTAAATTTAAAATGTTGGTATTATTTGGCTCTGATGGAATGGTGATAAAAGGTAAAAGGAACTTTCTAGAATTTTTTCGTAGTTTCCATTTGCGGGACAAGGTCCAGCAATGAAAACTGGAGGAAGGTGTGAAGATCAAACACTTAGCGGACGGGAGCCCTCGAGTTCGTTAAGTGGTAAGACACTTGAGAAATAGGGGAAGCTTGTCGAAAAAGAGAGAGACAGTACGGGTATGCCACGACGAGTGGTGGCGGAAGTACCGCTTCCAGGCGATGAAAATTTCGAATGTAAAATTAATCAACTAAAGTTATGTCTTTGTCTATAAATTAGTGTTATGTGTGTTAATGTAAATAAATATATCTTAAAAATCGGATCTTTTGTTATCAATGAGCGATCTTGGAAACAACAGGGGAAACCAATCACAATATTCTTGTATTCATATTAAATAGACGTTTTGGGATTATTATATACAAACTTATAAATGTTATTAAACTGATGTCACACGATTAAATCGAACATTTCTTTATCGACATAAATTTCTTAAATTAATCATTGCCAAATAAGTGCTTAGAATTGGCGTGAAATAAAAAATTGTGAGAAAGATTAAGCATAAAAATTTTTTTTTTAACAATTGAAGACCGTAATACTCTATTAAATTAATTTTTTAAACATTGTTTAAAAAAACAAAACCGATCAGATTCCTGATAAGTAGAAACAACGAGCACAAAATTAATAAAACCTGAAATTTAGTGCTTAATTTTAGTTATGTATATCATCATTTTTAGACTAAATTTCTTATAATAAATTCATAAAGAATCCTCGTGACTTAGTTATAAAACCAACTCTTTGGATTGGAAATACAAAATTTTGATTTCAGTCTCTTTGAATACTAGTGTTAGGGCTGTGGTAGCCTAGTGGTTAGGACATCGGACTTCCGTCCGGTTTGATTCCCACTGCCGCCATAGGACATGCGATATACGTGTTCATTAAAACCGTGGAATCGAAAGTCCTGTGGTCGGTCGTTGAGCAGTTACTATGGGTGTAATGGTCTCGAGAGAAAATTTCTTCACTCTCCAGATCAAAGTCAAAAGTGAAAAAGTGGATCCTCTGGTGGGGCCATCTGTCGGAGGAGTCTTAGAGTAAAGACATACTCTCCCCTTCGTGGTGCTTTGATTAAAACGAACGACACGCCCTTCTGACTTAATTTTGCTTAGCTATCGGCTATAGGCTCGGCTTGTCCAAGTGTCATAAGTAACAACAATATCTCTTTATCTTTAAAAAATCTGTCATACTTTTTATGTGCTAAAATTTTAATTTTTGTAATTTTTTAATGATAAAATCTCGGTTAATTTCAATATTATTATGATTATTGAGATTCGAAAACTGTAAATAATAGCTTCATTGCAATTTTTACTTGTCTAAGTTTTGCATTCCCTGATTTTTGTCTTCTTTCTTATCTGGACCTGGTCTGAATCAGACCAGGTCCATAACATCCTTCGCCTTCAAAAAATCGAGGACACCTCCAGGGCTGTATAAAAGTTCACGCTCTGAAAAGCCAATGCAATTCAGTAGATGTTCTTAGTGGTAAGATACATTTAGATGGGGAAGGAGACTAACATATTTGTCGGTCTGGGCCCTCTGCCTAAGCCCCGAACGCGTCCCTTGGTAATCCCGATCGCGTCCCGCGCGACGGACGAAGCGGTATGTGAAACCAAAGGCACTGATTTTTGTGCTTGTGATCAGTGAATATATAACGGAAGTCTTCTCGCTGAATGCATCGGATGTTGAACACCTCACAATCATCATCATCTGCAGTCTTCTACGAAGTATTAACGAAATAAGCCAGAAAGTCAGCATTCAAAAGTGATTGCGTTTCGCACTCTATGTGCAAGAAATTAAAATATTTTATGTTGTTATAGATCACTCAAATATTTTTTCTAATGACCAGCTGCGTTTAACATATGCGTATTCAGCGCTACAAGTGGCGTATGTGATGGCATCTTATATAGTGGGGCGCCCAGTTGGTGTGCCAGCGTCCCCCACAGACAGAAAGGAACATCTATGCTTCTTGAACCAGGCTTCAAACATGAGACTAACTGCTACGAAGTTATGGTTGCTAACCGCTCCGCCATCGATCGGCGGATCACTAAAAATAAAAGTCTCAGTTTTTAAATTTATACGCGGTATGGTTTTATCAATAGCGAATTTGATACATTTTTACTCAAAACAATATTAAAGTACATCATAATGAAATGCTTTATTCCATCTAAATATAATGATGATTATCCATTCGCACTGCAATTTTAAACCTGTTTAAATATGAAATAAACTTTATTGTGGTGGCAACTTGTGATTTAAAGAAGTCAGAACTGGTTTACCATATATAAGTTTGGCGAAATGATTTAAATACGTTTCAATTTATTTAGAACCATTTTGTTTTTCATTGTGAGTGTTTGCTGAAATACCAGTCAAACTATATATAAGAGAAGCACAATTTGGAAGAAGTAATGAAACAGGATTTTTCACAAAAGTATTAACTAAGCATTAAAAAAGTTACTTTAGATTTTATAAGAAATAAATTTGTCCACCTCATTCTTTGGTATCGCATATATCATTTGAAACATCACAGTCTTAATTAACATCATTTTGGTCTGTAATTGTTTAAAAATAAGTTTATTGTACGAAAAATTTGTTTAATATTAGAAAGACACTATTAGTGTCATTCACTCAAATATGTGCACAGTTTTGTTTTATGAATATAATTTCCAGTTGAATGTAAAAATTTTTATTAGCTGTAAGATGCCAAATCAACAATTTATAACATTCAGTTCTCAAATTAAACATTCTGTAATTAAAAATCACGTGAACTTCTGAATATATAAAAGAAAAAATAACAAATTTAATAAAAATAAATATGCCTTTAAATGGAAAATGAAGCAGCTCATATCACAATGAAGCAACAAACATGCGTTTTTCATTTTTTTATATTCAATTAGCACACAAAAGGAAAAAAGTATTTTTTTTTTTTTATTGAAACCGATCATTCGAAAAACGTGATTCGCGCATGTGGTACTGTCTGAAACTTCCTGCATGCGTTGATTTATGAATGTTATCAAACCTCTCCAACACGCAAATTGCATTTTGTGAAACATACATCACATGAAAAAAACTACGTTGTAACTAATATTTGGTTAGTTTTCGAGTATCCCTTTTGTAGATTATCCACATGAGAATAACCATTTGAAGTTAATCTTCTTGAAAATTATCTTTATAAATATTCTCTGAGATTACACATTTTTGTAAATAATCTGGGTACTAATCATTTACACAATCAATCTTTTTGGAAAATTATCCATTTTTCTGATAATCGATATAGAATCTGGTTTTGACAGTTTTAGGCATTAGTGTCAATTGTCTCCATTGGAGTATTTTTAAAATACAGTATAGGATCCATCAACCGGCTTCCCAAAAACCGGAATGTTCCGAAAACGGGCATTTTTCAATAATTGTTATAATATGCCAAAAGTATCTCAGGTGAGGAAATAATCGATGGAAAGAAACTAAACAAGATTCCTTAAATGCTGACATCAATGCTCCGACTGTACTTCAGTTAACTGGTGACGAGATCGCCAGTGAAGTGCTCAATATGGAAGACACCGATTCTTCAAGTTCTGAAGATACCGATGTAGAGGAAACACGGAAAACATATGATATAATAAATATTCATGATTATTAATATTAATAATTTTCTTAAATTTGATTTTAATTTATTCATAAGCGCGATTAAAAATAATTATCTGCATAATTATTATAATTATAAGCATAATGTGTCGACTGATTTTTTCATTATGATGACATATTTCAATTTTTTCTAAAACTCAACACTAATAACTGATATAACATAACATATGGTTTGATTTGGTTTGTTTGTCGCTCAACGGTCATTTTTTGCACACGAGGGCTAAATAGACCGGGACCTATGGTTTAAAGTGGATTCCGAACCACTACAAACATCCATGCCCAAGGTGGGATTCGAACCCACGAACTGTTGAACCGAAGGCAAGAGCGCTAACCATTCGGCTGCCAGCTCGGCTGATAACATATGGAAATTGCTATGTAAACTTACCATAATAAGACATATAAAAGAAATGACAGATTTTTTTTAACGTAATGAACTCCATAATGAATTAATTAACATGTGGAAAATTATTTAATATTTTCAGTTATGCTTTAACTATAATTAGATCTCACATGAAAGACAATTTTTTTATAAAATTAAACACGAAACTCTTGTTAATCAAGTTAAAAAGAGATTTCAATCTGATATTTTAAAGGTTAGAAGCCACGCCTTTCCTAAGCTCTTCCCTGCATCGCGAGGGTGTGGTCCATAACCATTATCGCTTTGGCAAACCCTTTTTGATATTTATATGTTAACTAATATAGTGTAGAATAGCTGTTGACATTTTGGGTATGTAAATCCCCGTTTAAAAACACTCGCTTAACATATTAAGTAAAGTGTTTTCAATAATTGACTCTCTAATATTAACTTCGTTTTTATATATTATATTTGTTTAATTTTTGTTAAATTAAAAATCTGAACTGTGAAAAGAAAAAGATAATTTACCAATGTTTTTAACCGGGGATATATAGATTGGTGATCCTCTCTTTTAATTATTTTCGAAATGCATATTTACATAAAATTTTCATCATGAATTTTCATACAGACACATATTGACGTAGTAAAATATTAAAAAGTTTACATTTCGTTAAATTGAGTTTGTAGCTATCAATATTGCCTATATTTTGGTTTTTGATCCATACAGCCAGAGAAATGATTCCTTAGTGGACAGAAAAATCTCACTTTAATCAAAACATGTGTGATATATTTTCCTAAAAATATAAATAGTCATAAGCGGCATTGCGCGTGTATAAACGGAATGGATCATAACTGTAACCAATCACTAATCATAAAAAGAAATAAAAACGAGCATTATTAAAGAAAAAGCAGTGTGGTTAGCCTTAGAGACTTGTTTATTAAACTCAATCAGTCTGTGATGAAGAGCATGAGAGTCACATGAGGCTGCAGCAGTAATAATTTTATGACTTAAAAAAAATTCAACATATTTTATAATATAAATATTCTCTCCATTTTGTTTTTCAATATAAAACAATCTTTCAGTAACGTTATCTAAATAACTATTGCACTGATAACAAGTTCTCTCTGGGTTCAAGCGGACGCGCAATACAGCCTCTAAAGGATTAAAGCAATGACGGAAACAGAACTAGATCGAGAGGTGGTAAAAACTAAGTTACTTTCTGATCAAAAAGTTCAGAAACTAAATTAACATTACAACTTCTTCATTATGCAATTTTTCAAGAAATGTAAAAATAGAAAAGAAATTGCGATATGAGGTCATTGCGAAAGGAATTGGTACGAGTATTTACTTTAGAAAAAAAATCAAGAATATTTAATCTAAGATAAAAATTTACAAATGATTTAAAACAATTTGCTGAATAAAAAGTTTTTGATAACTGTATAAGTAGAAATAAAACCACAAATGTGGTTTAATACTGTATATTTAATACGTTTGTTAATAAAAGAGATTATTCGACATAAATTCGTAAAAAATAAAAAAATACTACAATTACGTTGTATAAAGATAGCCAGAGTTATACAGTCAAAGATACACTAATCAGCATGGATGAAATATAAAATATTTTCAGTTTCATTGTTAGATCAACATCCGATATTTTAGTAAGAAAGCATAACTCTATTTTACCTTTAAGAAAAATAATATAAGCACACTTAATATTCCTTTATTCACATCAAATCACCTAATCAATATTTCACACATAAAATTAACTGACATTTATAAATATTATAAAATTAAATATATCAACCTTTATAAATGTATATTATAAAATTAATATATACCACAGAAAATATATCCGAGTTTTTATATTTAAAAATGTCCTATGCAAAATTTAAAATTAAATTTGATTAAGTTAATATATTAGCATTTTAAATCATACATATAATATATAGAGACATACAGTTTCATATTATTTTAAATTTTAATTTACAAAATGCACACACATTTTTATACTTTTATGTGAATGCAGTTCCAGTTAAAAATAGCTTCTATGCTTTTAATAAACAATTTTACTATAAAAATCACAAAATTTATAAAAACACTTTTGTATGAACAATTTTAAGTGATTATTTAAAAAAAATGTGTGATAAGGAATGCAGTTATTTAAAAATAATTGAAATATTACAAATAGGTTTGTAAAATTAATTATTATTACACTTTTATAAACGAATGTCAACAAGTACCATAACCCATATTCATGGAATTACAAGAAAATATTACTTCATATTTAGCAGAATAAACACGTGTAAAAAATTTTGTTTTAATCAATTTTACAAAAAAGAGAGAACATGCAATTGAAATTAAATACATTTCTCAAAAAGCAAATACATTAAAAATTAAGTTCATAATTTACTTGTCATAAAAACATAATAATAATTACTGACGCCAAATATAAAGATAGTAAAAAAAGTTTAAAATAACACTCAAAAATAAGATTGTCTTACTGATGTGGGAAAGAGAGATCAGTTCGTTTATAAGTAGAAAGTAAATATACCTCTAAAAAAAAAAAAAAACTGATACAATTCTTCATTTCGGTTGTTGTCTTGACAACCGGATAAGGAGGTCGTGAACCTACGATATCCTCAATAAAAATATTGTGGAACAAATGGGTAAATAAATTATTTCTTCAACCGTGGAAGAATTAAATTTCGCGGAATATCATGAGGATGTAAGAGAAAGAAAAAACATGTAGAGTCTGCCAAGGAGTTGTTTTTTTAAAAAAAAAAGACCAATCATGACTATACTACTTTCCTTTAATAGTACATAATTTATGAATTAAGAAAGTTTTCCTTCCGTGGTGTATGAATGGAGTTATTGATCTGATATTCATTTTGTCCAATGCCTTAAAACTTTGGTGTTTAACAAAAGTTTGAAAACAACCTTGGAAAGATGATTTTTTAATGGATGTAACAACTTCATTAATCAATTGATTTATTCACCATCAAGTGATTGTTTCTATCATTCCAATTGAGATCGAGGCTAAATCATTCTGATCCATTTGTAAAAGTTTTCAAAATCATGAAAATTACCCGTATTCTAAATAATGGGATCTCAAATTTTCAAATATTTAGCGATGTTGCCTCCAAAATTTCCTGATATTGTTATCTTTTCGAATTTGTATTTTTGACCGATTCAAGTTTTCTTGGCTGGCTCTCCGGTCCACCAACATCTTTTGTCACGTTTTCTTAAAATCCGTTAAAAATTCTAATTCTCTAATTCTCTTTTTTTCTCTAATTCTCTTTTTTAATTTTTTAATAGATGAACAATTTGTGCGTAGAATATTGATCGTTTCGTGTATCCGAAACCATGATTCCAGATGCCGTTTCGAATCACTTTGAGCCAAATGCGCTTAACAAAGATCGAAATAATTTAGATACGACAATCATATCGAGTAAAGATTTTTATAACTAGTTGGAATCAAATTTAAAAAAATTGTCGAAGCTCATTTTGTTAACAAAATGGTGTCTTATATAAAGACCAAAGCATCGGTTTGTGAAGCCGTTTTCCATTGATTCAGGCTATTAACAAGTTGGCAATAGAACAGGTGAAAATGCAAAATAAAAAAGACAAGACAAAATATCCATTTTTTCGGTTATTTTAAATCGGCAAGGACGATTTAAATATTTTTCTTTTGATTATTTTTCCTTGATATTATCCAATTGAATAGCAATTTTTAGTGACAGCAATCTGAACAAAAATAAAAGAAATAGTAGCTGTCACTTTCAAAATATACATAACACCAAATTTTACTTTGGTGGCATGTACTCTTCGAATTTCAAAAACATTTGAATGTTTCATCAATCATTTTTTTAATGTTTTTGGAAAAACAATCATTTTTAAAAGTATGACTTCAAAAAGTTGTAACACACCTTCTTAATCTCATAGTCCAGCGTGAAAGGTCTCGAGTTCAAGCCTGGCCATGATTGAGTGCATGTCTACCAATCTTCTATTTTCTGCCTGCATTCCTGTATAGTAAATACTTTGTTTTTCTTATTTCCGATAAATGAACAGTGAAATTCTGTACACAGCTGATATTGAAAGGCCAATAAGCTGTTTTCCACTTGTAAATTCTAAATTACGTTAAATAATGAACTTCTGCCAATTACTGTAGCGATAAAACCTGTTCTCACGGAATCTTGGGGTTTATCACTCATAATACAACGTAAATCTATTTATTTATTGTATCCTGTGTAAATCTATTTAATATACATCAATCCAATATAATGGTATAACAGTGTAAAGATGTTTTTCATTTACAATCGCAAATATTATAAAATAAGAATGATTAAAACATAATTGATTACTACTTGGTAAAATAATATACATTCATAACAAATAATATATATTATATTTCATAAAAAAACAATTAATGCAATATCATTTGCACAAATTTTACAGTTAAATTAACTATTTTAGGTTTATGTGTTCAAAGCAGAAATAATAAAATAAAAATAAACTTAAATTATTCAACACTATTGCTTCTAACAAAATAATCAATGATATTCTTACTGTTGGTTCAGTAATATAAAAACAAAATACGTAATTACGAATGGTTTATTTTGCTTTAGTATTTTTATAAACATTTTTCTTAAGAAACGCATAAGATAAAGTGAAACGTTTTTTGTAACCGAAAGCCTAATCACATGCACATGATTAGCAAGATTGTCGCATTTATAATGAAAAATTACATCAGTATGTTCTTATGTTTCAAAAAGATTACTTATAGAAATGAATGAATAATTTATATTCATTGTATAAAAAAAATAAATAAAACTGTAACAGTCTACAATATTCAAGATTAAACAACATTATGAAATATGATTATGGGGACATCTACATTTATTTTAATTAAAATACGCGATTAATGAGATGAAAAAGAACTTAAGGTAAATTACAAAAATATTCGTAATCAAATTAGTTAACAAGGAAATGCATAAAATTCGTATTAATGCTAAGCTAATGATACATATTTAACAATAATATAAGCTAAATATTTATTATTATTGATTCATTGTATTAAGAAAAGTTTATCTACTAGAGTGAAAAATCATAAATTTAAATCACTAAATATATCATTTTTATTGAAAAAAAATTTAAATATATAAATTTGAAATTTCATTCCTGTCTAAGTATAAAATAATTTCCATTTACAAAAGAATCTCAAATAGTTTTTTCATCTAAATTAACGTTATAGAAATAATATGGGCTTGAAAATTCATCTTTATATTCGTATTTTCTAGATAAACAAACACAAGCATTTATGTAAGAATATATCAAATTTAATGTTATTTTATAACTCGAAAGCTTAAAAGAACAAAATTTATATTTCTATTATAACATATCTAATTACGCTTATATGTATTGCAATAAAAATTACATTTATGATTAACACAAAATTTTTAAGCGATTTATATTACAAAAATATTCTTTTAATATAAAATATACATAATATGATTAATTAAATATAAATTAAATCTTAAATCTTTTGAATCGGAATGTAAATTTTAAAATATTTCTGAATCTTTTAAATAGATAGAATAAAATTAGAACAATTTACATAAAAGAAAAATTTATTTAGATTATAATTACCTGAGAATGCTAATGTTTACGTTTCATTATATGATATATATCAGAATTAATTTAAATAAAAGTAGATGTATCATTAATTGTTGCAAATATTTTCAAACATAAGCAAAGAAATTGAGCAAAGAAGTGCAATTTCTTGTGATAAAGTGTTTCTTAAAATTATTTATAATTCATAATTTTATATTCAAAATTAAAATTACTATTATGTAAGAAATCACACAAAAGGATACAAATATATACGAAAAATATATATATAAAAATAAATCATATTAGCAGTATTTTTTCACTAAAGTGAAAATTTATAAGACGTTTAATAGTGAAGATTTTACATATGTATGTAAATATAAAATCCCATAAAAAAATTTTGATTAATATTTTTCAAACTTTAATCAAACAAATTTGTGTGTAACTTAAAAGTTGGCAATAAATAAAATATAAAATTTTAACTTGATCCAAATCTTGAAATTCTTGAATCTGAATCTTATGTTTGCAATTGATATATTTTAAAAAACATGAAAATTTTAGTAAATATATTTAAAAAAAATTAACAGTATATTATCAATTAATATCGTCACAGTATTGATATAATGGATTAATGGAAATAATACCTCCACGATGAAAGTAAATTGTATGCAATACTTAACTTTTTAATTGTTAGATTAAGTGTAATTTTTTTATTCAAAAAATTTCAATGTATATAATATTTATGACATTGCTTTCAGAAGAAAAATCGCTATTTCTGCAAAGTTCCTTTAGGAAAAATAAAGAGCTAAGGCATCGATATTTAACTCTCATTATCTAATAAGTCGCTTTCTATATAATTAATAATTTAATTTAAAAGATTAGTAAAAAAAGGAAAACAAAAATATCGCCTAAAATAACAAGACAACTTTTAAAACATCTTTTTGATATTCTACAAAATTAATATTCTACAAAACTTGTTCAGGATAACGCGGAAATGCCATGAGAATGATGGACGATTCAGAACGAAATGGAACAAAAAATGTCTACGTCAAACAGACAAGTTAGAATAGATGATCTGTGAAAATAAGGCAAAATGCCAAAAAATGTGAGATGGTAAAGATTAAAATTATTATTCAAGGGTTAATGCTATTCGTGATCATACCTTTACCGCGTGTTTTCAGAGAGATTGTTCATACAAGGAAATAATTCTAGACATTTCATCTACAGAATAGAAATACAGAAAATGTCTTGCAAAATAAACCACTTAAAATATTCATCTCAAGTTTCTGAAACCAAGAAAATACTAAATGATAGTGTTAATTATTCGAATATTATCTTTACATTATCTTTAATTTGTGTGTAATGTAAGTGCTAAATGTATAAAATCAATGTAATCAAATAAGAATTAAATTTAAAGAAATTTTCCTTAATTCAAAATGGCGAAAATATACATTTCATGCTGCAATAAAATAATAAAAAGTTAACCAAAATAAATATTTTTATTTTCTTATTTTTTGTAAATCTAAGAAAAGGGAAAAAAAAGTATCAATGTCCAATGAAGCATATATTAAAAATAAGTTAAGAGAGGAAAAAAGAAAATAAACAACTCTAAAAGCAATACATTACAAATACGAATTTTTTTATGAATAAAATTGTAAACAAATATTTTTAATCCTTATAATTTATATTATTCTTTCACAAAAGTTGTAATAACTTAAAAATTAAAATAAATTTTCCTAACTTTTTTTTTTTTTTTTTTGTCTTCAGGAAGTAATTTGATTGCAAAACATTGAATCTGAATTGTATACAAAACTATTTACATCATAAATTTAAATTTTAATAAGTATTATTTATGTAATTTTATGTAAATTGTAAACACAGATTTGCACATTCAGATCATTGGTAGGATTATTGTTTCAATTATATTAAAACATATATTTCAAAAGTAATTCTAGTACCCGAAATTTAAAATGTCACAAAAAATACTTCAAATATTTTTTTGCACATATATTTTCATATTTATTCAATTTTTATACTATGCATGACACTATAAGCAAATATACTGTAGCATTTGTGTAGTTTTTCAACTATAAATAAATGCTTAAATTATTCTTTTGTGACAACTTTAAAAATAGCGGTCACATATTATTCTACATCTATCCCAAAAAATTATCCATTAATAAAAAATATGCATTGAGAACTACCATTAAGATAGTTAATGGGAGATAGAAAAAAAAATTAAAAAAAAAAGACAAAGGTAATTCAAACAATATGAATGTGAATAAAATATAGATATATAAATATTAGCAAACACAGTAAATAAAGTTATCAGTTGAATATTTAGTTGGTTTAATCAAAAGAAAAACTTTTACTTTAAATTACATTATGTTTGGTTAAATATAATATAACTAGCATATTAAAATTTGTATATTGTTAATAGAAAAGTCAACAAAACAGCTTGATGCGAAAACAAGAAATATCTTATAAATATTAATCCTAATTCCAATTATCTCAAACTTTTCCTTCTACTTTAATCAATCGTTTGTACATTAGTTTACATAAAAATGCATCAATCTGAAATAATATCAACTTGTATGACAAACATAAATCTCTTCTTAACTGATAGTGAGGTCTTAATTTTTAAATAAAACAAAAATACATATTTTTTTAAAAATTTAAATGTAAATACCGGAATTAATTAGATATCCCTTAAAATCTTTCGCAATATTATATTGTTTTCATGAACGTTATTTAGATTTGGACATTAATATGAGTTATGAAAAAAATGTCGTTTTTCATATTATTGCATCATGCATATTAAAATCGTAAAATAAATATTAAATAATTAATGATGTAGAAAATATTAAAAATATATTAATTCACATCATAACTATTTTAACTATGTAATAGATGAATCGATTAGAGAAATATTGAAATACTTGCCTACATTGTTATCCGTGCCATTCAAGAGGTGACAAACCGAGCACAACATGGCTGTGTGGTACCCTCACCGTTGAAAACTCAGATCACACATTGATACCATACTCCAAATGTAAAGAGTGTCGTAAAAAAAACTCGGGAGGAAAATAAAAGAGAGCCCTGTCGGAGAGAACTGTCAAGCGATATTGTCCCAACACCCGCGCCAGAATCACCGCCGACTGCGCCTATTATTGAATGACGAGAACTTCTTCCCCCTTCCAACCACCTGCTGGTGGGATGGATGGATGGGTGCATGGATGCATGCGTGCACGAGAGAAGTCGCACGCCTACGTTCCACTCAGCTGGCGGATGCCGCTCTTATTTTTCAACGCCGCGGAGTAACAAAAATTAAAAAAAAAAGTCATTAGACGCGGATGGATACATTGATGATTGCTGTGTGGTCAGTGGCTGCCATTTTTAAACAGAGCACACACAATTACTATTTCAACTTATGTGATTGAAAATAGAAAAGAGAGGAAACGATAATGTTGACATGACTCACTTAATCACAAACCCTATTGTTTGGGCAGTCATATAACTGAGTAACATATTGTATGTAAATCATTAGATATACATATTTATGCCTACTCTAATCCTTCAGCATTGCACTGATTTAATGCAAAATTGATTAATCGATTTAGGATTCAGTTTGTTACCAATCGTTGTTACCATTTGTTTTATCTATAGTGGGGAACTGCTTTTTAAATTACCTCAAAGTGATGAAATCATTCACAGTCATGCAGTTTTAAATCACTCTAATTAAATATCCATCTCGAGATTTATTGACCTTTTTGCTTATGTGGAGGTACATTTTTATTACCTAAATTTTACTATAAAAATTGATAGTAAAACAAAGCAACATATAAGATTTTATTTTAATTAAAAATCCCTTTTAAATGATTGAAATTATAAACTAATGATTACAATTAAAATCGAAAACATTGAATTCACGCATTTTATTCATTTTACTAAATTAAAATTTATATATTCTTCAGAGGAGTTTTATTGTTTGTAAAACCATTAGTGCAGTTAAAAAAAATTAAATATAAACTCCAACTCTTAAGATTTACATTGATGACATTAATAAATAAATAAATATATATATATATATATATTTTTTAAAGAAATCACATATGAAATAAAGAAAATGAGATTTAGGCTACACTGATACGTGGACTCATTTTCTATCAATCTTATGTCAAGAAATAATTTATATTATTTAAACATTAACTTAAATTTTTAATAAAAATCTATTATTTATAAAATGTATAAGAATTATTTTTATTATATCAGATACATGTTTGTATTTTTCAACCATCTCTCAAGCAGGACTTCAGGAATTTGTTCAAATTTGTTCTGAATAAATAAGGAACTCCCATATGTGTACTTAAGATTATAAATATAAAAATATGTGCTTAATTATTATAAATATATTGATTTTAACATTAAAGATTTTTGAATGAATATAAATGCATTTAGAACTAATTAAAAGGCAATAACTCAATAAGTATTTATTATATGTATGTATGTATTTATACTTCATTTAAAAACGTTTATAATATTTTACTCATAATATTTTCAATGAATAGTATTTCAAAATCAGTGACAAATGAAATATTTTTTCTATAAATGAAGATATTTTTTTACTTGTTCTTTTTTTTGCATATGTAACAATATCATGATTAGGTTCGAATTAATATACAATGTCAGGTCAAGATATCCTATCATCAAGTTTTCAAAAGCAATGAATTTTCGTTTATGGGAATAAATTACAAATTGTAACAGATACTTTGTATTAATAATTAAACAATAAAACAACTTTTATTACTTACTTACATTTATCATTATTATTATTTATATAATGAAACATTTTAGTTAATATCTTCTCCATTTTTCTGCATGCAAGCTGATGCAAAAATGGTATTTACAGTTTTTCCCTTATTAAATACTCAGTGAAATGAAGAAGTTATCAATATCAAGTAAATATTTTTCATAAAAGTGGAATAGTTTTTAAACTAATTGTATTATGGTTTTAAATTTATACAGAAGAAAATAAACTCACAAACTGTTTTCTACCAAAAAATATAATACTATTTTTATTTATGTTAACTTTTATAAATTTTTTGAAAGAATTTTTTTTTTAAAAAAATTAATTTATCTTTTATTTTTAAAAGCAATGTTCCCAACTGCAATTTCTTTATCATCGAAATTGATTACAAATTCAAAAAAACATATACTACATTTATATTAAATATTTAATAACTGCGCCTATTTTTACTAAAAATCAAATTTTTTTCATTAATTTCTCTTTTGAAGCACATCATTTTCAAGATTGATAGGTATGGCAAAAAAATAGCTAAGGCCAAATTATTTTAAGTGACATTACAAAAGTAATTTTTTTCAATAATAAACACTGAATATATAACAATGAAGAGTTGTGGGAAATATAAATTTAACATAAAGGAATGAACTAAATACAACATAATTTTAATGAATCTGAATCCTTTATTATAGTTAAGAAATTTATTATAAAATTAGTTATTAAAAAAAACAGAAAGTGTAAATTAAAAACTGTGCAAATATTTAATTAAAAAATTGGATAGCAAATGGTAATTTTAATAAGAAAGCTTTACTTGCCACAATATTTATCTTTTACTGAAAAATCACAAAATTCACCCCTTTCTAAAAATATTTTTCGATATCCTTTTTTTAATTTTTTAACACTATATTCACGGTACAAGTCTATTTCCTAAATTGGTACCAACAAGATTAATTTAATAGTTCCTTATTTTATAAAGTTGAGCCCCGAATGTATTAATTCAATTTGTTAAAAATATAATTTAAAAATTAGATTAATTAATAATAAATGATCTTATTAATTAGTCTAAATTTATCACTAATAATTAATTATTTATTAATTATGTAATTTAATAATAATTTATTAAATGATATATTTCAAAATATTAACTAATAAGCAATTAGATAATAATTAAGACTCCTTTCTATTTATATTAACTTTCATAAATTTTCATTTTAGCAAAATTCATTCTTAAAGAAATTTAAGGAAAAAAATTCAATTTAAAAAATGTACTTTATTTCCGTCTTAAAAACAATGTTCCAAATTATAATATCTATACAAAATTGTAAGAAATATAATTAAATTAAAATAATTTCCCGTTTACTAATCTATTTGTCAACAATGTACTATTTACCAAAATTGGTGTGCTAAAACAATATCTAATATAATTTCTGAACACTAAAAATGAATCCAGGAAACAAAAATACACTAAAATAAATTAATTCATAATTTTTTATATCATGATTTTCTAAGTTATATATTATTGTTTTGTAAAAATATGTAAAGAAAATAGTAGAAATAGCATGAAAATAAAAAATAGATTATTAGAGCAAATTTATCTTAATATTTATATATAATATTCAAATTCATTTTTGGAATGGCAGAAATTTTAAAATTATTGCTTAAGAACAGATTGGATTAAAAATTTCAAAACAAATATTTTTCTTATCTCAAATATCAGTGCAGAAAAGTTTTTCCTGTTACGGTTCAGAACTAATTCTGCTTCTTATGTCCTCTGAAGTAACTGAGTTTAAAATCTCTTTTTGACTCACAAGAAAAGTATTTTAAAATTTTTGTCACGAATATTTTGATGGTCGTTTTTGCTATAGCAAACAAAGTTGTACAGCATTGATATTTCATTTTTTCATTCTCATTTCAAGGTGAACAAAGAGTAATCTTGGATTGATTTTATGTAGTATAATAAATAAAAATACTTTTAAAAAACATTATTTTACTTCATTTTTATATCTTGAAAATATTTGGGATAAATTAGTTATAAAAATGTTATTGTAATTTTTGAAGTTTTGATTAAAATTATTTAACATATATACATATACTTAAGAATATAGTTAACATTCCTTTAAAAGTACATATTTTTAAATAAATATGTTTTTAGTTATCTATTGTTTCGTGACTTAAATTTTATTTACTTAAAAAACACAAGTGAAGCATCAACAATGGTAGTCGAGGAGGAGAAGAAAGGTCCTTATTAGGGATTGTAGACTGAGGAGAGAATCTTGTATAAAATCCAACAATATAAAATGTCAAATAATTTCTTTTATTTTAATTCTCTTACCGGATTATAACTGTGAAACATTAACAATCTACCTAGTATCAGCATCAAATATACAATATTAAAATTACAAATCTATGTGAGAAATTATGTTTCTAAATGCTAATAAAGTGTTTGATATTATTTGTTATTAACCATATTCTTAAAATTAAACAGCTTAGTTCAATTTCTAATGAATCGGATATACAACGGAACTTTATTTCTTTTGAAAAATTCTTAATTTACATCGAGAATATGCTCTCATTTAAGGAAAGAAAATAGGGGAAATATGTGAGAAGAAATATTAATGTTTATATAAATTATAATTTGGTAAATTATAATAAAATTTCATAAAATACAGAAATATATTGAATAGTTAAAAGCCTGGGAGACGCAATTATCAGGTTATTAGTTTTTCACCCAATTCAGACATATTTTTCCAATGTTTATTAGCCATAAATTAAATCAATTTAAAAATTATCAGCCCAGTCTTTATGGAATGAATAAAATGTGAAATTAGAGATGCATATCAAAATCATTTATCTTTACTTTTCCAATCAAGAATAAAGTATGCACGAATTTATTCGTAAATTACGTAACAAATCTTTACCGACAAATCGCTACGTAAATATACACATAGAAAACTCCATTAGATTTACTTTTTCATAGTTAAAAATTTACAACAAAGATTCTTTATATATCTATTGATGGAAAAATAATTAAAATTTTTAAAAGCAAATATCTAGAATGCCAGGTATTAATTCTAAACAAATCCTGTCACAGTTATCTTCATATACACTAAGTTCCCCATTCTATGAAGCTTAAAATTGGCATAAATTAAATTGCTTTTTCTTTCTAAAGAAATAAAACTTTGAAAACGCATATTATAAAAAAATTTTAAACGTGAAAGTAAAATAAAATTTTAAAACGCACCTTCTAACTGAAGTTTGCTAATCCTGCTCGAAGGCATTCCGATGGAAGAATCCATGTTCCTCTCCTACTCAGTGTCCATCACTTTCTTTGGGGTGCAAGAAGAATTGTCCAGGCGCCTCCCGGACGTCTGTATGGAAAGGATCTTCCTCCCAACTTTACGATTTATTTTGCAAGAAAACACCACAAGGACACGAAAGGGATGAAATAGCCTTGAGATGATTTAGGCGAAAAAACGCAGAGCTTCATTATTTTGTCTTGTTTGAAATTTAACCATGTTTCGCAACCATGTTTTAGAAACTTCTAATCACTTTATTTTCTTAGCGGTCGTATTCACAGCTTGTATTTAAGAAAAAAAGTTAAGGAATCACTATCTTCTCACATATATTTCGACGACAAGCACGATGTTTGTTTTCTCTGCCGAAATTAAAGTGGACAAAAAATAATAAAGTGTCTCATGCTTTCTAGATTTCAGAAAGATGTTATATCCCTAAGAATGGATTTATTATTTACAAATATTGCATTGGATTACAGTTATAATTTATATATATTATATGATATTACATTTATTTATTATTATTATATGATCAAACAATTTTCTATTTAGTAAAATTTTAATTGCTTCTTTATCAGTGAGAAAACATTCATAATTTTCAACTCTATTTATTAAAGCATAACTATAAATGATTTCCTTCTCTTTTGCAAGCGCATAAACTTAAATGCAAAATAAAATCTCTCAGTTTTTTAAGTTTATTTAAAAGGAAATTCTTTTATAATTAATTTATTTATATGCTTCAATGCATTAATACTCGGATTTCTTATTTATTGCTATTATTTTTCTCTAAAAGCATGATCCAAGCTCACATGATTCAATCCATTCAGAATTGCTGTCTGCTTGAAAATACATCAACTTGGATTTTGAAGAGAAATGACGCAATTTTTTAATTCCTGAGTTTTCTACTCTAATTCTGTATTAACTTTAATTTGCTTGTTAAATTACATTGTTAAATTGTCAATGATTCAAATATTTAATCATACAAAATTTTACTAGAGTATTAGAAAAATCAATTTAAAGCTTTGTAGGAAAAATAATTGTGTAAGATAGTGGAATTCTATTTGTTTAATGTCCTTTGGAATTAAGACAAAGAAAATTATAGATTCTATTGATAAATTAGATTAGATTTATTTGCATTTATAGAATTAAAAGATTTTTTCACTATAGACAAAAATATTTTTGCCAAATTCTCCTTCCTTGCCAAATGAGATTTAAAACGAGCACACAAAAATTTGTATAAATCAGATAACACTCATCACACGCAGATAAAGTCCCACTGTTAACTGTGACGGTCACTGAATTATTAAAATCAAAAAATTTCCTAACAATAAAACTAGAAAAAAAAATTATTTTATTATTATGATTGATTTTTCCTCATTTCCAAAAAATATTCCAATTTTCGCAAAAATGGAAAATATTGAAAGAACATCAAGTATTTAATTGCTTTAATATAAAATTTATGCTTAATTATTTAAGTTTAAAAGATGAAAATTGTTGCAATTTAACTTTAAAAATTTATATTTTCTTATTCAAAGAATAGAAAACAATATGGAACTTAATTAAACTCATTTGAATTTAACACTCGGATTTATTCAAACACAATATTGACTTTTTCTAAAACAGAATTTTCATTTAAAGACAAGCAAATAATTCAATTTGCTGAATTACTTGATGATATTACAATTCTATGAGATAGCTATATTAAATAAAAGAAATAAAATTACGAGTTCAGAATTAGTTATTTATTGACACATATCATTCTATATTTGAACATTAAAAAAAACATTATGAAAGAAAAATCATTCTTAAAGTATCAACCAATCAAGTTTTACCAATTTCCCAGGATTAAAAATATTTAACTATTTCTAAATTTGACTTAATTCATTTTAGATTTATATACTTCAGCTTTCATGTATAAATTATACAGATAATAGTTTTCCAATACATAACTAGATGGCAGCACTATTCATTAAAAAATCTCATTTAATCAAAAGAAAATTGAAAAAAAAACTTTTCTAATCAAACTTACCATGCACAAACTAAATTGAAATATGAATTTTTCTTTTCAAGCAAAATAAGAATTAGGAGAATAAATCTGCCATTGCTTAGTTATTTTTCATGAAGTTTAGAGTTTCCTTAAAAACTGATTTCTCCAAAACATTTTTTCGTGTGCTTAATTAATTTTTAATTATAAAACAGAGAACACAAGTTTGTTTAAAATTTTTTTAACTTTTAGTATTTCCTAAGTAAGAATTTCGAGCAATTCCATTACTTAATGATATTTTAAAAGAAATCTTATTCTAGCTTTTAAAGATGATCACATTGTTATTAAATAAAGTTTTTCATCTATTTAATTACCTTTTATGATAAAGATACAAAAAATAAATAAATAAAACACGTGTCTTAGAAAATTTCAAATAAAGAAGAATACAGAATAGATAGGGAATACTATAATCTGTTTTACGAGTCTATAATATTTAACAAAAAATAGTTGTAGTTTTCTTTACACAGTTTTTCAATATAAAGAAGGAATGAAAGAGAAACTGGAATTGTTATTTTGTAAATACTTGAGGTTACGCATTTTTAACTTCACAGTTCAAAGAAATATGTTTTTATAATACATGCTGTTATGATAATAGTATTTTATAATCGCTATAAATATTATACAGAAGCATTTACTGTGATAATTTAATTTTGCACGCGTACAATAGTTATATAGACATGTAGTAAACTAAATAAACTTTATAGAATAATGCTATATCATATATTATTCAAATAAATGAATAATTATGTTTCGAAAACCACAAATGTAATATATAATGCAATAAATACCTTTATAAGAAATGTAATAAATACGTTTATAAGAAATACAATAAAGTATTTCTTATAAAAAGGTATTTATTTTATTGCAATTAAATTTAAAATATAAGAACCGGAAAAAAGCTTAGATTTTTCGATCCTATACAACACTAACATTTTATATATATATATATATATATATATATATATATATGCAGATAGATAATGTGTAAATAGACATAGGCCATTTTTTAGTTAAAATCATAAAAGTGAAAAAAACAAAAGAACATGTTTATAAATACCATTTGAAAACTGGAACGCACTTATTACAATTTTTTAAAAAAATCCCTGGTTATCCAGAAGCTAAAGTAAATCTTTTTTATATTGCATTACTATTTTTAGATATTTTGTTATTTTCTTTTATTTCTATATAGAATAAAAATAGATGAAACTATCAAATATTTAATTATAAGTGAAGCTTTAGTATTTATGTCAGTTCTTTTCCTTTGGAAGCAGAAATTTTTTTAAAATTTTGTTTTGATGATTTTCATTTTTGTAAATCGTAATGAATAAAAAATTGTAGAAGACGTTGTTGTATATAATTAGACAACAATTTAAGGAAGAAAATGTTAAATATTTTAAATTTTATTATTATTTATTTTTGAAGAAAATTAAATCTCACATTTGTTACATATTTCGGAATGCAATTTTTATGGATGAATTAAACTGTTCCAGTTTAATTTATTAATTTATTTACAAGTACTAAGTATTAATCCTTGATATCTAATGAAATAACATCCATATGCCCTCATAGATGCATAATCTGTGAATAAAATATTTTATATGTTTCAGAATTAGTACAAATTGCTTATATTTTTCGGCTAAAGCTATCCAAACTTGCCAAACTTTCGCCAAAAATCAAAAAGTGAAGCTTGTGAAAAATCGGTTTGCGAAAGCTGCCAAATATATGTGAGCAGTTATAATATTATTTAAACTTCTATATATATATATATATATATATACTTCGGTATTCCGATCCATAAATAGTTTTACCAGATAAATTTGATGCAAGGGGACTTCATTGTAAAATTATGTAATAAATTAAAGAACAATATTTAAAAACATTTTAAGTATATATCGCTTTTTTAAAACTTAATTTACTGTTTGATTTCATTTTATGACATTTATTAATTTCGATTATACATTTACATCTCCCTACTTTTGCCAATTGAAGTCACTAAGCACATGCATACAATTCGAATGAATTTCGATGATGATCAAAATAATTTTATGGTATCTTCAATTATAAAAATAGTAAATATGAGATAACAATCACATTTATATATTTAAAATTTTTGAGAATCACTAATTCAAATTTATATTATGTTATTTATTTTTATTAAAATTCTTAAAGCTATTTTTAATGAAATATTGTGTTACCACAATTTAAAGAACATTACTCTAAAAAGTTGCCCATTTCTCAACAAAAAGAAGTAACTATCTTGGTTTCTTTTAGCAAGATAATTACTTCTAAAGTTTTGTATTTTTAGATTTTTCCGGCTGAGACGATTTTTAATCATGCATCAATTAAAAAAGGACTTAAATTAATACAAGCTACATTAATTTAATTCAACCTGTAATTTAGGTGAATGAGAAATACTCGACCAACATAAAAAAAAAGGCAAATATTACAATTTATGTGATTTCCGTTGCGGAAAGGAATATGGTAGGAAAAAATATGAGAATGAAACCAGATCCAGACAAGAGAAACAAATTTGTGGCTTATAATCAAATTTCATTTGTTAATGTGATACACTTCTCAATCCTGCGAAAAATACCACTCTTATTATCTGCACATATGCAAGTATAACATAATAAGTAACATTGAATATACGTAGATAATACTTGAACATATGTCGATAATACTTAACATACGTAGATAACACTGAAACATAGGTCGATAACACTTGAAAACACGTAGATAATATAATATGTATATACTTGAACATGTGTAGGTAATTGTAAAATCGTCCATGACATTTAATAATGAGCTGGCTCCAATAAATAATTCCATGAGGTGAAGTTCAAATGAATGAGATGAGAAGAGAAAAGTTATCATTAACTGTTAACGGGAATCTCAGATTCCTTTTTAAAATATTCTTTATTCTGGAACGAACGCAATTGGAGACTGCATCTGTGAATCATTCTTAGTTTTGGAATGTATTACAAACTAAATATAAGCTGCTTTTGTCCATTAACTTCTATCGTAAAACCATGGCTCTTTTGCCTTCTGATTCAGTGCACATTTAGGAAATTAAGATGTAACTTGTGTCGGATTGGCTTTTCATAAAAGATTCGTTGGAATTAATTGCTTCGAGACATTTAGAATCATCCTACCGATATAATTTATCTCAGACGAAATCGCGCATAAACTTGCAAGCAACTTTTACTGCTGTGATTGGTATGGGACATAAAATACTCAGCACGTCATCAAGTTACACAAGCAGAGCAGCCGGACACAATATTTTAAAACATTTTTGGGAAAACTTCATCTCCAGTAATATCAATATAACTGCATATAAGATGTGAACCATTGGTTGATGGTATATTACGTACAGATGCTATATGCATATGGGGGAGCGGGCATTCATTGTCTGGTGTTATTCGATGTTATCTCATGACCACATTTTCTGAAATCCCGATATTTAGTGATAAGACTTCATCCATAAATGTTCATGGGTAGTGATATCTGATATATATTATAATCATATATAATGAATGATTTTAATATAAATATTTAAATTCGTATCGGAGAATTATGATGTAGTGTGTTCGAGTATCACTACAGAAAATTTATTAATTTAAAAATAACTTTTATACCTAATATTTCATGATATTATTAAAATCTAATGTAAGAATTTTTAATGGAAAGTGCATTTTTACAGTTAATTAGCAAAGGAGGGAAATAAATTTGTTTAACATTCTGTGTATATATATATATATATATATATATATATATATATATATATATATATATGCGTGTGTGTGAGGCGAAGGTATGTAAAGAAGAATTGGGGAAAATGCTAAGTATTTAAAAAAGTCATACAAGCACTATTAATTGCAATATGTATACATGTGTGTGTGAAATGCATATCAAAACACCTTAATCCTTTTCAAGTAATATCATTAATTTTGTAAAAAGAGTAATGATGTTAATTTTTGTATTTTAAAATAAATAGGGAAGCTCTATTACTTGAAGCAATCATAAAATGAAATATTTCAATTAAAAATTAATTTTACTTGTATTTAGTAAATACTAATGCCTTGCACTATTAATATTGCTACAATTTTCAACTACATAAGAAATGCATAACAAAAAACAGATTAATTATCCTCAATATGGAATTAATGACCCTGAACATCGAAACATAAATGTAACGCCACCTTTAGTATTAATCGCTCGGCTTATTTGACAGATCAGCAGCTAAATTTAATGACAACTCCTTTCAATAACATCTTACCATAAAAAAATTATTAATAGCAAACCATAATCAATCATGGAATCTCTTTGCATATTAAGTATGGATTTTTTTCACTGATTCTTTTGCTTGTAAGAATATCAAACATAGTTTTCACATAAAACTGCACTCAGTTAAACGAGTTTACTAATTACAACAATTTAAATAGAATTATATTTAAAATAAATAATCTTGGTACAATTGTAAGCTTTTTTTTTAAGCTTTGATACGACTGAAGAAATAGATTTATTTAGATTGAAAAGTATTTTAACACTTTTAAAATGTCAGACTAAAAACTTAATTAAATCTTCTAAAATTATTTTTACGAAGCTTGCTCATGTAAATTTTTATAGTAAAACATTGCACATAACAATTAGACAAAAATGCTTCATGTTTTAAAATCAAGAAATAAATTTTTTCATGTATTGTATTACGCTTTAAAGTTAAGCAATGAATTAATTTTTTTACCGTTATATTATAGTCGCTTAAAGGATCTTTTTTTTAAAGAAAATAATCAAATGATTAATTTTTTCAATAAATCATTAAAATTTTTTTTAAAAATAAATAACTAAATCATTAATTTTGTTTTCTTTTTCTCAAATGACTTACTTTTTTACCAAAGATTGTGAATCTGTTTAGACAAACATCTTAAGTGTAAAAAGTCTATTTTTTTACATATTACATAAAAATTTCAATTTTAATTGCTATTACTTATGCTTCTTTAAAAAGCTAACGTTTTTACGCAGTGTTTCGAAATATGACCCGAATCTGTCATTCGATATTTCATCATTAACTTATTATTTAAAAAAAAGATTTTTTAAGCTTTTGCGGTTTCCATTCCTGTCTCTCAAAGAAGGAAACTTAGAAAAATCAAGCGAGCCCATCCAAATGAATATGCTTATACAGTAAGGAGAAACTCAGCATTCATTTAATAATTTTCTACATTTGCTTGGAAATATAGAAAATTATATTTGCTTGGAATTAAACTTCTACTCATTGATTAAATATAATCGGCAATCAATATAAGATTTATTCTTGTCGTTTGCTTCCCTTCAAGCAGAATTTGATCAAACCCTTTTCACAAAAATCAGGCTCGTTATGTGATGTCATGCTGATTTCAAGGCAAACAGATGATCACAGTTTGGAGTTAAGTAAGGTGGCTCGTACCTAGCACGAAAGCGGGAGAATTATCATGGCTGAAAAACACAACATTTCTACTCATTGGACAACTTATAGTGTGGGTGCTTGGGGGTTTTCCAGATTTACTTTGTTGTGACACAAAAATACGGTGCACTATCTATGAATTATTCTTTCGATTTCATAACAATGTTGTTGTGAACGTTAGAAACATCGCTTTTGAAGCTAAGCAATCGATTAGATAACGTTAAAACCATTTGTTATATTACATTACTACAGAATTAAGTTGGATAAATTCAGTTCATGAATTTCATTTTTCGCAAACGAAACTTCTGACTCAATTCCTTAGTTTTTGAAATGTTGTCTATTGCACTAAATATTTTTTTAAGCATTCTTTTATTTTATACATATAAGTGTTTTTAATTTTATATTTATATGTCTGTTAATGAGAGATATTTTAGGAATTTACCTTTTCAACCGAAGGCGAAGGCGTTAGCATTCCTAATCTCAAACCAGTAGTTCCCGAGTTCAGGCATGGATGTACTTTTTTCTTTATTGTTCTGATTTTCTTTATCCCTTCACTTTCAGGGCCCACCAAATGACTGTGTGCCCCACTGTATAAGATGCCGTCACATTCGCTCATTTTAGCGCTAAATAGGTATACCTTAAGTGCAGCCTGCTGTATTAAAATTTTAAAAAATAACCTTTTTAAACGCTACATTTTCTGTAGTCCATTTGCAGCAAGCAAATATATTTACTTTTAAGTATTTAGAAGGAAAAACGAAATGAAAAACATACAAATATAGAATTAAAGTATGGCGCAACTTAAATTCGTATCACATACAATAATATGAAGTCTTGGCGAAAATATTTAATATCTTATTCCATTATTAAAATGTGGCAACGGCTTAAGGCAAAATCGATAGCTCGTTACTTTTATTGGTTGGCTAGAATCCAAAACTGGTAATCAGTTGACAGTATAATTTATAAGTGAGATTCTAACGTCAAGAATAGAATACCTTGAATACATTTCAACTTGCCGAGAGATGTAATGATTGATTTTGAAGACACTTATATTTTTACAGACGCATGTTCTTAAAACATTATGACACTAAAATTAATAATAATAGATATCGGCGTGCTCTTCAAAAAGAAAAAAGTGAACAAGAGATATACTATGCAAACAATACATTTTGGTTAAATAGAACTCAACGTGCCATACTTCGATTCGTCATTAATGCGTATGTGTGTAAAAGTTTACATTGTTATGTAATTTATTTAAATGGTTTACATTAACTTATTAAAGATGGTTTTCATGCGAAAATAATTACAGGTTCGTGTGGCAACCTTTTTAAATTGCTAACCTATTTAGAATTTCTAATGAGAAAAATATTAAAAAACATTTTAACTAAAAATTCCTTTTGATTATTTTTATAAACATTAACTTAAATGAAGGGGATTTTCGTTCATTATTTTACCGAAAAAATAAGAAAAAAATGTAAAAATTAATTATAAACATTTCCCACTTAATAAAATAAGCAAAGAAAATATGGGCATAGACAATGGACCTAATAATTCACCATTAATTTAATTGCATATAAATGTAATATTAACTTTGAATTGACATTTTGGAATCAAAGGCAAATAATTTTTTGTAAATGTTTATATAAACTTAAAGTAAAAATAATTTAAGGAATAGATACTTAACTTAAAATATCCTGTTGTGTGTTCATGCAGTTTTTATTCCTAACATATTAATTGAGAGAATGAATGTTTTGTAATTAGCAAGTAACATAAAATTTTCCTACTTAAGCCAATAACAAAAACTAAGAAATAATGAAAATCTTTTACTCTAAATAATCTAAAATAAAACTAAAATTAATTATTAAATTCTTAATTAATATTCGAAAAAAAAACTGTATTAACATCGTGTATCATTCGCTACAACTTAAAAAGAAAGTATATAAACTTGAGAGGATAAATTTTTTTTATGAACAGCTGAAAATTTGAAATATTTATATGTATATTAGTACATATATATATTTATAGGGGGAAAGTGAATGGATAAATTACTTTAATATTTTACTATCAATCCACCGAGCGATCGTCAGTTTTATAATGAACTTCTCATGTATCCCCTTAAAACCAGTACAACGGAAAATGTTGTGTTTGCACTCTTTGATATGTGGAATCGTAAATTAATTTATATTGCTTGTCATTAAAATTGCAGTATCAAGAAGGAAATGAAAGTTTAAAAAATGATAATTTCTATGCATATTTTGTATGACATGTAAGCAAATAAATTAATTTACAAGCAATTTGAAGTTGACGAAAAATACTGAAGCAATGACTACCTGCGTCAGTCATGGAAGCCATTCCCAAGGGAGCCGAACTTAGGCTGGATGACAGGAATGGTCTACTCATTCGATGCTGTTTCATGTCTATTGCACATTTCTTCAGTGATTATAGCTAGATGAAGGGGCAATTCTGTCTCCCAGCAACCTATGAATCTATATTTCGAATTGGTGGAAGGTCTGGAGATCTTGCGAGCCATAAAAACTATTGAATGCCTTTTGTGTTGAAGAAAATCAGAGAGCAACGGGAAACACGTGCTCTTATTGAAATATAGCGTTTCGCAGGATTCGAAGATCAGTCTCAACCACTGGGCTTAAGATATCAGAAATATGCAAATTTCCAATCATTTTTTAAACTAGAAACGTGGATATCATAACCAATGGCTGCCCATGCATTCACATCAAATGCAAGGCCTCTATGACGATACCTCATGTAACCAGGTGATAAGCGTTCTTCTCTTAGCCAACTCGTAGACGGCCATCATAATGCTGCTCGTAGAATCGGGATTCCTCTAAAAATGGGCATTGTATCTGTCCTGTAGCTAGGTTTGTCGTGGGTCGAATAAAAGTTGCCGTCTGTTTCTATGTTCCATTGTCAAGGAAAGCTGAAGTTACGGTCACCGTCCTAACAGTCCATGTTGTTCCAAACATCCTGGTTAATATCCGAGCAAATATTGAAATTTCTGCAAACAAGCCCGTTTCTTGACCAATGGTTACTGATGTGGTGGTACGGTTTTGCGAGACTGACATCACAACATGTCTTTCCTCTCTAACCTTAGCCATAAAAGGATGACTCTGAGATCCTCTGCGCCATTCAGTAAGACCCTCATCAACCTACCTATTCCATATTCACAAGACACTTGTGAAGATTAGAGGGAAATCTCTGATTTTGGTCACACGCGGGGCTGCTGCAATCTAGATACGCGAAAACAGAAGGATGAAAAACAGCAGATGGTAGACAATGTGTTAAGTTACGCTTCTCTATATGTTTCTTCGTGTTTCGTTTTATATGATGTCAATAGGTGATTTTTTGAACATTTGTCTTCGTGATGACTTTTGTCGTAGATTCTTATTGAGTGTGTAAATTTATAGTAGATCATCAACGAATTACACAGCTAAAATTAATGGTTCTAATAAGAGATTTATCTTAATCCTGACACCACCGATTGCCATGAAAATATATAATAGATGGATTGATAGGTTTGTATTCCATATCGAATACGGAATCGATATATAGTCTCGATATTCATATACACGAGGGCTCCGTATATAGATAAATGGGACTGATATATGGACTCGATGGTTTGGTTTCTATTAGAACGAGAGGCAATATCGTAGAAAGATAATGCAATCTCTCGATAGCAAATATTTCTGCTTGTATCGAATACTGACACTCGCAGGTTAGTTTTTCTGATTATTATTCTAGGAAAAACTCGATATTTCTAGAATCCTTTGAACTTACAAAGCAACTGCGAAATTCGCTTCTCAACTTTTCGGTAAAAGTTAACAATAAGGTACATCATGATTATTTGATGCCAAGATGGCCGCAACACAAAAGCTATACAAATATAGGGTTATCAAAATTACTAGAAATTAAAGTTTATCACCAAAATGTATCGCTAAACCAAGTGGTACTTGAATCTACACCGAGCCCCACAGCTTTTCTTTTTGACAATGCTTCAGTTGTCGTCCAGAGTTCTCAACATTAGCTGAAATGTTAAATCATTTGAATATTCCGGCCTCTTCTTTCTGTATAATTTTGATGTTTGTCAGATTATTCTTTCCTAGTGTTGCAATTTCAGTGACCAACTCTGCATAATTTCATATTGAACGGATAAAAAAGACTTAATATTTTGTATTCAATCCACAAAATAATTCCGAATTTATAATCATCTGATTTAAAATACTACATGTTGGCATCATTCGATTCAAATGATTTAAATTCAACCACAAATTATATGAATGAAAATAAAGGTACTAAAACAATACGCTGATTATTTATAACTTTTAACACTAACAGAATAACAGAATGATGCCACCCAATCAAGGCTTAAATGTTTTCGATTACTTAGTTAAGATCTATAATTTTAAATCCCATTTTATAAATAGCAATATTTCATATTATCTTGCAAATTTTTTTGGTCGAAATAGAAACCTATTAAATATTGATTAAGAATACCTTTTTAAACTATTAAAATGTAAATTGTTCGAGATTTTATTTTTAAGGAAAATTTGATTTAAAGGATAACTGTAACTTTGAGATTTCTGACTGATAGGTACCGGTTTCAAGATCCTTTTAGAATGGGAGAGTGATGTTGCTGTCCATCATGATATCCCGTGCTTCCTTTTCTGGTTTCCTCCCTTGCGATATGAAAATCGACCCAATGACCTTTGAAGGGGTTTCCTGATGACAAATTATGATGTGGATATTAAAATACCTTATAAGAAACTACCTTGGATAGTCACACTGTCCAATATGTTGCTGTCAAAGTTATGAAAGAATATTTTATTTATGAACAATTTCCTTTAACATGAATGGATATATGTATAAATTCAAACTAATTTATATAGTTTTATTTATTTTAAGATAAATCTTAAGATAATATAACTAGATATATACTTTAAGAAAATAAACTTTTTATTCTACTCAAAGGGAATTTATTTTTACATTAAGTGATGTGCATTTATTTTTTTTATAAATTTAAATCGGAAATTATTGAAAAACTTCAAATATTACGTTTTTTACTGAGTATTGCGTTTTTATAGTGAATCGAAATATTAAGTTTTAGTTGCGTGTAAAGAGGTGTTACACTGTTAAATGACTTTATATAAATTTTTTCTAATGTACTTCAAAGTACAATTTCCTATAGCTTTTAAGATTTTTTTAAAAAAAGAATTTACAAATGTCATGGAGATTAATGATTGGAAAAATAAGGAATATATTTATTTTATATCAATATAAATTGGTAACTGCACAAACACAATTCGTTGGTTATGCTCTGTGACTGAATATTATCGTTACTGAAAATGTGATACTTACCATTAAGCTGAGAACTTCGCGATAAAGCTAACACATTAAAGTATGCATTTTTATGCAAGTTTCAGTTTTGGTTTAATTTTTTTTATATTATAAAATCAGAGGAAAGTTTGTTCATTCTAATTATGAATCTTCAAACTCTCACTTATAAAGTACTTAAAAATCTCAGAGCAACTAATCGGCCCTGAAGAAAGAGTCTCGACTATGATAATAACGACAACTATAATCATTTTTATATTATAGAGTTGTTCTATAACAACAAAAAATTCTAGACGGAGAAAGAGAACTCATTAATATGAAAGGAAAATACAATTACCTTCCTTTTATTTATATATAATATATATATATATTGAAGCAAACAATAAAGGCTACTTTCATTTATGTTTTAAGCTTTACAAACATAATTTTTTTTTGAATTTGAAACTTTGTATACTTACTAGACGATTTCGAAATAGAACTTTTTTACAATGTTAAAAAAATAATCGAATTTCTTTAATGGTTTTTAGTGTTCTTACAATGTAATTTCTTACATCTTTTTTTTTCTAAACCTTATTTTTTTCTAAACGTAAAGAATAATTATAAATAAATTCTAAGTTAAAGGATCTTTTAAATGTTGAATTATCTGCCTAAAATATTCTTCTTTTGAAACTTTTTTAAATTCCTTCTTATTATTATTAAAGAAGAAAATGTATTTTACAAGCTTATAGTTATAATCCCAAAAATATTTACATTTAAATATTGTGGATTTTAAAATACATATTACAGATATATTATTCACAGCTGAAATCTTATTTTGACATTTTTAATAATGAAGATAAATAAAGTGGTAGGTTATTGAGAGGGTGATACAATGTACACGTTTCAAATAAATGACCGTAAGAACATTAAATCAATAAAATTATTAAATTTAAAATTAATTCACGAGGACCAACTTCAAATAAAGTTCGTTCAGTTATAAAAATTAAGTGATATTTATTAGAAAACAAATATATCTGTTATCTACTACTACAATTTTATGGTTAGACTAAGGGTTAGGACAACGGCCTTCCATCCGGAAGGGCAGGGTTCGGTTCCCAATGCCGAAAAAGACCCATCGAGTACTTGCGATATACGAGCTCGTTAAATCTGCGGAATAGAAAGCACTTTGGTCGGTCCTTGAGCAGTTACCATCAGTGTAATGGTCTGGAGTGTACTTGCTTCCCCTTCAGCTCAAAATCAAAACTGAGGAGTGGATC